>JAJHSJ010000002.1:45197520-45797520 GCA_021015155.1 Magnolia officinalis | reverse complement strand
TGATTCATAACATGCTCAATTGCTTCATGATTTTAACTATGTAATGCATATGTTTAAATTTATATTTACGTTGTATGATCCGTCATGGGTGATGGGGGAGCGGAGCAACGAGTGCGTGCAACAGCCCTGACAGCCCTAAACGGATGATATCAGACTTGATTATATGAGTTGAATCTTGATCCATTACTGCTTTATCTATCTGCAATTGATTGTGTTTGGGGCTATGATTATAGTCCAGGCAATCGGTAACGGGATTGAATTCGTGGTTAATATTCATTTGCCACGTGGGATGTGTTCGACGAACTCGAGTCGTGCGTTGCCTGTCGGCAGTGGTTAGGCCACACGAAGTTGTTTATGCACTTCATGTCGTGCAGATCAACGGGTGATTGTGCTAGTCGAGCTCGTCAAGTAACCTGATCTGCCTTATGCATGTTCACCCTGTTTGGACGCTACTGCTTGAACTTAGGGTACCAAACTTACCAGTGAAACCCCTTTTAACCATGGTACCTCGATCCGCTAAGACGCATGAGCCGGGCATGGTGGTATGGGACACCGTGGTCGAGCTGTCGGCCTACGCTGGGGCCATGTGCCTCCCCGTAGTGACCATTGCGCAACCAAACTCATGAGCCGAATACGGTGGTATGGGACACTGTATTCGAGCTGTCGATACTTACGGCGAGAGCCGAGTACGGTGAGACCTGTAGTCGTGCTGATGGGCAACGAGTCCTCTGTAGTATCTTCGAGTATACTCCGAGATTTGTGATTGGCGACGAGTCTTTCACAGCAACTAGAGTATGAGTGGAGCCGAGTACGGTGAGACCTGTACTCGAGCTGACAGCTAGTGATTGAGCCGAGTACGGTGAGACCTGTACTCTAGCTGACGGTCAGCAATTGAGCCGCATACGGTGAGATCTGTATCCGTGCTGACGGGTGACGAGCCCTTTGTGATGCCTTCATTATGCCTCTCAAACCATAATATCGTATGACATTAACTAGGATTGACGACCCTAGAATGGATCATGTTTGAGAATGATACAAGGGAGGTACCTTAGTTTCCCAATATTGCTGTTTGAAACGGACTAATAACAACTCGAAAATCATGCGCATCATTGCACCGCATGTGCCTTGTAGATGTGGAGCACTGAGGGAGTTATGCATTCACGAACGTAAGATGATGTCGCATGAGGGTGGTTTGGCAAGGGCATACATCATGTCATTTCATACTTGCATTAAATAAGAGTAGTTAGAATTGTTTGATTGTACTGCTTTATCATTACTGCTTGACTGAGTCGATAACATGTTAACTTATGCTTTATTGTTCCACTGAGTTGATCACTCACTCCCACGTTACGGGACGGTGTTTGCAACACCAATCAGATTTGTTGAGTTTCAGGTGATGGCGATGCTTGTGAAGCAGAGCCGGACTACTTCTATGATGATAGGAGGAGTTCTCCTATCTGTATCTCTCTGGCAGGTCAATGAAGACCTGATATTGTATTGACGGGGCTATGGTACTTGGGATAGGAGACATTACACTTCCTCACATTTGGTATGTTTTAGAACTGTACTTGTAATTATTTAACCTGGTAATGTTATCACACTCTGGAGACTCATCATAGTTTATATATTTTATCTATCTATCACAGTCTTCCGCTTACAAATTTAACTGTCTCTGGAGTATGATATGTTGTTTTGGCTTAATCTCACTCATGTTCAATGCACGAATACAGTCAACATTCAATCATCATTCATTTTGTTGCATAAGTGATGTTCTGGAACTCGGGAGTTGAGTTTATGCTCGACCCCCGATTTTCAGGGCGTTACAAGTTAGTATCAGAGCATGATTTGGATTAAACCGGACCTGGGTTATGGTCACACGACGCACTCTGACGCACTCTGACTTAGGAGGGAGCGACGGAACGTAAAAACAGTCATAGGTATCCCAATTTCGCCAATTGGCGAAGTTCATTGAAAACGAACGCCGAAATCGAGTCTCTATTCAACCATGGTCGCACGGGTCGACCTTAAAACATTCCTTGGCCGTCTATGGATAGTTTAGATTACAATCCACCCCATCCCAACTGCGATGAGGATAACTACTCTGAATTCTCAGAGCTCCTCTGGACTCCTCACAGAGACTTCTCGAATCTATGAGAAAGGAAGGCAGACAATAGAAATAAATTCTAATAAATCTGCAAGTGATTAATGAATGACTAAGAACGAGTTCACAACCCTTTAAATAGGGATACCAAGTAATGGGAAAGAAATCAGAATCAAACTACAACTAACATTCCTAGAAGTCGCAACTTACCATCAGGTCATGATGTCTACTAGTGCGCAAGGTTTTCGGCCAAGATATATATATATATATATATATATATATATATATATATATATATATATTACGTGTCCTATTTGGCTTCACCACACCATCCTCCTAATTATTCTAAGCTCTTTTCGTGTTGGGCGCAGCTCCTAAAGCCCAACGGATGAAGAGTAATCAAGTGAAAAGTAAAGACGAAATTGAAACAGGGAAACGACCATTGAACGAGGGGTTTTTCGCATTTCTGGGCTGCGCAACCCAGCATAGCAGGGTTGGTTGGCTTCATTGGCTCGTTCTACCCCAAATTCATATATTTTACGTCAGATAATTCATTCCGGATTGCAAGATATGTCCGGTTTGACCCGAAACTACCCGAAATTGAGCGAATTGGAGTCGGGGGCCTCCCCACTTAAATATAGAGGGACCCAGGGTGCATCAATCTGCATTTGGCACCCTGGGAGGCTGGGGAACACACCCCACCCCCGGCGGCAGCCCACCGGCCACCTTGGACCGCGGTGGAACCGCGGTCGACCGCGGTCAGGTTGGTCCGTACGGATCGGGCCGGGTCTGGTCATGGTCGGCCTGACTCCCACACACGTGTGGTGCGTGCGGAATTTCAGGGGGACCCCTATTTCTTGCCTGTTTTGCCCCCTCTCTCTCAAACACCTCTCCAAGCTCTCCCTTCTTCACGAAAATCTCAGATTTTGCACAAACCACCCCTCCCATCACTTCCTTTCTCATTTTCGTGCACCCCCGTCACTGCCCATTCGAAATCTCCCTCATACAGCTACTGTCCTCCCCTTTTCTTTCATTTGGATGTTTTTAAATCCCCACTTTCTCTCAAAATCGTGGGATTCCCATATCCCATTCTTTTCTTCATAGAAAAACTTAGTTTTCTATCATTTCATGCTCCTAACTGTTCTCTACAGTTACATGCATCTCCCATCTCTTTCCTTTCACTTGCCTTGCGACCACGACCTCTCTTTGTGGCTCATAACAATCCATTTCAATCCCACACCTTATTCCACTCCAATGGCCTTCTTATAGCTAGATACGACCATATTTTCGATCCTCGCCTTTCTTCCTCTCATGGGAAGGAGTAAGAGTGCCCCTCCTCCGTCGCCTGACTCGGATGCCTAGTCATCCGTGTTTGGTTGTCGCTTCGTTAGGATCTTTTCGTTTTCATGATTCATAGGCTGAGTGTTGTAGTATTTGACCTTCCAAACCCACAAATCCCATCTCACACTTTTCAACACGACGGCTCATTTTCCAAAGCCTATGAAAATTTAATTTTAATCCCACCCACCCTCCATCCAAACATGCCACTCCCAATCTCGAAGTGGGATTAGCGATACAATCCATATAATACAACTTCATACACTGGCCAAACAGTCCCTTAGAGTTTTGGACTTAAGTTGGTACTTTTAGATTTCAAAGAATTTGGCAGTATAAGGAATCCCATGAACTAATAATGTGAACCCTATGACCTCCTTAGATAGTGCGAGCATGTGTGTAATGCTCGAGCTTGATTACATTCAAGTTAGGGCAACTCAATTCTAATCAGACAACGTTTGACCCTAAGCGATAAAATAATTTCTTGTATTAGAAATGGTACGAAATCATTTAGCGTATAAAGCTTAGACTTTGGATTTCAACTAGTGGATTACTATGACTCATAGGTTACGTCTAGGCTAATAGTTACCCTAAGGAATGGAAAGGACTGATTATACTAAGAAACATTGAATGATAGACTTAGTTAGTTATCTTGATTAGGTTGGAGCGAGACCTCATCCTTCATTGAATCCCTTGATACTTATAGGCTCCTTTAGTAACTCTTAGGAAGCTTGTCTGACTTAGAGACTATTCATGCTCAAGGTAAACTTATACATCTCTTAGATTTAACATTAGGTCAAGTCAACACACCCCTTAGAATTGCCTTCTCGAGGACTTAGTACAATCGGGAACACGGAGTAGAGAAACTACATATAAGCGAGGTATTCACGGTTTGAATCGAATTCTCAATCCTGGTAGTGACCAATGAACCCTATGCACTGATCAAGCAGAAGGTCGGGATCAACTAGGATTAAGGACTGATACGACGATTTTCTGTCCTAGCTAGGCAGGAGGTCCATGTATCCGACTCAGACCCACTATGCAACTTTCTTCCGTGTTGGCCGAACCACTTGCAACCAAAAGTTTATAACTTCGTCTTTGAAGAGTATTAGGAGTATATAGCCGATAGAGACTTTGTCTTTTAGGCCCAAGGAATTACCCAAATGGGCAACAAATAATTAGGAATTGGGTCCCAAGTCGCATGCCATGTCGGCATCCATATTATGTTTATGACCGTAGAAAGATAGCATGCCTATTAAACTAGATATGATTAAATAGGATAAGTCTGGGCCGCGATATAACCCCTTGGTAGGATTAGGCATCTTGCCACAAACTCATATCCGCCCTTGGAATCTACCACAACACCCATCCGTGATAGCCCCTTTCTATAATCCTAGGTACCAAGACAGATATAGTGGGAGACCGCATTTCATTTCATGTCAAGGATAAGTCTTAAATTACACCTTGTTCCGACATACGGATCATGACATAGCTCTTGAGCCTTGAGGGTGAAAATAAAATTTTAAGGGGGGTAGAACATGATGAACCCGCTTTAGTTAGGTCACCTAATACACCTCTTTGACCTGGGTGGCACAGCGAAAACATGGTGGACCCTACCCCACTGGCCCAGGATCGAAACGGTGCTCGTTAAATACGAACATTATAGAAGCCCTAGCCTGTCCTACTATGAGAAACCGTTTTAGGATGATTTAGTAAGATTTGATTTATCATTTCCTTTGACATAGATAATAACAATGACTCTCTTAGACTAAGACCTAAAGGGCAACCTTAGAAATAGACAATTTTAACCTTCCTGTTGTAGACTTTCCCTACGTTTCTAGAGTGATCGGACTACGGAGTTACTGACATCTACAACTGCGAAGTTTTCGCGGCTTGACCCAATTCCCAATCCTAGGTGACTACCGATGGACTCTCTGCTGACGAGCGGACGACCAGGATCCACCAGGATTCGGAAGGGATACGATGAGCTTCCTACCCTGGCCCGGTAGATGATCGATGTATCAGGATCAAGCCCACTATTACCGTCTCTCCGTGTTGGTCAAACAATGAAAACAACTATCTTACTCTAAATTGTTGGGAATTGTCGTCGAGACTCCAAATAGGTAAAGAAATAAATGGTAGCAAACCATCAGGGTATGAGAAATGGAAAAATAATTAAGTTTTAAGGGGGGTAGACTAAAATGAACCAGCTGGTATATACCCTACCACGCGTAGGAACTTGGAATCAATAAGTCTTAGGCAAATAAAATAATAAAAATCTTCCCTTATTACCCTTAGCCAATTTCGGGGACGAAATTTTGTTTTAAGGGGGGTAGATTGTAACATCCCGGATTTTTGCCAACCTGGGATTAGACGTCCTTAGGCAATAGATCGATCCTAAGACCTTATCAACTTGTCAAAACTCAATCCCACAGTTTAAAATCGCTCCTTAACCCATTTCCTTCACAAATCCCACCCTTCACCACCTTGTTCCTTAAATTTTCTAAGTACTTTCACCATAAACACTATCTTGAACTAGCTAAGTAGTATAACTTGGATCACTTTATATACAAACTACAAAGGACTAAGTACCACCTCAGGCAGAAATCTTACGGGACTAAATCCTTTAGAAATTTGGCGAGATTTAGCTAGTGTTAAACTAGAGTGCCTGTGAAATTAGCACCAATCACTTTAAATACGATCTGCAAGACCCAAAACTTGTAGAATCATTGACTCTAGGTTACCCTAAAGTTTAGAACCAAACTCATTACCCGGCTGCTCTCGGGAATGAAATGAAACTTCGTATTAGTTCTAGACCACACATCGGAAGTTCGATTCAAACGAAGTTAAGGAACTAGGACTGCCTCACTGGGCTTGACAACCACCTCAGAAATCAGGTCCAGCCGATGTCCCACGGCCATTCGCTTGAGTCCGGAGCGAGGGAGTGTGAAAAACACTATTCTCTTTACAAAATAAATATCTGGAATAGTGATCTGGCACCATTCACTTGCGGATCAGTATTAAGCAACCAGACCTTCAGAATCAGACCAAATTACACCCTCGGATCAGGAGAAATTTCATACACATTTACATGTACTCAGAATCTCCGATCGAGATCCGCTGACCGTTGAATTGAAACTGGTCCGCCACGCGTGATCTGGGTATCCGACCGAACCGAAAACTTAATAGAACGTAGATCTAGTGTTAGTGAGCGTAAGTCTGACATTTGGCTCAAGGAGGCCCGCCAGAAGTGCTCCGTTGAGACGGAACAGGTCCGCTTTGGACATAACCTAAGTATACTTTGTTCCCGAGTCTATTTCGGTGAATTTTTAGGCTATATAAGGACCTTAAACCCTCTCTCATGGCAGCCATACAAATTTGAGTTTGAGAGAGAGAAAAGAGAGAGAAAAGAGAGAAAGTGTGGGAGTTGTGGGAATATCTCCCCGCCGCTCTACCCTGCTGCTATCAGTGCTTAACCACCTCATTCTTGTCGCTTTTCCGGCGATTCCGGCGTCATTTCTAGGTAATAAACCCTAACCCTAACCTGTTTGGGGGATTTGATAGTTGTAGGTTATGAAATAGTTAACCTATTTCCTTCTCTAGGTTCCCTAGTTGCCGTATACGGAAGCTAGACAAACCTATCGATTCCGTTGCGATTCTACGACAAAAGGTGCGGACTTTAGGTGTATAGGTTATGGTTTTCAACGCTTTCAATGTTAGATAATGATAGATTCATGATCTGCATGCAATTGCACATGTACAAAGTGCTGTCTGTTTTCCGTTTCGATTAAAGATGAAAAATATGGAATTCTACATATTCTAGGTATTTGTAGAAAATACCGTATACGTATAAATTTCGAAATGTGTTTGACATGATTAATTGTTGTATGAATATATGATATATGGATAAAATACTAATTTGGCGAAAGGATTCGTCCAAATACATGTTCTACTAATATACACTATGTATGTAGAAATACTGTATCGTAGAAAGTACCGTATACGTATGTATTTGGAGATGAGTTTGCCATGATTATTCGTTGTATAAATATATTATACATGCGTAAATTACTAGTTTGGCGAAAGAGTTCGCCCTAATACATGTTTGCTAACATACACTATGTATGTTGGAATAGTGTATTCTAAGTGTTTGTTGAAATGACTAAGTAAATATGGATTTATGATTTATGTTTGTCATGTGTATTGAGTGTAAGAACATGATTGAAATGTACTAGTCAACCCCTTGACGAAAGGATTTGCCCTAAATCACGCCACGGTCAATACACTACATATGTTAAAGTGTGTAGTCCAAGTGTTTGTGGAAATGACTGAATGAATGTAGAACTTGGACCCATGCTTGCCATGACTATCCGTCGTGGGTGCACGCGTGTTAATTGGGGTAGCTCCCTAGTAGAAGGATTTGGCCTAATACCTATTTGATCAACATATGTCATGTATGTGATGTATGTAGTTCAAGTGTTTCTTGAAATGTCTGAATGAGTAGTAGTTAGCAAATTGTAATATATAAGGGTGTTGAGATATGATTCTCAACCTCTTTTAATTATGTGTATGATCTCCTTTGATAGTTGTGTGATTAGGAATTGAACATGTACAAACTCATGCTTGTGTTGTGATTCATAACATGCTCAATTGCTTCATGATTTTAACTATGTAATGCATATGTTTAAATTTATATTTACATTGTATGATCCGTCATGGGTGATGGGGGAGCGGAGCAACGAGTGCATGCAACAGCCCTAGCAGCCCTAAACGGATGATATCAGACTTGATTGTAAGAGTTGAATCTTGATCCATTACTGCTTTATTTATCTGCAATTGATTGTGTTTGGGGCTATGATTATAGTCTAGGCAATCGGTAACGGGATTGAATTCGTGGTTGAGATTCATTTGCCACGTGGGATGTGTTCGACGAACTCGAGTCGTGCGTTGCCTGTTGGCAGTGGTTAGGCCACACGAAGTTGTTTATGCACTTCATGTTGTGCAGCTCAATGGGCGATCGTGCTAGTTGAGCTCGTCAAGTAACCCGATCTGCCTTATGCATGTTCACCCTGTTTGGACGCTACTGCTTGAACCTAGGGTACCAAACTTACCAGTGAAACCCCTTTTAACCATGGTACCTCGATCCGCTAAGACGCATGAGCCAGGCATGGTGGTATGGGACACCGTGGTCGAGCTGTCGGCCTACGCTGGGGCCATGAACCTCCCCGTAGTGACCATTGCGCAACCAAACTCGTGAGCCGAATACGGTGGTATGGGACACTGTATTCGAGCTGTCGATACTTATGGCGATAGCCGAGTACGGTGAGACCTGTACTCGTGCTGACGGGCGACGAGTCCTCTGTAGTATCTTCGAGTATACTCCGAGGTCTGTGATTGGCGACGAGTCTTTCACAGCAACTAGAGTATGAGTGGAGCCGAGTACGGTGAGACCTGTACTCGAGCTGACGGCTAGTGATTGAGCCGAGTACGGTGAGACCTGTACTCGAGCTGACGGTCAACAATTGAGCCGCATACGGTGAGATCTATATCCGTGCTGACGGGTGACGAGCCCTTTGTGATGCCTTCACTATGCCTCTCAAACCATAATATCGTATGACATTAACTAGGATTGACGACCCTAGAATGGATCATGTTTGGGAATGATACAAGGGAGGTACCTTAGTTTCCCAATATTGCTGTTTGAAACGGACTAATAACAACTCGGAAATCATGCGCATCATTGCACCGCATGTGCCTTGTAGATGTGGAGCACTGAGGGAGTTATGCATTCGCGAACGTAAGATGATGTGGCATGAGGGTGGTTTGGCAAGGGCATACATCATGTCATTTCATACTTGCATTAAATAAGAGTAGTTAGAATTGTTTGATTGTACTGCTTTATCATTACTGCTTGACTGAGTTGATAACATGTTAACTTATGCTTTATTGTTCCACTGAGTTGATCACTCACTCCCACATTACGGGACGGCGTTTGCAACACCAACCAGATTTGTTGAGTTTCAGGTGATGGCGATGCTTGGAAGCAGATCCGGACTACTTCTATGATGATAGGAGGAGTTCTCCTATCTGTATCTCTCTGGCAGGTCAATGAAGACCTGATATTGTATTGACGGGGCTATGGTACTTGGGATAGGAGACATTACACTTCCTCACATTTGGTATGTTTTAGAACTGTACTTGTAATTATTTAACCTGGTAATGTTATCACACTCTGGAGACTCATCATAGTTTATATATTTTATCTATCTATCACAGTCTTCCGCTTGCAAATTTAACTGTCTCTAGAGTATGATATGCTGTTTTGGCTTAATCTCACTCATGTTCAATGCACGAATACAGTCAACATTCAATTATCATTCATTTTGTTGCATAAGTGATGTTCTGGAACTCGGGAGTTGAGTTTATGCTCGACCCCGGATTTTCAGGGAGTTATATATACACTGCGGTAAAACTCGTCACCTCACCGCAATTCAGAGTATGCTCGAGGTCACTACAAAGGGCTGCCAGGGCTATTGCTTGCATTTGTTGCACCACTCCCCCATCACCTTATCAATGTAGGCCGACAGCATGAATATAGTGTCCCATACCACCATAATCAGCTCATGAGTCTGGTTGCTCACTGGTCACTATGGGGAGGCACGTGGCCCCAGCGTAGGCCGACAACTTGACCACGGTGTCCCATACCACCATGCCCGGCTTATGAGTCTTAGCGGATCGAGGTACCATGGTTAAAAGGGATTTCACTGGTAAGTTTGGTACCCTAGGTTCAAGCAGTAGAGTCCAAACATAGTGAACATACATAAGACAAATCGGGTTGCTTGACGAGCTCGGCTAGCTCGAGCGCACAACAAGTTGAACAATATGAAGCGCATAAGCACTTCGTGTGGCCAACCACTATCGCCAACCGAAGTATGACTCGGGTTCGTCGAACACATCTCACGTGGCAACTGAAACTCAGCCACGAATTCGATCCCGTTACCGACTGCCTGGACTATACAATAGCCCCAATCATATTCAATTTCAGATATTAAAAGCAGTAATGGATCAAAATTCAAATCATACAATCAAAGACTGATATTATCCGTTTAGGGCTGCCAGGGCTGTTGCACGCACTCGTTGCTCCACTCCCCCATCACCCATGACAGATCATACAACGTAAACATGAATTTAAACATATACATTACATAGATAAAATAATAGAATCAATTGAGCATGTTATGAAGTACAACATAAGCATGAGTTTGTACATATTCAATTCCTAATCACACAGATATCTAAAGAAATCATACACATAGTTAAAGAAGTTGAGAATCATATCTCAACACCCTTAAACATTACAATTTACTAACTGCTACTCATTCAGACATTTCAACAAACACTTTATAATACATACATCAACATACATGACATATGTTGATCACATAGGCATTAGGCCAAATCCTTTCACTAGGGAGTTGCCCCAATCATAACACGCGTACACCCACGATGGATAGTCATGGCAAGCAGGAATCCAAGTTCCATATTCATTCTGTCATTTCCACAAACACTTGGGCCACACATTTTAATATGAGTAGTGTATATTGGTCGTGGCGTGATTTAGGGCAAATCTTTTCGTCAAAGGGGTATCGCCAATACAACAATCATAAATCCATGACAATTAGTCATGGCGAGCACGAATGAGAATTCTATACTCATTCGGTCATTTTCACAAACACTTAGAATACACTATTTTAACATACATAGTGCATATTAGCAAAAACATATATTAGGGCGAATCCTTTCGCCAAACAAGTATTTTATCCATATATAATATATTAATATAGTAAATAATCATGGCAAACACATTTCCAAAATTTATACGTATACGGTACTTTCTACAGATACCTAGAGTATGTAAAATTCTATATTCTTCATCTTTTATCGAAACGGAAAATAGACAGCACTCTGTACATGTGTAATTGCATGCAGATCATGAATCTATCATATCTGACATTGAAAGTGTTGAAAACCATAACCTATACACCTAAAGTCCGCACCTTTTATCGTAGAATCGTAACGGATCCGATAGGTTTGTTAAACTTTCGTATACGACAGTTTGGCCACCTATAGATTGAAATTGGTTAGCTATTTCATAACCTACAACCTCTACAACCCCAAAATAGATTAGGGTTCGGGTTTCTTACCTAGAAACGAAGTCGAAATCGCCGGGAAAGCGATGAGAATGGAGTGGTGGAGCTCGTGGAGCGGTAGGGAAGCATGGCAGGGAGATTCTCCCACATCTCCCACACTTTCTCTCTCTTTTCTCTCTTCTCTCTCTAGGGTTTCTCTCAAATTCGTATGACTGTGAGAGAGAGGGTTCTAAGGTCCTTATATAGCCTAAAAACACACCGAAATAGACTACAGGTCAAAGTATACTTAGGTTATAACCAAAACGGGTCAGTTTCAACTCAATGGAGGACTTCTGGTAGGCCTCCTTGAGCCAAAGGTCAGACTTAAGCTCACCGACACCGGATCTACATTTAGTTAAGTTTTCGTTTCGGTCGGGATTCCAGATCACACGCGGCGGACCAGTTTCAGTTAAACGGTCAGTGGATCTCGATCGGAGATTTCGAGTACATGGATATGTGTATGAAATTTCTCCTAGTCCGAGGGTGTAATTTGGTCTGATTCTGACGGTCTGGTTGCTTAAAACTGATCCGCAAGTGAGAGGTGCCAGATTACTATTTGAGATATTTTATTTTGAATTAATTTCACATTTCTCACACTCTTCACTCCGAGCTCAAGCGAATAGCGCTGGGACACTATCTGGATTTGATTTCCGAGATGGTTATCAAGCCCAGCAAGGCGGTCCTAATTCCTTAACTTCGTATTAATTGGACTTCCGACGTGCGGTCCAGATCTAATACGGTGTTTCGTGATGCTCCCGAGAGCAGATGGGTAATGAGATTGATCCTAGATTTTAGGGTACCCTAGTGTCAATGATTCTACAAGTTTTGGGTCTTGCAGATCGTATTTAAAGTGATTGGTGTTAATTTCACAGGTACTCTAGTTTCACACTAGCTAATCCTCGCCTAATTTCTAAAGGATTTAGTCCCGAGTAATTTCTATCTGAGGAGGTGCCTGGGCTTTTGTAGTTTGTATATAAAGTGATCCAAGTTATACTACTTAGCTAGTTTAAGATAGTGTTTAGGGTGAAAGTACTTAGAAAATTTTAAAGAACAAGGTGGTGAAGGGTGAGATTTGTGAAAGAAATGGGTTAACAAGTGATTTTAGACTGTGGGATTGAGTTCTGACAAGTTAATAAGGTGTTAGGATCGACCCATTGCCTAAGGATGTCTAATCACAGGTTGGCAAAAATCCGGGATGTTACAGTATGACATGAGGCATGGAATTATACTATGCATGTTATAAAGTGATGAACTATCCTCACAACGAAGATGGGCCTAGACGGCCTACACGTAACAAGTATGGGCCTATCAATGGGCCCTAGGGAGAGTCGTAATGCAGACATTTAACCAACATTATACTTACAATGTGGGCGTCAAACCATCATTGCTCCCAAGGCATGGCCTGCTATAAATATCATTACATAGACCATGGAAGAATCACGCATTGCAATGGACCTTAGGTACATCCCATTGGGCCTTAAATACATCAAATGGGCCATATCACATGGGCCTTATATTCATCAAGTGGGCCACATCAATGGGCCGCACCAACGGGCCTTATGTACATTGCAATGGGCCATAACCCATGGGCTTCGAATACATCACAATGGGCCCTCATAACATGGGACTTACATTAATATCAACGTGGGCCTCAACAACGAGACATAAATATGGGCCACATCCAAATATAAGTGGTGATAATGGTTTCTACCATTAAAATTCTCAATGCCCATCGTAATATATATTTCCCATCAAATCTGATCATAAGGTCATACAGACCTAAAAACAAATTTTCTGCTGACCCAAAACTTCTATAATCCTAAGGGATTTTAATGGTAGACGTTCAATCCACACCGTGCAGTGTGGTCCACTTGATAAATGGATCTCCCTTATTTTTAGACTCAAGCCTTGAAATGAGCTTTTAAAATGGTTGGACGGCTTGGATGCAACACATGCATCATGGTGGGTCCCATAGGGATGGACAGTGTGGAGAGATCACATACACCATGGTGGGTTCCACCGTCCCACGCTGTGGACATTGGAATAAAACACATACATCACAGTGGGTTCCACCGTCCGCCTGGACTGTGTGAATAAAACCATAAGGTTTATATGCCATCCAATCCATTGATAAGGTCATACGGACCTAGATGAAATGGAAAAACAAATTTCATATTAATCCAAAACTTCACTGACCCAAAAGGGTTTCAATGGCAGACGGTTCAACCCCACTGTTTTCTGTGATGTGGGCCACCAGAGTTTCAGATCGGGCCGATTTTTGGAGGGGTCTCACTTCAAGAAGGTGAGCGGTTTGGATGACAAACACCCATCATGGTGGGGCCCATGGCTGGGACCGTGGGTCCCTGCATCTGCCCACCTGAACATCATAGGCACTGCCTGCGCGCCTTTGGCAGCAACAGCGTCTACTGCATATGTATATATTTTTTTTGAAATCTAGTTTTTCTGAGGTTTTTCATGCGTGGGGCTTGCAACGGAAGAATCCACCCCCCACTGGTTCCCATAGCTCAGGACAATCCAAACAAGCCCAATATCCGATAAATTTGGATGTATAGAAACGACAGGGGGTATTTCAATGGTAAAAATCCCATTTTCCTATGCTATGGCCCGCCAGAAGGTCGGATCAGCTTCATTTTTCGGATCAACGCCTATAATGAGGTGGGAAAAGGATGGATAGCTTAGAGTGAATCCATACGTCAATGTGGGGCCTATACAAGTGGCCCATCCCTAAGGCTTAAATCAAACTGATATTTTTTTCATTGTTTGTTTGCTGAGTGGTGCACACCGTCAGTTCACACTCCTTTGACGTCCAGTGTCCAGGGACGCTGGATGGTTTTGGATATAACACATGTTAAGGTCGGCCCCACCTTCAGACATACTGTCCAGGTGGGCCATCATATGTATGGACGGTGTGGGTAAAACATACACCAAGGTGGGGTCCATCCAAGTGGGCCACACAACCACGTCATCACACACAATCACAAATGAAAAAGGGAGGGAGGGAGAGAGAGAGAGAGAGAGAGAGAGAGAGAGAGAGAGAGAGCGAGAGAGAGAGTGGGACACGTGTGATGGAGGGCTCCGCCACTATGAGCCTTCCCTTGCATTCAACATACATCAAGTGGGTCCCAATACATGTGGGCCCACCAAACCAAAGATCAACGATGGAGATTCCTTCTCCACCCAAAATGGACGGTCTAGATGACCTCTTTTCATGCAAGGAAAATAAACATCATGATGGGGTCCATGGAGAATGGCCCCATCATGGAATGATCATGAGAATCAAGGTGGGCCATCGGCCACTTTTAGGGTCCATAGTGAGATCCATACCATTAATCGGTAGGCCTCACTTGGCCCATCATCAAAACATGAAAATCTAGCTTATAAAGCACCCACCGTTTGATCTTCTTAGTCCGTTGGGAAGCCGATCTCCTTGTGCTTCTCTTTAATGGAGGGTGATGAGGTTTGAATGGCTAGGATGAAGGATTTAGGATAGGAAAGTGGGCCACACAACACTCGTTTCTCTCATGAAAAACCATGGACGTCCACACTCTTTTGCTTCTTTAGTGTTTCTTAGAAAGTGTGAAGAGAAAGTGAGAGAGAGAATGGGATGTAAGGAGAGAGAGTGATGGATGTGAGGTGAGTGATGTACTTGACATGTATGGGTGTGTAAGAGAGAGGGTGAGAGAGAGTTGACTTGGTGGTTACTTGATTTGGGGAGAAAGAAAACATTAATTGATTGATTGATGAGATGGGTCGTAGAGATTCTCTTGGGATTACAAACGCATAGCGTTTTTCTTCGAAATAAACGCTGTCCCACATCTCCTAGCTAGGGTACTGGATCGGTATGCAAGACGCGACATTGGAACCATGGCGACGGTGCGGTTGCATTGGAACAAGTCTCGGATTAAGCCGACTCAAATCTACAGGGTATGACTTAAGGTCACGCGCAAACATTGATTATATGTCACGGATTGCCGGACTTCGACGGGAAGGATCACGGGAGTCAACGGAACATTATGGACTAGGTTACGGGTCTTACAGTAGATCTCTCTCCTCTGTTTGAATATTACTCTAATAATCAATTATAGAGGGATGATGAGGTATTTATCGCCTTTCGCACGTGTGAACGCCTCAACATATTCATCGTGCGCCTAACACAGTTGTGCGGTCACCCCTTTGTGCGCTAACCCTACTTGTGCGCCGACCCCACTTGTGCGCTGATTCCCTTTGTGTGCAAACCACACTTGTGCGTGGACCACAATTGTGCACGGACCACCTTGTGTGCCGCACAACCGTTCATTGCATGCTACTGTTGTGCGCCGGACAACCCTCTTTCAAGAAGTATTTCTTCTTCTTTTATCTTTCTTGATCTTTTTTATGCCTCAAAGGATACCCCCTTGATCCTGCATTTTCTATTTTTATATACAAAATAAGAAAATGTGGGATCAACCTTTAATAATTTATTCAATTTGCATTTTTTCTTATTGTGCTCAATTTCAAATCCACGCACAACACATCTTGCGCACAAGCTGCGTTTGCCCACAAGCGTACTGGCACACAACCTAGTCTGGAAAAGTCTATATAAACCTGGCTAGGCCTTCAATTCATTCACTCCTACTTTGTAGCCTTCCTCCTTTATGCGTCATTTTCTCTGGCACACAATAGATTCTTGCGCACAACTTATCCTTGTGCACAACGTATTCTTGCGCACAACCACCTACTACGCACAACTCAGCTTTTGCGCACAAGAGTACCCCTGCCCACAACTTTGGACTTTACATATTTCATACTTCTTCAGACCGTCATGCCACTGAATCATGAGACCTGTAGCCACCTAAAACTCATCCCTTAAAGAAAGCCAAATCTTCTAAAGGCTACTCATCTCTTTTCAAGGCACCAACCCCATCAATTATTAACTTCTCTGATCGAATCCAACACCTATCTAATTCCATCTGCATGCTATTCTGATAAGAGAGTTAGAAGGACCACCCACGAAGGGTCAAGAGTCTGATTGGGTGAACTGACTTAAAATTGCTGTTAACTTTCAGACAAACCATTCTTGTCCCGCTCCCATCGAATCCTCCCCTCCTCCCTCGATTTCGAAGAAGAAGAAATGAAAGAATAAAGATGAAATCTTCCAAGAGCAATTTCGAGAACACAATAAGAGGCGCTATCGAAATGTTTGGGACATGATCAAGTCTCAAGCAAATGCAATCAAGTTCAGAAGTCCTTATAAAGACAAGATCATCACCATCCTCTTGCACCTTCAGCGTCACTTGTCTATGATATAGAGTGAACCATCCGATTATATGACACATAATCGGCTCCGATACGTGGTGAAATGGGTTATAAAAGAGCCGAGAATTCTCGAAGGTTATCTCACAGAAAAATGTCTAGTTTAGAAAACCGGTCAAGTATTGTATATGCATTTTCTCACGCCATGCTACAATCCTAACTCTATATATCCCACCCAAAATTTTGAAACAATCTAGCAACGTTTTCGTTACTTTGATTCCTTGTTGGGGAAAGATGAATTCAGGACGCGTGGTCTCTTGGTTCAGCGCCAGTTTTATAATTCGTGGACCAAGTCAATTCTGCAAAAATACAAGGAAATTCTTATCGCGGTGAATATATATGCAGCCATAGATGCCACTTCTAATTTCTTTCACAGGGATACTCTGATCTACAAGGGCTTCTTGAAGTATTGGTCTCCCGCCACGAATTCCTTTCATCTCCTAGTTGGCGAGGTGAGTATTACATTGTGGGATTTGCAAAGAATGACGGGCCTTCCAATCACTGGATCTTTTCTGGACGAATATATTCCTACTAACGAGGAGTTCGCTTATGTCGCTCCTGGCAGAACACCTCAGATCTCGGCTTCCACTATTGATCTTTTTCGTGAGATGTCCCGTTTTCCCGACGTTCACAAAATATCCCCACTCTAGTGGCTTGCACATTTCTCTCAATTTATTCCCTTCTTCTTTCAAATACAACATTTTGTGCTTTTCTTTTTCTCATATCTCTTCTCTTTTCAAGTTCTTTGGCAGCCACTCACCGGAACTGGAAGCTACCCACAGGAGGATAAGAGATCCAACCAATTTTACTGTCGAAACCGAACTAGTTGCTTTCCTGGTGTACTGGCTAAGTTTGGTCGTTCTACCCAGTTCAAAATGGTCAGACTCCATTCGACCAACTCTGTTTGTAGCAGCAAGAGCCATAACAGAAAGCAAGAAGAAGTATTCTTTGGTCCCTCCCGTCCTACGTTCGTTGTATAGAGCTTTTGGAAATGCTGCGGGGCATTGCATAAGCCCAGCAATTGGAGGTTCATCTTCTTTTACTCGGTGGCACTACTTCTCAGGTTAGCTTGGAGTATAGTTTCCCTGGACTTACGGTGACCGTGAGAAGGCTTACGTTCACCCTAAACTCCTTCCTTTATGGTATTACCTTAGATGGAAGATGGTGAAGAAGACATACGAATGGATAGTTGATAAAATTGAGAATACATAATCCATTGATTTCTTTCCCTTCTACTTGACTCATCAGGCTGAGGACAGAGAAGTTGAAGATAACGACAGTTTGGAGCCTATTGAGAGAACTTTCTTCTATTGTATTCATTCTTGTAGCTTGCCCATGTGAGAAGGGGTGGAGAGAACCCTACTATCCAAGTAGGTTCTCTAGGCAATTTGGCTACGATCAAGCCATGCCCCAAGCGGGAGAGGAAGTTACACGAACAATGAGAAGTTATGGGGTCGTCCCATATAATTGGGCTTAAATATGGAAATAACTCATAGCCAGGAACTTCTGCTCCCGCTTCATTCTCCCAGGATTCAATCATTGAGTGCAGGCTTCATATTTTTAGATGTGTTGGTGGGCACATCATAATAATCTAGTGCGCAATTGTTTTCTCGTTGACCATCCCATTTGGATTCCTCCTCCGAGGCTGAGAAACTACAGATCAGAATAAGGGATCGGGTATTTCATTGAAAAAGATCACGCAACTACTTTAGGGCAGCTTTGCTAGAAATTTTATGTAGAAGAACCTATCAGAAAACTAAAGCTGCCAAATACTCTGGAGGGGTGGATTGCTTTTGGATCCCCCTCGATCTTATAAAGCGAAGAGAAAGACAAGCCACTCCTATAGATGAATTTGAAACTCCAGGCAATATCCTATCTTCTCCCTCTCTCGAAAGAGAAGATCGACCCACTTCTGTGGTCTCTCCTATTATAGATCATACAACAACTGCAGTCTCTCATGCTGCAGATCATATAACAACTGTAGTATCTCCTACCGCAGATCGTACAACAACTGCGGTCTCACCTGCAGCAAATCGAATTGTCACTACCACCTCCCCTATGACTTGCTCACGAGCCAAATCATTATCTCTAGGAGTTCTAGCACAACAACTTCCTTCTCCTACTCGAGGCGCTTGTCTTCTCCCCGTGATGACTGTTTATAAAGGAAAGCAAGACATCTTAGAAGAGGTTAGCTCGTTGGACTATTCAGCAGACACTCTAATCAGCAAAAAATCTTCCTCTACAAGTTTAATTGATGAAGGGGATGTTTTGTTGGATGAAAATAAGGAAGTAGATGCTGAGGTGAACATTGAGGAAGAAGGTGAAATTAGGGCTGAATTTCCACCCCTCGAAGTTAGACCAAATCAACCTGTTTCGACCAGAAATGAAAAGCATTTCATTTGGGGGAATTCATTAAATGATAACAAAGAAAGAATAAGAGAATGGTGATCACAAGGTTTTCTATTCATTCTGAGTTCATTTACATCATCATATTTTCCTTAATTCTGAAAACAGAGTACAATCAATCAACTGAATGGAAGAAAGAGAGGATAGTCTAATGGCAATTTTATCAGTATTTCGACGCTTTTGATGTTCATTGCAAAGGCAGATGAGTTGTGCGGTAGGGAGTGATCGTCCTTCCAATCATCCTTTCAGTCGTACGAACAAGCACTTCTTTCTTCTGGAATTCTCTTTTTACACTTCACATTTCCTTTACATTCCCTCAAACATGCGCACAACTCATCCTTCATTCTCATGGATGCACAATACTTCTCTCAGCAGGAGCACACAACACTCTATGAAGAGGGAGCGCACAACTAGACTTCCAGACAAGGAGCACACATCCTCCTTTAAAAGTGGCATAGGGACTCTCCTTCAGGACAAGAGAGAGTATAAAGTGGCACACAAAGCCTGGCTTCAGGACAAGAGAGAGTATAAAGTGGCGCAGGGGGCTTCCTTCAGGACAAGGATCCATACAAAGTGGGGCACAAAGCCCGTCATCAGGACAAGCACACAAAGTGGCGCACAAAGCCTGTCATCAGGACAAGGCTTCCACACAAAGTGGCACAGGAAGCTATGTATTAGGACATGCTCCCTTAAGAGGTGGCGCAAGAGGCCTGACTTCAGGACAAGTCTCCACACAAAGTGGCACAAAGGCATGCTTCAGGACAAGTGTGCGCAACACCTCTCCTTGAGTTGCGAGGAAGCGTGCAACTCCTCTCCTTTCCATTTCAATGCAACTCCATCCTTTAGGATAAGAATCCACTTAAAGTGGCGCTATAACGTCCTGAATTTCGAGGGTCGAGCAAAGCTCTACTCCTGAGATTCAGCACATCACTTATGCAACATGGATGATGGTGTTCAGATTTCGTCCATATTAATGAGTTAAACATGAGTGGTATTATACGAAAACTTCCATATCATACTCCAGGTACAATTAAATTAAGCAGGTGGAAGACTTAAGTATGTGTATTTAACATGAAAATGTTTCACAAACTGGAGTATGAATATGTACCAGGCTGAAAATATACAAGTGTTGTTTCAAAATATACAAAATATCAAAATTTGAATGTCTAACTAATCAAGGTGACCCTGTAATCCCGACGAATCAGTACAAGGACTAGGTAGACCCGCCTGATAGCTGGCGGTAGGAGAACTCCTCTTCATCCATGAAGTCTGGCTTGGTCGCGTAGACTTTGTTGTCACCTGCACCTAAACCATAGTTTGGTTGGTGTTTTAAAACACCATCCCAAAGTGGGAGTGAGTGATCAACTCGGTGGTACTATATGGCAAGGCATGTTATCAATTTAATCAAGCAGTAATGATAAGGCAATAGAACAATCACTTCCTAGCTACTCTTGTTAATGCAGGGATGGTGTGCAGTAATGATGCATGCCCTCGCACAAAGCTCCCTTAAAAGTGACTCCATCAACTGTTCGCGCATGACAAACTCCCTAAACGTACAACTTCCTCGCCAAAGCACATGCAATATGGTGCATGGTCGTGTTGGCCAAGTACTTAATTAGGCTTATTCATATAGCAGATTCGGGAAGCTAAGGTACCTCCCTTTATATCATTAACTCAAACCGAATGATCCATCTAGGGTCGTTAATCCTAGTTAATCACATACGATAGGCAAGTTGTAGGGCATCACCCCTAAAGAAAAACATTCGATAGGCAAATTCCAAAGTTTATACTCGCGGTCACTACGGGAAGGCTCGTCACCTTAACGTAGGCCGACAACTCGAACACGGTGTCCCATACACCACCATGCCCAACTCATGAGTCTAGGTTGCTCACTAGTCACTACAAGGAGGTTCGTCACCCCAGCGTAGGCCAACAACTCAACCACGGTGTCCCATACCACCTACCCGGCTCATGAGTCTTAGTGAATCGTGGTACCATGGTTGAAATGGGCTTTTACATTGCTAAGTGGTACGTTAGATTCAAGCAGAGATGTCCATACATGGTGAACACACAATCAGCCAATCAGTTTGTTTGGCAAGTTCGATTGGTATGAGCACACGTTGACTTAATCGACATCGAGCGCATAAGCACCCCTTGTGGCCTAATCACTGTCGACAGTCGTCGTGCGACCAGGATTCGTCGAATTACCCAATGTGGTGAGACTAATTCGACCACCTATACATGAACTGTTACCGATTGCCCGGGCCATGTTGTAGCCCCAATCTTACTCAGATGCAATAGGTAGATACATGTGATAATCATATTAACATTTGACAAACAATCCAATTCAATTCTTCATTTGAACATTTCATCAATCACATTAAACATGTTACCAAACACTTGCATTTTTATCCCTAAATTTCGTAACGACAAGTATGATTACATGAAGGAAACAAAACATATGGGCAAGGTAAATAAGAATCCTATCTTAATACTCTTAATAAATACAAATCATCAACATTTTCTCATTCAGACAATTTATCAAACACTTAGGCTGTGCTTCACCAAATATGTAGACTAGGTTAGTTACAACATGTATTGTAACAAATCCTTACACGAGGATGTCATCGTGCATATAACAAACATGAATCCTAAATTAGTAGTCATAACAAGCACAAATCATGTTGGCATGTTCATTCAAACATTTCAACAAACACATAGGATGCATATTTATTCAACATAATTCATACATGTATCATACATTGAAATCGACGTGGTTAAGACAATACGGTAGCAATCAAGTCAGACATAAACCATTAGCTAACATTAAGGGCATTGAAAACCATAACCTAAACGTTAATAGTCTGCACCTTTCGTCGGAATACCCGATTTGAACTCGGTCCCGACACAACGTTCCCGAAAGCGGAACGACGACACCTATGCAATGAAATAGGTTAGCTATTTCATCGATTATTCTATTTGGATTTCTAAACCAAGATTTGGATTAGGATTTCTTACCCAAATCGTAACCGAAGACGATCGTGTAGCGAGGTGGGGAGGTGAATTGAGGCGTGGAGTTGTGGGAGAGAATCCCAACAACGATCTCCCACACTTTCTCTTCTCTCCTCCCTCTTTTTTCTTCTTTTCTCTCTCTCTCTCTCATAGGGTTAGAGAATTTCGTATGAAATGGGAATGAGGTGGTTTAAGGTCTATTTATAAGCCCGAAACTGTTGCAAATGGCCCCAGGGCCATGATATACTTAGGTTATAATCAAATGGTGCCTGTTTTGGGCAAACGGGGCTCATCTGGAGGTCCACTAATCACGTCGTAGGGTAAGTTCCCTGACAATGGGTCTAGGCCAGGATGTGATTTCAATACGGTCGAATTAGCTGATCAATTGCGGGGGACCTGTGTCATTGCAACGATCGTACTTATTCGATCAGGTCCACAAGTATACTGATAAGAGCAGAGAAATTTTCTTTTCCCATGGGTGAAGTTTGGTCAGAAACTAACAGTCTGAAATCTTCAATCTCGCCTGTGAGTGAACAACCCAATTCACTTAAAAATTTTATAAAGATATTGGCATTTCTCACACACTTTACTCAGGGTTCAAGTTGTGCGTTTCCGAATACTATTTGGACTCGATTCCCACGATTCTTGTCAAGTCCAGTAGGACAAACATAATCCTATAGTTTCACAGTCATCGGACTTTCGACGTGTGGTCCAGGTCCAATACGGAGTTCCAAGGTACTCCAGAGAGCCACAGGCTTTTAGGATTTTTCCTAGGCTTTTAAGTAGTGTTGAGTTAGCGATATTGATGGTTTTGGGTCTTGCCATTTGTATAAATAGTAGTTGGAACTAAATCTAACGATTAATTAGTTTAGTACTTAATTAATTTCTGCCTAAATTTTTAAGGGATACGATCCTTAGGTATTTTTGCCTGAGGTGGTACTCAGGCCTTTGTATGAATTTTTCCGAGACGTTACAATCTACTCCCCTTAAAGAAAAATTTTGTCCCCGAAATTAGTACCTTTTTGTACTCCTCGAGGATCTGAGGGTAGTTCTTAAGGACTTCGACTTTCGTTTCCCAAGTAGCCTCTTCCTTAGTGAGGTGTGTCCATAACACCTTCGCGAGTGGGATAACTTTACTGCATAGCACTTGTTCCTTCCTATCCAGGACCCGTGTTGGTCGCAACACATAGGTAGCATCTTCACTTAGTTGTACTTGCTCTCATTTGATAACATGGGTAGGGTTAGGAACATATTTCTTCAGCATTGATACAAGGAATACATTGTCCACACCTGCGAGTGGTGTGAGCAAGGCGAGACGGTATGCTACCACACCCACTTGGTCTAGAATCTGAAATGAGCTAATGAATCTCGGCGTAAGCTTCCCTTTCTTGCCAAAATGAAGGACTCTCATTGGGGAAACCTTTAGGAATACATGGTCCCTAACTTCAAAATTCAGTTGCCTTCATCTTGTATCGGCATAATTCTTCTGTCTACTCTAGGTTGTAAGAAGTCGACGCCTGATAATATCGATCTTCTCTGAGGTCGCCTGCACTAAATGTGGGCCAACCAAACTCTTCTCGCCTACTTTCACCCAACAATGTGGAGCTCGACATGGGCACCCATACAAGGCTTCATAGGGATCCATGCCAATGCTCACTTGGAAGCTGTTGTTATAAGTAAACTCGACATAGGAGAGACAGTCATCCCAACTGTCCTTGAAATCAAGCACACATGCCCGCAACATATCTTCTAATATCTGATTTACTCGTTCCATCTGCCCATCAGTCTGTGGGTTAACCGCGGTACTGAACTTTAGTTGAACTCCCATAGAAAATGGACATGAATCGTGTGTCTCGGTCCGACACAATCTCCATAGGAACCCCATGCAGTCATACTATCTCCTTGATGTACAGCTTGGCTAAATCATCTGCTAAGTTTGAAACTCTAATCGGGAGGAAATGAGCTGATTTCGTCAATCGGTCCGCAATCACCGAAATGGAGTCGTGCCCCTTTCTTGTCTCCGGTAACTCAGAAATGAAATCCATATATATGAAATCCCATTTCCATTTAGCTATGGGCATAGGGTGAAGTAAACTAGGGGATCAGTGATGTTAGGCCTTAACTTGCTGGCACGTGAGACAACGAGATACATAATCTGCTATCCTGGCCTTCATGTTGTCCCACCAATAAGAACGCTTCATGTCACAATACATCTTTGTACTACCCGGATGCATCGCTAGCTTTGAACTGTGTGCGTCTTCTAGAACTTCCCTCCTTAGGTTATGAAGATTCAGAACACATAGGCGGCCACGATATCATAAACCTCCGTTCGAACCAACTCTTCATTTAAATTCTTCACTCACTCGCTTTCTCATTTTCACCAACATTTCATCTTCTTTCTGTGCCGCAATGATTCGGTCATCAATAAGTTGTTGCATGTGGATGTGTGCGACGCTCTCGAATGGCTCCTCTACTATAAGCTTTTGTTCGAAGTCTCGCAGGAATTCAACCATATTCCACTCTTTTATCATCAGTGGGGCTGCAAATTCTATGGTCTTCTTGCGGCTCAACTCATCGGCCATAAGGTTGGCCTTGCCAAGATGGTAGGAGACCTTAAACTTGAAGTCTTTCAAGGTCTCCATCCAACGTCGTTGCCTCATGTTCAGGTCTCTCTGTATAAAAATGTATTTGAGGCTCTTGTGGTTGTAAAAGAGCTCGAACTCCTCTCCATAGAGGTAATGTCTCCAGAGCTTTAATGCGAAGATGACTCCCTCCAATTCCAGGTCATGAGTGTGGTAGTTTTCTTCGTGTTTCCTTAACTGTCGTGAGGTATAGGTGATCACTCTATCCCTTTGCATAAGTACACATCCCAAACCGACATAAGAGGCGTCAGTGTATATAATATATTAGACCCCTTACTCTGGCAATACCAGCATGGGTGCGGACGTCAGCTTGTCCTTTAATTCCTGAAAGATTGATTTTGCTTTCTCATTCCAAGCAAACTTAAGATCCTTTCGAGTGAGTTGAAACAACGGTCGAGCTATGTTGGAAAAATCTTTAATGAATCAACGATAGTAGCCGGCGAGTCCGAGGAAATACCTCACTTCCGTCACTGAACCAGGCTACTCCCAGTCTTGCACCGTAGTCACCTTGGCAAGCTCCACGACAATTCCTTCCTTGGAAACTACGTGCCCTAGGAACTTGACTTCTTCTTTCCAGAAGTCGCATTTTCGGTACTATGCGAATAACTGGTTCTACCTGAGAGTATCAGAGACTGCTCGCAGGTGTTCTTCGTGATCCTTCTGACACTTTAAGTATATAAAAATGTCATCTATAAACACGATGACGAATCGGTACAGATACGATAGAAACATTCGGTTCATGAGGTCCATGAACACAGCCAGTATGTTTGTAAGCCCAAACGACATCACGAGGAATTCGTAGTGCCTAAAACTGGTTCTGAATGTTGTTTTCTGCACGTCTTCATTCCTGACGTGCAACTGATGATACCTAGACTGTAGGTCGATTTATGAGAAATATTGTGCCCCTTTCAACTTATCAAATAGATCATCTATCCTGGGTAGAGGATACATGTTCTTCACCATGACATGATTTAACCTGCGATAATAAATACACAATCGCAGCGATCCGTCTTTCTTCTTCACAAACAGTACAGGTGCTCCCCAAGGAGATACGCTCGATTGTATGAAACCTGAATCCAACAGATCATCGATCTGCCTCCTCAATTCCTCCATTTCACATGGAGGCATGCGAAACATTGGCAAAGAGATCGCTATCGCACACGGCACCAGGTCGATGGTAAAGTCGATCTCGCACTGAGGAGGTAGTCCAAGATCGTTCTAAACACGTCTCTGAAATCTTGAACTTCTGGCATGTCCCCAAGAGACGGACCATCAACATTTTCTAGCAAGGAAGGGCCAACTGACCTAAACTGGGAAAGTGAAGGTTGTGCCCTCGGGCCCATGTGATGTCACCAATCTGGTTTCACAGTCGATCTCGGCCTTCATCTCGGTGAGCCAATCCATATCGAGGATGATGTCATATTGATACAGCGGGTTGACAATCAGGTCAATGCGCACCGTTTTGCTTCCTAAGTCTATCGGGCAATCCTTACAGAGCTTGGTAGTGTCAGAGAAGGTTCCTGTTGCGGTGTGGACTCTCACCCCAATCATAAGGGTAGTGATCAGCCCTAATCGCTTGACTGTACAATATGATATTATGGAAATAATGGACCCAGTGTCCACCAACAGAAACACAGGTGTACCTTCAATGTGGGCAGTGACTTTAAAGGATAATAGTACTGCAGTTGCTGTCTCAGATGCTTCAACTGCAAGTGCATGTACACAAGATTATTACGGACGATTTGGTTGCGCTGTCATAGGTCGTTGAGGCGGCCTATTTTGAGGTACAGGAGGTCAACCATATGGCTGTGCTGGTGCTGCCGATCGTAGAGGTGGAGCCAAAATAACTTGTGGTGGCTAGCAATTGATCTTTTGAGGTGGTGTGAAACCATTGTCCCTCATCTTAGTAAAACAAAAGGGCTTGTTATGGCCCATCTTGTTACAGTAGACGCACAACAGATCTGATCGCCTCTGCTAGGTCGGTGGAGCCATTAGCCTGGGAGGCAAAATTGCACACGGCCTTTGTCGAGAAATGGTCGGTTCAGCAACTCAGATCGAGACCTTAGGCCCATTGACATACGTGTTCGAGACACTCTCTCACCATCCTGCTCAGCTCGCAGGTACATGTTCACTAGCTCAACATTATTGAAAATGCTAGCGCAACACATCTTAGTGCGGATATCAGGTCGCAGACACTCTGAAAACCGCCACATTCTCATCGGCTCATTCGCTAGGATCAAAGGAGCATACCTCACCAGCTTCGTGAAAGGTTCTCGTATTCAGCTACGGTCATTCCTCCCTATCAGAGGCAGAGAAATTCACGCTGCTTTTCATTATGGTAAGTGAGGGGGAAGTACTTTTCATGGAAATGAACTTCGAACGTGTCCCACGTCCACACATATCCTGCGGGAACAGTTTGTAGGATGCTTTCCCACCAAAGACTAGCCTCCTTCTCGAACATATGGGTAACCAGCTCAATTTGCTCTACCTCAGTACAGTGCAGCGGCCTCAACATTTTGGATATGCGATCCAACCAGTACTCAGCCTCCTCAGGCCTATGAGGACCTGCAAAAGTGGGAGGGTGAAGGCGTTGAAAGCTCCAAAAAAGGCCACTGGTAGTCATAGTCCCAGCAGGCACGACACGAGAGTAGGCAGGCACAGTTTGTCTCCCTAGCTAGCTCTGTACAAGAAATCCACCACGAATCGCGTACATTCTGTGCGGTTACTCCACCTAGGATATACGTTCTACGTGCATATGTGGTGGAGTAGGCAGAAATCATTTGTCATTTTGGTCGATGCAAGGATATTTCCTCGCCTTCACCGCTTAAGCTGGCCGCAAAGGAAACGCGGCAGTTTCTCTCTCATTCACTAGTAAGGTTTTTCTCGCTGGCATGTACTACTCCACATTCAATTCCCATGATATGAGCCATAACATCCACATTGACTATGGCTTCTTGCCTTCCCAAAGGGATAGTAAACTAAAAAGGCTCCAGTAGTGGGTTCCGTATGTAGGCATAGAAGGCTCATACGGTGCCTTCACTTGCATGAGTTTCTCCCTCGAACATGGGACCCCACCCATTCTCCAGAAGGAGATCAATCACAGGATATAATCCAAACAATTTCTCATTAACATGCGCTTCAAATACAACTTTGTGACTGCAAAACTTACCCAGTTCGGCGCCCAGTGGTAGAGATCTTTCAATGGGGATCCAAGGGTCGAGATCCCGCTTCGATCTTCACTCTCACTCTGCGCTTGTACTAGCCTCGGCGCTCGCCTTCTTCCTCGAACGGGTTGGACGGCTCGACCTGGACTCATCCAGGACCGGTCTTCTCTTTCCCATAAGGGAAAGGAGCTTCAAGATGGACAAAATGGTATTGACAAGTTCAAAAAGAGCCATGGAAGTGGAAAAGCTTGGAGAATGAAGTGGATTTGAGGATATGGGAAGTATGAGACACAACTAGGTGGAAATAAGGAAGATGGAGAGATGAAAATGGTAGTTTTTGAGGAATAGTGAAGTAAGGATGAAGAAGATAGAAGATTTGAAGATTTGGAGTGAATGGGAGGGGATTTAAAGGAGAAATGAGTTTTGGAAGGTTTAAAGGTGTTTGGGAGGGTTGGAAATCATAAAAAAGGGGTGAAATGGGGTTTTGGGGGCTAAAAGGAGGGACCCTACACGTGGGAGGGCCCCACATGATCTGGCGATGGGTGGTGCGCCACCACTGCATCGGCCAGCAGCGCGCCGCCGCGCCTCTTTGGAGGTACCGGCGGTGGTCAGCCCCTCCCGGGGTGCTATACACATGCGGGGGACCCCCTGGGTCGCACTGTATTTTATCGTTTGGGCTCCTATGCCCGTGAGATGTATTTTCTCTGTCCAACACGCTCATATTCGTGCCTTTTGGCGTGTTTCAAGTTTGGGATTCGGCGACTTAAAGCTTAAACCCGTCGATTAACGGCCTAAAAGGGACTGAGATCATTTCACATGATCTCCGACGCGAACGGGCTACACTACAATGGCCAATCTCGCCCGTCAGCGAAACTCTGGGATCATACGATCATTTCTACATTCAATCGCTCCCTTCCTAAGTCAAAGTGCATCAGAGTGGCGCAGCGGAAGCGTGGTGGGCCCGTAACCCACAGGTCCTAAGATCAAAACCTTGCTTCGATACCAACTTGTAACGCCCTAAATTTTGAGGGTCGAGTAAAGCTCTACTCCCGAGATTCAGCACATCACTTATGCAACATGGATGATGGTGTTCAGATTTCGTCCATATTAATGAGTTAAACATGAGTGGGATTATACCAAAACTTTCATATCATACTCCAGGTACAATTAAATTAAGCAATCGGAAGACTTAAGTATGTGTATTTAAACATGAAAATGTTTCACAAACCAGAGTATGAATATGTACCAGGCTGAATATATATAAGTGTTATTTCAAAATATACAAAATATCAAATTGTAAATGTCCAACTAATCCAGGTGACCCTGTAATCCTGACAAATCAGTACAAGGTCTACGTAGACCCGCCTGATAGCTGGTAGTAGGTGAACTCCTCTTCGTCCATGAAGTCTGACTCGATCGCATAGACTTCATTGTCACCTGCACCAAAACCATAGTCTGGTTGGTGTTTTAAAACACCATCCCAGAGTGGGAGTGAGTGATCAAGTCAGTGGTACTATAAGGCAAGGGTTAACATGTTATCAATTCAATCAAGCAGTAATGATAAAACAATACAACAATCACTTCCTAGCTACCCTTGTTAATGCAGGGATGGTATGCAGTAATGATGCATGCCCTCACACAAAGCTCCCTCAAAAGTGACTCCGTCAACCGTTCACAAATGACAAACTCCCTAAACGTACAACTTCCTCGCCAAAGCACATGCAGTGTGGTGCATGGTCGTGTTAGCCAAGTACTTAATTAGGTTTATTCATACAACAAATTTGGGAAGCTAAGGTACCTCCCTTTATATCATTAACCCAAACTGAAGGATCCATCTAGGGTTGTCAATGCTAGTTAATCACATACGATAGGCAAGTTGTAAGGCGTCACCCCTAATGAAAAACAGTCGATAGGAAAATTCCAAAGTTTATACTTGCGGTCACTACGTGAATGCTCGTCACCTTAGCGTAGGCCGACAGCTCCAACATGGTGTCCCATACACCACCATGCCTGGCTCATGAGTTTGAGTTACTCACTGGTCACTACGAGGAGGCTCGTTATCCTAGTGTTGGCCGACAGCTCGACCACGATGTCTCATACCACCATGCCTGACTCATGAGTCTTAGCGGATTGTGGTACCATGGTTGGAACAGGCTTTTACATTGATAAGTGTTACCTTAGATTCAAGTAGAGATGTCCATACATGGTGAACACACAATAGGCCAATCGGTTTGTTTGGCAACTTCGATTAGTACGACCACACGTTGACTTAATAAACATGGAGTGCATGAGCACCCCTTGTGGCTTAGCCACTGTCGACAGTCGTTGTGCGACCCGGATTCGTCAAATTACCCAATGTGGCGAGACTAATTCGGTCACCTGTACATGAACGGTTACCAATTTTCTAAGCCACGTTGTAGCCCCAATCTTACTCAGATGCAATAGGTAGACACATGTGAAAATCATATCAACATTTGACAAACAATCCAATTTAAATCCTCATTTGAGCATTTCATCAATCACATTGAACATGTTACCAAACACTTGCATTTTTATCCCTAAACTTCATAACGACAAGTATGATTACATGAAGGAAACAATACATATGAGCAAGGTAAATAAGAATCCTATCTTAATACTCTTAATAAATACAAATCATCAACATTTTCTCATTCAGACAATTTATCAAACACTTAGGCTACGCTTCACAAAATATATAGAATAGGTTAGTTACAACATATATTGTAGCAAATACTTATACAAGGATGTCAACGTGCATATGACAAACATGAATCTTAGACCAGTAGTCATAACAAGCACAAATCATGTTGGCATGTTCATTCAAACATTTCAACAAACACATAGGATGCATTTTTATTCAACATAGTTCATACATGTATAATACATCGAAATCGACGCGTCCAAGATGATATGGTAACAATCAAGTCATACATAAACCATTAGCTGACATTGAAGGCATTAAAAACCATAAGCTAAATGTTTATAGTCCACACCTTTCGTCAGAATACTCGATTTGAACTCGGTTCCAACACAACATTCCCAAAAGTGAAAGGACGGCACCTATGCGATGAAATGGGTTAGCTATTTCATCGATTATTCTATTTGGATTTCTAAACTAAGATTTGGGTTAGGATTCCTTACCCAAATCGTAACCGAAGACGATCACGTAGCGAGGTGGGGAGGTGAATCAAGGCGAGGAGTTGTGAGAGAATCCCCGCAACAATCTCCCACTCTTTCTCTTCTCTCCTCACTCTTTTCTCTTCTTTTTTTTTCTCTCTCTCTCTCTCTCTCCTAGGGTTAGAGAATTTTGTATGAAATGGGAATGGGGTGGTTTAAGGGCTATTTATAAGCCCAGAACTGATGCAAATGGCCCATGGCCAAGGTATACTTAGGTTATAACCAAAGGGTGCCTGTTTCGGGCAAACGGGCTCATCTGGGGGTCCACTACTCACGTCATAGGGTAAGTTCCCTAACAATGGATCTAGGCAAGGATGTGATTTTAATACGATCGGATTAGTTGATCGACCGCGGGGGACCTGTGTTAGTTTAACGGTCATACTTATTGAATCGGTGCCACAAGTATACTGATAAGAGCAGGGAAATTTTCTTTTCCTATGGGTGAAGTTTGGTAAAAAACTGACGGTCTAAAATCTTCATTTTCTCATGTGAGTGAATGGCCCAATTCACTTAAGTTTCATTACATTTTATAAAGATATTCACGTTTCTCATACACTTTACCCAGGGTTCAAGTTGTGCATTTCTAGACACAGTTTGGGCTTGATTCCCACGATGCTTGTCAAGCCTAGTAGGATTGACATAATCTTATAGTTACACTGACATCGAACTTTCAACTTGCAGTCAAGGTCCTATATGGAGTTTCAAGGTACTCCCAAGAGCAACAGTCTTTTGGGAGTTTTCCTAGGTTTTTAAGTAGTGCTGAGTTAGCGATATTGATGGTTCTATGTAACATCCCGAAAAATCGAGGGTCGAGAAGTAACTCAACTCTCGAGTTTCCAGAACATCACTTATGCAACATAGATAATGATGATTAAATGTTGTCTGCATTAATGTAGTGAACATGAGTGAGATTAAGCCAAAACAGCATATCATACTCTAGAGACAGTTAAATTGCAAGCGGAAGACTGTGATAGATATATAAAATATATAAAAACTGTGGTGAGTCTCCAGAGTGTGATAAGATTAGCAGGTTAAATAATTACAAGTATAGTTCCAAAATATACCAAATGTGTAAGTGTAATGGCTTCTATCCCAAGTACCATAGCCCCGTCAATACAATACCAGGTCTTCATAGGCCTGTCAGGGAGCTACAAGAAGAAGAGCTCCACCTCAACATCATAGTAGTCCGGCTCTACTTCATAAGCATCGCCATCACCTGAAACTCAACAAATCTGGTTGGTGTGTACAACACCGTCCCGTAACGTGGGAGTGAGTAGCTAACTCAGTGGAACAATAAAGCATAGGTTAACATGTTATCGACTCAGTCAAGCAGTAATGATAAAGCAGTACAATCAAACACTCCTAACTACTCTTATTAATGCAAGTATGGATGCATTCATGATGTATGCCCTCACCGACATACTCCCTCATGCGATACCCTCTTCGTTCGCGGCATGCTTTCATCCCTCAGTGCTCCACATCTTCCAAGCACATGCAATGCATGATGAGCATGATTACCGAGTTTTTATTAGTCCATTTCAAACAGCAGGATTGGGAAACTAAGGTACCTCCCTTGTATCATTCCCAAACATGATCCATTCTAGGGTCGTCAGTCCTAGACAATCTCATACGATGGTATATTTCTAGGTCGCTGCAAGGGCTGCTAGGGCTGTTACACGGAATCGTTGCACCACTCCCCCATTACCTTATCAATATAGGCCTAGTTTATACTCCGTTACTACGGTAAGGCTCATCGCCTCACCGCAGATTCAGAGTATGCTCGAGGTCACTACAAAGGGTTGTTACAAGGAATCGTTGCACCACTCCCCCATCACCTTATCAATGTAGGCCGACAGCTCGAATATAGTGTCCCATACCACCATAATCGGCTCACGAGTCTGGTTGCTCACTGGTCACTACGGGGAGGCACATGGCCCCAGTGTAGGCCGACAGCTCGACCACGGTGTCCTATACCACCATGCCCGGCTCATGAGTCTTAGTGGATCGAGGTACCATGGTTAAAAGGGATTTCACTGGTAAGTTTGGTACCCTAGGTTCAAGTAGTGGTGACCAAATATGGTGAACATACATTAGACAGATCGGGTTTCTTGACGAACTCGGCTAACTCGAGCACACAACAAGTTGAACGATATGAAGCGCATAAGCACTTCGTGTGGCCAACCACTATCGCCAACCGAAGTATGACTCGGGTTCGTCGAACACATCTCCCGTGGCAACTGAATCTCGGCCACAAATTCAATCCCATTACCGATTGCCTGGACTATACAATAGCCCCAATCACATTCAATTGCAGATAGGTAAAGCAGTAATGGATCAAGATTCAAATCATACAATCAAGTCTGGTATTATCCGTTTAGGGCTGCCAGGGCTGTTGCACGGAATCGTTGCTCCACTCCCCCATCACCCATGACGGATCATACAACGTAAATATGAATTTAAACATATTCATTACATAGATAAAATCATAAAAGCAGTTGAGCATGTTATGAAGCACAACACAAGCATGAGTTTTTACATATTCAATTCCTAATCACACAACTATCCAAGGAAATCATACACATAGTTAAAAGAGTTGAGAATCATTTCTCAACACCCTTATACATTACAATTTACTAACTACTACTGATCCAAACTTTTTAACAACCACTTCGACTACATACACCAACATACATGCCATATGTTGATCACATAGGTATAAGGCCAAATCCTTTCATTAGGGAGTTACCTCAATCATAACACGCATACACCCACGACGGATAGTCATGGCAAGCAGGAATCTAGGTTCCATATTCATTCAGTCATTTCCACAAACACTTGGGCCACACATTTTAGCATATATAGTGTATATTGGCCGTGGCGTGATTTAGGGCAAATCCTTTCGTCAAAGGGGTATCGCCAATACAACAATCATGAATCCATGACAATTATTCATGGCGAGCACGAATGAGAATTCTATACTCATTCAGTCATTTTCACAAACACTTAGAATACACTATTACAACATACATGATGTATGTTAGCAAAACATGTATTAGGGCTAACTTTTCGCCAAGCAAGTATTTTATCCATATATAGTATATTCATACAGCAAATAATCATGGCAAACACATCTCCAAGATTTATACATATACGGTACTTTCTAGAATACACAATTTCAACATACATAGTGTATATGAGCAAAACATGTATAGGGCGAGTCCTTTCGCCAAACAAGTACTTTATCCACATATAATATATTCGTACAACAATTAATCATGTCAAACACATTTCCAAAATTTGTACGTATACGGTACTTTCTACAAATACCTAGAGTATCTAGAATTCCATATTTTTCATCTTTAATCTAAATGGAAAACGGACAGCACTTTGTACATGTGCAATTGCATGCAGGTCATGAATCTATCATTATCTGACATTGAAAGCATTGAAAACCATAACCTATACACCTAAAGTCCGCACCTTTTGTCGTAGAATCGTAACGGAGTCGATAGGTTTGCTAAGCTTCCGTATACGGCAGTTTGGCGACCTATAGAACGGAATAGGTTAGATATTTCATAACCTACAACTATCAAAACTCCAAAACAGACTAGGGTTAGGGTTTCTTACCTAGAAACGGAGCCGGAATCGCCGGGAAAGCGATAAGAATGAAGTGGTGGAGCATGGATAGCAGCAGGGAAGAGTGGGAGGGAGAATCTCCCACAACTCCCACACTTTCTCTCTCTTTTCTCTCTTCTCTCTCTAGGGTTTCTCTCAAATTCATATGGATGCAATGAGAGAGGGTTTAAGGTCCTTATATAGCCTAAAAACTAACCGAAATAGACTCCAGGTCAAAGTATACTTAGGTTATAACCAAAGTGAGCTGGTTTCAGCTCAACGGAGGACTTCTAGCGGGCCTCCTTGAGCCAAAGGTCAGACTTAAGCTCACCGACACCGGATCTAGGTGGTGTTAAGTTTTCGTTTCGGTCGGGATTCCAGATCACGTGTGGCGGACCAGTTTCAGTTCAACGGTCAGCGGATCTCGATCGGAGATTCCGAGTGCATGTAAATGTGTATGAAATTTCTCCTGATCCGAGGGTGTAATTTGGTCTGATTCTGACGGTCTGGTTGCTTACAAAATATCCTTAAGCGACACGTGCCAGATCACTATTCCAGATATTTATTTTGTAAAGAAAATAAGGGTTTTCACACTCTCTCGCTCCAGACTCGAGCGAACAGCCGTGGGACACTGTCTGGATTTGATTTCCGAGATGGTTGTCAAGCCCAGTGAGGCAGTCCTAAGTCCTTAACTTTGTAGTATTAGGACTCCGATGTGTGGTCTAGACCTGATACGGAGTTTCAATGTGTTCCCAAGAGCAGTCGAGTAATGAGTTTGACCCTAGACTTTAGGGTAACCTAGCGTCAATGATTCTACAAATTTTGGGTCATGCAGATGGTATTTAAAGTGATTGGTGCTAATTTCACATGTACTCTAGTTTAACACTGGCTAATTCTCGCCTAATTTCTAAAGGATTTAATCCTGAGTAATTTCTGTCTGAGGTGGTACCTGGGCATTTGTAGTTTGTATATAAAGTGATCCAAGTTATACTACTTAGCTAGTTTAAGATAGTGTCTAGGGTGAAAGTACTTAGAAAATTTAAAGAACAAGGTGGTGAAGGGTGGGATTTGTGAAGAAAATAGTTTGAAAAGGGATTTGAGGCTTTAATTGAGTGTTTGAGAAGTTAAACCGGTGTTAGGATTGACTCATCACCTAAGGACGTCTAATTCCAGGTTGGAAAAAATTCGGGCTGTTACATTCTGGGTCTTGCCATTTGTATAAATAGTGGTTGGAACTAAATCTAGCGATTAATTAGTTTAGTACTTAATTAATTTTTGCCTAAATTTCTATTGGATACGATCCTTAGGTATTTTTACCTGAGGTGGTACTCGGGCCTTTATACGATTTTTTCTGAGACGTTACAGGCGCGCATGTAACATCCCAGATTTTTTCTAACCTAGAATAAGACGTCCTTAGGCAATGGGTTGATCCTAACACCTTATTAACTTGCTAGAACTCAATCCCAAAGTCTAAAACTGCTTTTAAACCCATTTCCTTCACAAATCTCACCTTTCACCACCTCGTTCTTTAGATCCTTCTAAGCACTTTCACATTAAACACTATCTTAAAGTTTAGGTGATGAAGAACAATACTTAAACTAAACATTTCTACAAAGGACTAAGTACCACCTCAGACAGAAATCATACAAGACTAAATCCTTTAGAAATTAGGCGAGAATTAGCTAGTGTTAAACTAGAGTACCTGTGAAATTAGCACCAATCACTTTAAATATAATCTGCAAGAAGCAAAACTTGTAGAATCATTAACGCTAGGTTACCCTAAAATCTAGGATCAATCTCATTACCCGGCTGCTCTCGGGAGCATCTCGAAACTCCGTATCAGATCTGGACCACACGTCGGAAGTTCGATTTACACGAAGTTAAGGAATTAGGACCGACTTGCTGGGATTGACAACCTTCTCAGAAATCAAATCCAGATAGTGTCCCAGTGTAATTCGCTTGAACCCGGAGTGAAGAGTGTGAGAAATGTGAAATTAATTCAAAATAAAATAGAAATTTATGAAATATGGCACCTCTCGCTTGTGGATCAGTATTGAACAACCAGACCATCAGAATCAGACCAAATTACACCCTCGGATCAGGGATATTTTCCCAAACATATCTATGTACTCGAAATCTCCGATCGAGATCCACTGACCGTTGAATTGAAATTGGTCCGCCACGCGTGATCCGGAAATTCGACTGAAACGAAAACGTAGCCAAAGTTAGATCAAATGTCTGTGAGCTTAAGTCCCACCTTTGGCTCAAGGAGGCCCGCCAGAAGTCCTCCGTTGAGCTAAAACAGGTCCGCTTTGATTATAACCTAAGTAAACCTTGACCTGGAGTCTATTTTGGAGACTTTTTAGGCTATATAAGGACCTTAAACCCTCTCTCATTTCAGTCATATGAATTTGAGAGAAACCCTAGAGAGAGGAGAGAGAAAAGAAAGAGAAAGTGTGGGAGATGTGGGAGAATCTCCCTGCCATGCTTCCCTGCCGCTACACAAACTCCATCACTCCGTTCTAATCGCTTTCCCGGCGATTCCGACTCCGTTTCTAGGTAAGAAACCCTAACCCTAATCTGTTTTGGGGTTTTGATAGTTGTAGGTTATGAAATAGCTAACTTATTTCGTTCTATAGGTCGCCAAACTGCTGTATACAAAAGCCTAGCAAATCTATCGAGTTCTTTCCGATTCTACGACAAAAGGTGCGGATTTTAGGTGTATAGGTTAAGGTTTTCAATGCTTTCAATGTCAGATAATGATAGATTCATGGTCTGCATGCAATGCACATGTACAAAGTGCTATCTGTTTTCCGTTTCGATTAAAGATGAAGAATATGGAATTTTACATACTCTAGGTATTTGTAGAAAGTACCGTATACGTATAAATTTTGGAAATGTGTTTGACATGATTATTTGTTGTATGAATATATTATATATGGATAAAATACTTATTTGGCGAAAGGACTCGCCCTAATACATGTTTTGCTAATATACACTATGTATGTTGAAATAGTGTATTCTAGAAAGTACCGCATACGTATAAATTTTATAAATGTGTTTGCCATGATTATTTGCTATATGAATATATTATATATGCGTAAAATACTTGTCTGGCGAAAGTACTCACCCTAATACATGTTTTACTAATATACACTATGTATGTTGAAATAGTGTATTCTAAGTGTTTGTGAAAATGCTTGTGAGAGTAAGTGTTTGGATGATGGTGTCCTAGGTAGGTGTTGAGATGGGATTCTCAACTACCTTAGATACATAAATGATTTCCTCCATGTTGGTTGTTTACTGTAATCGTTTACTTATGAAATATATGTGTTTGTATTCCTGTTTATAACATGCTTATAACATGCTTTATAACATGCTTTATGACATGCTTGTAACATGCTTGTTAATATGTTTGAATTACTTGTTTATTTAATTTTCCTCTGGCTACTTTACATGTTTAAGTTGTATTCCATAAATCCGTGAAGGGTGATGGGGGAGTGGAGCAACGAGTGCGTGTAACAGCCCTGACAGCCCTAAGCGAATATTATCAGACTTTGATTGTATGATTTAAATCTTTATCCATTACTGCTTTAACTATCTGCAATTGATTGTGTTTGGGGCTATGATTATAGTCTAGGCAATCGGAAACGAAATTGAATTCGTGGTTGTGATTCATTTGCCACGTGAGATGTGTTCGAAGAACCTGAGTCGTACTTCGGTTGACGATAGTGGTTGGCCACACGAAGTGCTTATGCACTTCATGTCGTTCAATTGATTGTGCGCTCGAGGTAGTCAGGTTTGTAAAGTAACCCGATATGTCTAATGTATGTTCACCATGTTTGGACATTAATGCTTGAACCTAGGGTACCAAACTTACCAGTGAAATCCCTTTAACTATAGTACCTCAATCCGCTAAGACTCATGAGCCGGGCATGGTGGTATGGGACACCGTGGTCGAGCTGTCGGCCTACGCTGGGGCCATGTGCCTCCCCGTAGTGACCAGTGAGCAACCAGACTCGTGAGCCGATTATGGTGGTATGGGACACTATATTCGTGTTGTCGGCCTACATTGATAAGGTGATGGGGGAGTGGTGCAACGATTGCGAGCAACGGCCTTGGCAGCCCTTCGTAGTGACCTCAAGCATACTCTAAATTTGTGGTGAGGCGACGAGTTTTGCCGTAGTGTATAGAATATGAACTAGGCCTGTATAGTGATGAACCGTTAAAAGGGTGATGGGGGAGTGGTGTAACGGTTCCGTGTAAGAACCCTGGCAGCCCTTGCAGCAACCTAGAAACACACCATCGTATGAGATTAACTAGGACTGACGACCCTAGAATGGATCATGTTTGGGAATGATACAAGGGAGGTACCTTAGTTTCCTAATACTGCTGTTTGAAATGGACTAATAACTACTCGGTAATCATGCTCATCATCGCACTGCATGTGCCTGGTAGATGTGGAGCATTGAGGGATGAACGCATGTCGCGAACGTAAGATGATGTCGCATGAGGGTGGTTTGGCAAGGGCATTCATCATGTCATTTCATACTTGCATTAATAAGAGTATTTAGAATTGTTTGATTGTACTGCTTTATCATTACTGCTTGACTGAGTTGATAACATGTTAACCTATGCTTTATTGTTCCACTGAGTTGATCACTCACTCCCACGTTACGGGACGATGTTGTACACACCAACCAGATTTGTTGAGTTTCAGGTGATGGCGATGCTTATGAAGCAGAGCCGGACTACTATTATGATGTTGAGGAGGAGTTCTCCTACATGTAGCTCTCTGACAGGTCTATGAAGACCTGGTATTGCATTGATGGGGATATGTGTTTGGGATAGAAGACATTACACTTCCTCACATTTGGTATATTTTAGAACTGTACTTGTAATTATTTAACCTGGTATCATTATTACACTCTGGAGACCCACCACTATTTTTATATTTTATATATCTATCATAGTCTTCCGCTTGCAATTTAACTGTCTCTGGAGTATGATATGCTGTTTTGGCTTAATCTCACTCATGTTCAATGCACTAATACTAACAACATTCAATCATCATTAATTTTGTTGCATAAGTGATCCGTTAGAACTCGGGAGTTGAGTTTATGCTTGACCCCCGATTTTTAGGGCGTTACAGTGCAACTCCTCTTGGACTCCATAAAAAGTGGAGCGAAACACCTGGCCTCCACAAAAAGTGGCACAACACCTCCTCTCCTTGAGTTCCGCGGAACCGCGTAACTCCTCTGGCTCACAACGCCTTTCTCTCTACTACGAACAACACCCTCCTGGCTCACAACCTCTAAAATGAGGAGTGGGGAGGGGGTATTTATAGGCCTCCTAGGCTCCTCACTCCTTAAATAGTGGTGATCACCACCACTTCTTCCTTCATACAACTGCTAACCTCTTCCTTAAATAGCGGTGTTTACCCACTTCTCCCTTAAATAGTGGTGTTCACCCACTTCTTCCCTCATACAAGGCAACATCCCTCCAAAATTCAAACTGATGCCCATCCACTCCTCTATTCAAACTGACGCCCCTCCACTCTATACCAGATGATGCCTATGCATTCCTTTATACTAGATGACGCCTATAAACTCCTCTATACCAGATGATGCCTATGCACTCCTCTATACCATATCACGCTTATGCACTCCTCTATACCAGATGATGTCTATGACTTTTTTTCAAGAGGAGGGACGTATAACAGAGATGGAGACTGACACACTTATCCATGCACCATAGGAGGACTTCAACTCATGCACTAGAAAGATAAAATATTTTCATACCTCAACAGATGCCCCCTCGATCTTCCTTAGATTGATTTGTGAGATTAAATGGAGGATCGATCTTCTTACGCGCAAAAATCCCTTCACTTCATAGAAGGATTCTTCATGAAATGTAGTCGCATAATTGAAAAGGATCACCTGACTGAAGAATCGAACGAATCTACAACCGAGGAATGACTGAATGATCATTCTTGGAGGGAAGATTGAATGATCACGCTCGAATGGAAGATTGAATGATCACGCTCGAACGGAAAACTGAATGATCTCACTCGAATGGAAGACTAAATTCCCCTAGTCAGAAGCATCGAGTGAATGATTCAATAGGGAGGGTAATGTGGAAGCACTCTGTCTTCATAGTGGCCAATCAAATAGAACGCCTTTCCACTAACAGAGCTACAATTGCATCTTCCACAGCTTCAACTCCTTTATTCGCATAACTCGCTCTTTATCGAAACTTGCCACTGTAACAGTTGTGGCGACTTCATCTTTGAGTAACTTGACCAGAGAACTATTTTTCAATAATGCTGCTGCTGCAACGGTCTCTTTGATCAACTCCAGTGACTCTTTCTTCGAACTCTGCGTCTAGGGAGTTGTTCTTTAATGTTTCACCTACTGTAACAATCTCTTCAATTGTCTCCTTTATACATAGTCTGCATAGTCCAATATTTTGAATGGTAATCTTTCCTGCCAAATTAATTGGAATCAGTATCTCAAGATATCATAATTTTTCAATTTAGTTTCATGCAGTATTGATAATTGTGAAATAAATTGAAAGCTTGCAGAATGATTGTAATATTCGCAATATGATAATGATCTTATTTTCCCTTTTCTGTTCTTATCAATGTGCTTTCAATATTCTTTGTTCATTATATCGTGCTTTCAGAAATGTTATTTCAGGCTCTAAAAGTTCAACCACTGAGTCTTTTCTAATTTGTACTCCTTGGCATCTCTTCATAGGCTGTTTAGAAGTGTATTTCCCTTAGACCTTTGCTAATTTAGAAAAATAGATAGCGCTCCTTTTTGTTTACTAGCTTTCTGGAGGATATAGAGGAAGTTATCGACAATCATTCTTTCTCTTCTTTTGTGAACATTCATTCCTTGTCTCCAACAGGTCCATTACTCATATAACTGGGCTTTGATATGAAGACAACTTTTGAATATCAATACTGGATTTCACTTCATAAATCTCGACTATAATTATCTAATCGATACTTCTTATTGATAGATGTGTTGGTGTAACATCCCGAATTTTTTGCCAACCGGGAGTTAGACGTCCTTAGGCAATGGGTCAATCCTAACATCTGATTAACTTCTCAAACACTAAATTCAAAGGTTTTAAATCCCTTCTTCAAACCACTCTCTTGAAAACCTCACCTTTCCTTCACAAATCTCACCTTTCACTATCTTGTCCTTCAAACTCGTCTAAGTGCTTTCATATTAGACACAAATCTTAAAGTCTAGGTGATGCTGATCATTCCGTACAAAGACCCGAGTCCCACCTCGAGTAGATGTCACTCAGGATTAAATCCTTAAGAAATTGGACGAGGATTGACTAGTGTTAAACTAGAGTTCATACGAAATTTGCTTCATCCACTTTAAATACGATCTGCAAGACCAAAAACTTGTAGAATCATTGACGCTAGGTTACCCTAAAATCTAGGATCAATCTTATTACCCGACTGCTCTCGGGAGCATCACGAAACTCCATATCAGATCTAGACCGCACATCAAAAGTCTGAATAATACAAAGTTATAGAATTAGGATAGCCTTGCTAGGCTTGACAACCATCCCGGAAATTAAATCCAGATAGTGTCCCAGTGCTATTCACTTGAGCCCGGAGCGAGGAGTGTGAGAAATGTGAAATTAATTAAAAATAAAAGATAAATTTAAGTAATCTGACACATGTCACTTGTGGATCAGTTATAGGGATTCCGACCGTCAAAATCAGGCCAGATTACACCCTCGGATCAGGGATATTTGCCCCTACCTATCAGTGTACTTGAAATCTCTGATCGAGTCTCAGTGACCGTTGAACTGAAACTGGTCCGCCATTTGTGATCTGGAAACCCAACTGGAACGAAAACTTAACTAAACCTAGATCCAGTGTTAGTGAGCTTAAGTCCGACCGCACACAAAAAAGGGGCCGCTAGAAGTGCTCTGTTGAGACAGAACAGACCCACTTTGGACATAACCTAAGTATACCTTGACCTGGAGTCTATTTTGGAGAGTTTCTAACCTATATAAGGACCTTAAACCCTCACTCTCTCATTCCATACGAATTTGAGAAAACCTAGGAAAGAGAAGAGAGAAAATAGAGAAAGTGTGGGAGAAGTGGGAGAAAGATCCTGGTGCTCTACCCTGCCGTACTACGTGCTTAATCATCGCTACCCGATCACTATTTCGGTATTTCTGTCTTCGTTCTTAGGTAAGAAAATCCTAACCCTAACCTGTTTTATGATTTCAATTGTTGTAAGTAGCGAAATAGCTAACTTAACTCGTGCCATAGGTCGCTAAACCAACGTTGACGAAGGCTTAGAGTTTCTATCGATTCCGTTACGATTCTACGACAAAAGGTGCGGACTTTAGATGTATAGGTTATGGTTTTCAACGCTTTCAATGTCAGATACCGATAGATTCATGACCTACATGCAATTGTACATGTACAAAGTGCTGTCCGTTTCGTTTTTCGATTATACGTTAACTATGTTGAATATACTGTATTCCTCGTATTTTTAGAAAATACCGTATACGTATGAAATACGGATTTGTGCTTAACATGATTATTTATCGTGACTATATGCTTGTATGTATGCGACAACTCCCTAGCGAAAGGACTTGCCCTAAATCACGCCACGGCCACTATAAGCTATATATGTTAAAATGTGTAGCCCAAGTGTTTGTGGAAATGACTGAATGAATATGGAACTTGGATTCCTGCTTGCCATGATGTAACGCCCTGAAATTCGGGGGTCGAGAATGAACTCAACACCCGAGTTCCAACGCATCACTTATGCAACATACACAATGCCGGTTAAAGGTTGTCTGAGTTAGCGCAATAAACATGAATGAGATTAAACCAAAACAGTAATTCATACTCCAGTTCAATTGCATTTAAAAACAGCGGAAGACTGAAATTTTATATTCAAGTATGTAAAGTAACAAAATTTTCTGAACTCCAGAGTATGAGTACTAGCTGAGCACCAATATACATGTAATGTCTGTAAGTCAAAAACCCAAAATACATCCTCAAAAGAGGCCCCGAGAATCCTGCGATGCAGCCGGCCTAAGCGTAGCTGTCAGAGTACTGCATGAAAGAGAACTCCTCCTGGTCCTCATCAACGTCGGGCTCTGGCTCCTGAACCAAGGCGCCCTCTAACCCTGTGACAGAGTCTGGTTGGTGTGTACAACACCGTCCCGTAACGTGGGAGTGAGTAGCTAACTCAGTGGAACAATAATGCATAAGTTAACATGTTATCAAATCAACCAAGCAGTAATGATAAAGCAGTACAAATCAAGCATTTCTAACTACTCTTGTTAAATGCAAAATGACATGACATGATGCGGTATGCCCTTGCCAAACCACCCTCAAGCGACAACATCTTACGTTCGCGAATGCTTAACTCCCTCAGTGCGCCACATCTACAAAGCACATGCGGTGCGATGATGCTCGTGATTACCAAGTTATTATTAGTCCATTTCAATCAGCAGTATTGGGAAACTAAGGTACCTCCCTTGTATCATTCCCAACATGATCCATTCTAGGGTCGTCAATCCTAGTTATTCTCATACGATGTTATGGTTCGAGAAGCTTAGTGATGGCATCGCAAAGGGTTCGTCACCCGTCAGCGCGGATACAGATCTCACCGTATGCGGCTCAATTGCTGGCCGTCAGCTCGAGTACAGGTCTCACCGTACTCGGCTCAATCACTAGCCGTCAGCTCAAGTACAGGTCTCACCATACTCGGCTCAACTCACACTCTAGTTGCTGTGAAAGGCTTGTGGCCAATCACAGACCCTTGGAGTGTACTCGATGATACCACGGAGGACTCGTCGCCCGTCAGCACGAGCACAGATCTCACCGTACTCGGCTCTCGCCGAAGTATCGACAGCTCGAATACAGTGTCCCATACCACCGTATTCGGCTCACGAGATAGTTGCGCAATGGTCACTACGGGGAAGCACATGGCCCCAGCGTAGGCCGACAGCTCGACCACGGTGTCCCATACCACCATGCCCGGCTCATGCGACTTAGCGGATCTAGGTACCATGGTTAAACGGGAATCGCCACTGGTAAGTTTTGGTACCCTAGGTTCAAGCAGTAGCGACCAAACAGGGTGAACACACAACTACACTTCGGTTTAATTGGCGAGCCTGACTAGCTCGAGCGCACCACAAGTTGAGCGATATGGAGCGCAAAAGCACTCCGCGTGGCCAACCACTATCGCCAACCGAAGTACGACTCGGGTTCGCCGGACCCGTCCTTTGTGGCGACATGAATCTCAGCCACAATCACAAGTCTGGTACCGAGTGTTTGGACTATATTCATAGTCCCAAACTCAAACAGTTTTCATCGTTAGCATGTGAAATAAAGCATGATAAACAAGCAATACAAGCATGCTAGTAGGCATGTTATAAAGCATGAAGTAAAACATGAAGTCAAGCATGTTGCAAAGCATGTTGTAATGCATGTAATAAAGCACTATCCCCATAGGGATACAATTGTGTGTGCAATACAATTAAGTGGTTGCGGTGAACCACCGCATGGAGGGGATCCTACATGTCTCTAAGGGAGTTGGAAAACCCATATCAGCGCCTATCTAAGGCACTAGTACATACACATGTACACATACATGCACTTATACAAACACTTAGAATACACCTTTCCAACATACATGACGTATGTTAGGCAAGTTCGTGATTGGGCTGTCCCTAAGTCTCGAGAGTATTTTTCCCGTGTATATCATAATCATACGGCAAATAATCATCACAATTATATTTCTAAAATCCGCACGTATGCGGAATTTCCGGAATACACAATTTCCACATATATGACATTTACACATGAACATGTATTTTTGCGATCCCTTTCGCCAAACTAGCATTTTATCCACACATGATATAATCAAACATTAAATAAACATGTTAAACATTTTCTCAACAAAAATACGTATACGGTATTTCTACGTATATCAAGAGTATGTAAAATTCCATATTCTTTATCGCTAATCGAAACAGGAAACGGAAAGCACTTTGTACATGTGCATTTGCATGCAGATCATGAATATATCATTATCTGACATTGAAAGCGTTGAAAACCGTAACTTATACGCTTAAAGTCCTCACCTCAGCCCTTGGAATTCCAATGAATCAGCAAGAGGGTTGATGCTTCCGTATACGGGAGTTTCTTAGCCTAAAGAGCGCATTCGATTAGTCTTTCCTTAACCTATCACTAATCAGGCTCAAATCAGACCTAGGGTTAGGGTTTCTTACCTTCAAATGGGGTGGAAACCGCCGGGAAATCTCCTGGAATAGAGCGGTGTAGGCCGTGGGAGAAGTGGAAGCAGCAGGAGGAAGATCGGCCTCGATCTCCACAAGTTTCTCTCTCTTTTCTCTCTTTCTCTCCTAGGGTTTGGACCCAAATTCGTATGGCTGTGAGAGGGGCTGTTCTAAGCCCCTTTTATAGCCTAGAACATAACCAAAATAGACTTAGGTTCAAGGGTGGCTGCATATATAGGCAGTTCGCCACTTTCCAAGCTCAAAAGGGGTGTTCTGGTAGCCCTCTTTGAGCCAAACGTCAGACTTAAGCTCACCCTCTGAGGATCTACGTGGGATTACGTTTTCGGCTCGATCGGATTCCCAGATCGCACGTGGCGGACCACTTTCAGTTCAACGGTCCGTGGGCCACGATCAGAATTTCTGAGTACATGTAAATGTTCCTGAAATTTTTCTTAATCCGAGGGTGTAATTTGGTCTGATTCCGACGGTCAGGTTGCTTAATACTGACGCGCAACCGAAAGGTGCCAGATCACTATTCCAGATATTTTCTTTTGGATGGAAATAGTGTTTTTCACACTCCCTCGCTCCGGAGTGAAAATAATGGCCGTGGGACATCGGAATCATCTGATTTTTGAGATGATTGTCAAGCCCGGTGGGGCGATCCTGGTTCCTTAGCTTCGTGTTAATCGGACTCCCGATGTGCGATCTAGACCTCATACGAAGTTTCGTTTCAGTCCCGAGAGCAGACGGGTAATGAGTTTGGCTCTAGACTTTAGGGTAACCTAGAGTCACCAATTCTGCAAGTTTTGGGTCTTGCAGATCGTATTTAAAGCGATCGCAACGGATTTCATGATTTACCGAGTTTAGTACTTAGTTAACTTTGTTAAATTTCTAAAGGATTTAATCCTATGTGATTTCTGGTCGAGGTGGTACTCGGCCCAATGTACGGAAATTTTCAGGTCGTTACACATGACTATCTGTCATGGGTGCATGCATGTTATAATTGGGGCACCTCCCTAGTGAAAGGATTTGACCTAATACCTATGTGATCAACATACGTCATGTATGTTGATGTATGTAGTCGAGCTGTCGGCCTAAGCTGGGGCCGGGCATGGTGGTATGAGACACCGTGGTCAAGCTGTCAGCCTACGTTGGGGCCACGAGCCTCCCCGTAGTGACCATTGAGCAACCAGACTCATGAGCCGATTATGGTTGTATGGGACACTATATTCGAGCTGTCGGCCTACACTGCTTTGATGGGTGATGGGGAAGTGGTGTAACGAGTGTGTGTAACAACCCTGGCAGCCCTGACCGTACCCGGTGTAGTGACCTCGAGCATACTCTGAATCTGCGGAGAGGCGATGAGCCTTTCCATAGTAAACAGAGTATAAACTAGGCCTGTATTGATAAGGTGATGGGGGAGTGGTGCAACGGTTCCGTGTAACAGCATTGACAGCCCTTGCAGCGACCTAGAACCACACTATCGTATGAGATTATCTGGGATTGACGACCCTAGAATGGATCATTGTTTGGGAATGATATAACGAAGGTACCTTAGTTTCTCAATACTGCTGTTTGAAATGGACTAATAACAACTCAGTAATCATGCTCATCATAGCATTGCATGTGCCTGGAAGATGTGGATCACTGAGGGTGACAGCATGTCGTGGACGTAAGATGGTGTCGCACGAGGGAGTATGTTGTAGAGGGCATGCATCATGACAACATTTCATACTTGCATTAACAAGAGTACTTAAGATTGTTGATTGTACTGCTTTATCATTATTACTTGACTGTTTTGATAACATGTTAACCTATGTTTTACTGTTCCACTGAGTTGATCACTCACTCCCACGTTACGGGACGGTGCTTGCAACACTAACCAGACTGTCTTAGCTGCAGGTGATGGCGATGCTTATGAAGTAGAGCCGGACTACTAGTATGATGTTGAGGAGGAGTTCTCCTACATGTAACTCTCTAACGGGTCTATGAAAACCTGGAATTACATTGATGGGGATATGGTATTTGGGATAGAAGACAATACACTTCCTTAATTTGGTATATTTTGGAATTGTACTTGTAAATAGTTAACCTGGTAACATTATCACACTCTGGAGACTCACCATAGTTTATATATTTTATATATCTATCACAGTCTTCCGCTTGCTATCTCACTTGTCTCTGGAGTTGTAATGCCCTGAAAATCGGAGGTCGAGTATAACTCAACTCTCAAGTTCCAACGCATCACTTATGCAACATAAATAATGCTGATTAAATGTTGTCTGTGTTAGAACAATAAACATGAGTGGGATTAAACCAAAAATAGTAATTCATACTCCAGATCCTTTGTATGAAGGCAAGCGGAAGACTGAACTGCATATACATGTATGTAAAGAAACAAAATCATTTTGTTCTCCAGAGTATGAATCTATCTGAGTCACCATATACATATGTTTGTTTTGTGAACTAAATGCCAAAAATAAACTAAGAAGTGATCCCTGCAAATCCCGTCAATCTGGCAGCCTAGTCGAAACCGCCAGAGTACTACATATAAGAGAACTCCTCCTAGTCCTCGTCATAATCAGGCTCCGCCTCCTGAGTCGTCGGCTCGTCTAAACCTAAGACAGAGTCTGGTTGATGTGCGCAACACCGTCCCGTAACGTGGGAGTGAGTAGCTAACTCGGTGGAACAATAAAGCATAGGTTAACATGTTATCAACACAGTCAAGCAGTAATGATAAAGCAGTAAAATCAAACACTCCTACTCTTATTAATGCAAGTATGGATGCAAGTATGATGGATGCCCTCACCACACCCTCCCTCGTGCGACACCATCTCACATTCGTGGCATGCCTTCATCCCTCAGTGCTCCACATCTTCCAGGCACATGCAATGCATGATGAGCATGATTACCGAGTATTTATTAGTCCATTTCAAACAGCAGTATTGGGAAACTAAGGTACCTCCCTTGTATCATTCCCAAACATGATCCATTCTAGGGTCGTCAGTCCTAGACAATCTCATACGATGGTATATTTCTAGGTCGCTGCAAGGGCTGCTAGGGCTGTTACACGGAATCGTTGCACCACTCCCCCATCACCTTATCAATACAGGCCTAGTTTATACTCTGTTACTACGGGAAGGCTCATCGCCTCACCGCTGATTCAGAGTATGCTCGAGGTCACTACAAAGGGCTGTTAGGGCTTTTACACGGAATTGTTGCACCACTCCCCCATCACCTTATCAATGTAGGCCGACAGTTCGAATATAGTGTCTCATACCACCATAATCGGCTCACGAGTCTGGTTGCTCACTGGTCACTACGGGGAGGCACGTGGCCCCAGCGTAGGCCGACAGCTCGACCATGGTGTCCCATACCACCATGCCCGGCTCATGAGTCTTATCGGATCAAGGTACCATGGTTAACGGGATTCCCACTGGTAAGTTTGGTACCCTAGGTTCAAGCATTAGCGACCAAACATGGTGAACATACATAAGACACACGGGTTACTTGACGTGCTCGGGTAGCTCAAGCCACAACATGTTGAGCGATATAAAGCGTAGAAGCACTTCGTGTGGCCAATCACTATCGCCAACCGAAGTACGACATGGGTTCGCCAAACACATCATATGTGGCGAGATGAATCTCAACCACAATCTCAAGTTTGGTACCGAATGTCTGGACTATGGACATAGTCCCAAACTCAATCAATTCTCAACCATAGCATGTGGAGTAAAGCATGATAAACAAAGTAATTCAAGCATGCTAGCAAGCATGTCATAAAGCATATTATAAAGCATGTTATGAAACAAGTTACAAAGCATGTTAAAAAACATGTTATAGAGAACTATACAAATAGGGATACAAACACATATATTTCATAAGTGAGTGGTTAGAGTAAACAACCACATGGAGGGAATCATACATGTCTCTAAGGTAATTGAGAACCCAATCTCAGCACCTACCTAAGGCACTAACATCTAAGCACTTACTCTCACAAGCAATTTCACAAACACTTAGAGTACACTATTTCAACATACATGACGTATGTTAGTAAAATATGTATTAGGGATGTCCTTTCACCAAGCTAGTATTTTATCCGTGTATATCATATTCACATAGCAAATAATCATGAAAATTACATCTCCAAAATTTATACATATGCAGTATTTTCTAGAATACACAATTTCAACATACATAGTGTATATAAGAAAACATGTATTACAGCAATTCCTTTCGCCGAATAAGTATTTTATCCATATACTATATAATCATACAACAAATAATCATGGCAAACACATTTCCAAAATTTGTATGTATACGGTATTTCTACGTATACCTAGAGTATGTAAAATTTCATATTCTGCATCTTTAATCGAAACAGGAAACGGAAAGCACTTTGTACATGTGCAATTACATGCAGATCATGAATCTATCATTATCTGACATTGAAAGCGTTGAAAACCGTAACCTATACACCTAAAGTCCTCACCTTGCACCTTGGAATCTCAACGGATCAGGTAGGTTCGTTAGACTTCCGTATTCGACAGTTTTATAGCCTAAAGAGTGAAACCGGTTAGCAATTTCATAACCTATAACCTTCACGCTCCTAAACAGATCTAGGGTTAGGGTTTCTTACCTTAAAACGGAGTCGGTATCGCTTGGAAAGCGTCAAGGAAGGGGTGGTGCAGCCCGTGTGGTGATTGGAAACAGTAGGAGGAAGATTCTCCCACAACACTCAAGCTTTCTCTCTCTTTTTCTCTCTTCTTCTTAGGGTTTATCCCAAATTCGTATGGCTATGAGAGAGGCTGCCCTAAGGTCCTTATATAGCCTAAAAACTCTCTGGAATAGACTTATGTTCAAGGTATACTTATATTATAAGCAAATCGGCTTTAATTCAGCTCAAAATAGGGTATCTAGCAGCCCTTCTTGAGCCAAACGTCGGACTTAAGCTCACTAACCTTGGATCTACGTGGAGTTATGTTTTCGTCTCGGTCGGATTCCCAGATCACGCGTAGCAGACCATTTTCAGTTCAACGGTCAGTGGGCCTCGATCCGAAATTCAAGTACATGTAAATGTTTATGAAATTTTTCCTGATCCGAGGGTGTATTTGGGTCAGATTTTGACGGTCTGATTGCTTATAAAATGTACGCAAGAGATACGTGCCAGATCACTATTCAAGATATTTATTTTGTAAAGAAAATAAGGGTTTTCACACTCTCTCGCTCGGGACTCGAGCGAACGGCCATGGGACACTGTCTGGACTTGATTTCCGATATGGTTGTCAAGCCCAGTGAGGCGGTCCTAATTCCTTAACTTCATATTATTCGGACTCCCGATGTGCAGTCTAGACCTGATACGGAGTTTCAATTCGTTCCCAAGAGCAGTCGGGTAATGAGTTTGATCCTAGACTTTAGGGTAACCTAGCGTCAATGATTCTGCAAGTTTTAGGTCTTTCAGATTGTATTTAAAGCGATTCCAACGGATTTCATGGCTAATCTAGTTTAGTACTTAGTTAACTTTGTTAAATTTTTAAAGGATTTAATCCTAAGTGATTTCTGGTCGAGGTGGTACTCGATCCATTGTAGGGGAATTTACGGGTCATTACAATCTACCCCCCTTAAACAAAAATTTCATCCTCGAAATTTGTACCTTTTCGTATTGCTCGAGAATCTGAGGGTAGTTCTTCCTGACCTCGGCCTCAGTCTTCCAAGTAGCTTCCTCCTCTGAATGATGCGTCCATAGTACCTTCACAAGTAGAATGACCTTGCTACGCAGTACCTGCTCCTTCCTGTCAAGGATACACGTCGGGCGCTACTCATATGTAGCATCGTCGCTTAGCCGTACCTGCTCCCATCTGATGATATGTGAATGATCAGGAACGTACTTCTTCAGCATAGATACATGAAATACGTTGTGTACAGCTGCAAGTGGCGTGGGCAAAGCGAGACGATACGCCACATCACCCACTCGATCCAGTATCTGAAATGGACCGATAAACCTCGGTGTGAGCTTCCCCTTCTTCCCAAACCGGAGGACTCCCTTCATAAGGGAAACTCGGAGGAATACATGATCCCCGACCCCCTAACTCTTCTGCATGCTCTGCGCTGTAAGAAGTCGACGCCTGATAATGTCGACCTTCTCTGTAGTCGCCTGTACCAACTCCGGGCCAATCAGACTACGCTCGCCTGAAAGCTGTCGTTGTAGGCGAACTCTGCGTAAGGAAGACAGTCATCCCAGCTGTCCTTGAAGTCCAACACACATGCCCGCAACATATCCTCCAGAATCTGATTCTCCCGCTCTGTCTGCCCATCAATCTGAGGATGAAACGCCTTATTAAACTTCAACTTCACACCCATCGCTTCCTGGATACGAGTCCAGAAGATAGATGTGAACCGACTGTATCTGTCCGACACGATCTCTAAAGGAACTCCATGCAGACGAATGATTTTTCTGATGTACAATCTAGCCAGCTCCTCTTCAGAGTTCGTAACTCTGATAGGGAGGAAATGGGCTGATTTGGTCAACCAGTCCATAATCACCCAAATGGAATCGTGTCCCTTCCTCGTCTTCGGCAGCCCTGATATGAAATCCATGGAGATGAAGTCCCACTTCCACTCTGCTATGGGCATGGGCTGAAGCAGTCCAGGAGGTCGGCGATGTTCTGCCTTGACCTGCTGGCCCATCAGACAACGAGACACATACTCAGCGATGTGAGCCTTCATGTTATCCCACCAATACGACCATCTCATATCCCGGTACATCTTCGTGCTACCAGGATGCATCGCAAGCTTCGAGTTATGGGTAGACTCGAGAAGCTCGTGTCTCAAGTCAGGCATGTCAGGAACGCATAGGCGGCCACGGAATCATAGACCCCCATCAGAACCAACTCTCCACTCGGAGTCCTCGGCGTCGCTAGCTTGCTCTCGAAGCTCAGACAGCCGCTCATCGCCCTCCTGGGCCTCAATGATCCTGTCGTCAATAAGTAGTCGCACCCGAACGTGCGCAACACACTCAAATGACTCCTCCATAGTGAGTCTCTGCTCGAAGTCCCACACGAACTCAACCATGTCCCACTCAGCTATTATCAACGGAGCCGTAAATGTTATAGCCTTCTTGCGGCTTAACGCGTCTGCCACAAGGTTTGCCTTGTCAGGATGGTAGGAAACCTCGAACTTGAAGTCCTTCAAGGTCTCCATCCATCGGCGTTGTCTCATATTCAAGTCTCACTGCGTGAATATGTACTTAAGGCTCTTGTGGTCGCAGAAAAGCTCGAACTCCTCTCCGTAGAGGTAATGTCTCCATTGCATTAATGCAAAGATAACAGCCACCAACTCCAGGTCATGTGTAGGGTAATTCTCCTCGTGCTTCCTTAATTGTCTCGAGGCATACGAAATCACCCTGTCCTTCTGCATCAGGACACAACCCAAACCAACGCAAGACGCGTCAGTGTATATTGTGTACTTCTCCCCTTGCTCTGGCAATACTAGCACAGGGGCGGACGTCAAGTTGTCCTTCAACTCCTTGAAAGCTGCTTCCGCCTTCTCATTCCAGGGGAACTTTAAGTCCTTCCGTGTCAACTGAGACAACGGCCTGACAATCTTCGAGAAATCCCGAATGAAGCGTCTGTAATACCCTGCCAGACCAAGGAAACTCCTCACCTCGGTAACCGAGCCAGGATGCTGCCAATCCTGAACCGCGATTACCTTGGCAAGGTCCACTGCTATCCCATCCTTGGACATCACATGTCCGAGGAACTTGACTTCCTCCTACCAGAAGTTGCACTTCTTATACTGTGCGAACAACTGGTTCTTCTTCAACATACCCAACACCGCTCTCAGGTGCTCCTCGTGCTCCTCCCGACTCGTAGAGTATATCAAAATGTCATCAATAAAGACGATGACGAATTGGTATAGGAATGGCAGAAATACCCGGTTCATCAGGTCCATGAACACGGCTGGTGCGTTCGTAAGGCCGAACGACATCACTAGAAACTCATAGTGCCCAAAGCACATCCTGAAAGCTGTCTTCTGCACATCCTCATCTCTGACGCGCAACTGGTGGTACCCCGACTGTAGGTCAATCTTCGAAAAATACTTCGCCCCCCTCAACTAATCAAACAGATCATCTATCCTGGGCAAAGGATACTTGTTCTTCACCGTGACCTGGTTCAACCTACGGTAATCAATACATAACCGTAGTGACCCGTCCTTCTTCTTCACAAATAGTACAGGTGCTCCCCAAGGAGACACACTAGGTCGTATAAAACCATTCTCTACAAGCTTGTCAATCTGTCTCCGCAGCTCCTCCATCTCACATGGAGGCATACGATAAGTCGGAAAAGAGATGGGTATCGCACCAGGCGTAAGATCAATGGTAAAATCGATCTCGCGCTGAGGAGGTAAACCAGGAATAGTCTTAAACACATCTACAAATTTCCGAACCACAGACGTATCTTCCAATGTCGGACCATCGATTGGCTCTAGTAAAGTAGTATAACAGTCAACATGGCAGGGCCAACTGACCTGCACTGGAAACGTGAAAGCTGTGCCATCAGATCCATAGGCAGTCACGATCCGAGTATCACAATCTATCTCTGCCCTCATCTTAGCGAGCCAGTCCATACCGAGGATAACGTCGTAGTGACATAGTGGAGCAACAATGAGGTCGACGAGCACTATGCTGCTACCCAAATCCACAGAGCAACCCTCACATAATCGTGCGACATCCGAAAAAGTCCCAGTGGCCGTAGTGAGTCTCAATCCCTTAGTGGGAATAGTACGCAAAGATAGACGTTTAACTGCCCCACAAGAAATAATAGAAGTAGTGGACCCAGTGTCCACTAATAAGGAAACGGAAGTACCGTGAATGTGAGTCGTACCCTCAAAAGCTGTCGAGGCCGAAAACGACGTCTCAGGTGCCTCAGCAACAAGCGTATGCACTCGAGCCTTCTGCTGACGGTTCGGCTGTGGAGGCAAGGGCTGTTGTGGCGGCCTGAAGCGTGATATAGGAGGTCGGAAGGAAGGATGAGCAGGGGCAGTCTGTAGAGGTGGAGTCGATAAGGCCTGTGGGAGAGAACTACCCAACATCTGCGGCGGAGAGAAACCACTATCCTTCATCCGGGTGAAACAGCTCCCAATAGGATGTCCCTGTTTCCCGCAGTATGTGCAGGTCACAATAGGGCGCCTCGTCGGAGTCACTGGCGCTGCGATCCTGGGAAGCAAGTCAGCACGAGGCCTCTTGCCTAGGATAGACCTGCTCTGTACCTCCTGTCGTGGTCTCACAACTATAGCACAATGAGAACGGGCCAACCGGTCCACATCCTGCTCGGCCGTCATAGACATGTGAACCAGTGCCACATAAGTAGTTATATTGAGGCAGCATATCTTCGACCATATATCAGGTTACAAACCTCCAGAAAAACGACGCATCCGCATCTGCTCGTTGACCAGGATAGTCGAGATAAAGCGGCCCAACTCTGTGAAACGGTGTTCGTACTCAGTAACCGTCATGCCTCCCTGCCTGAGGCGTAGAAACTCATCCTCCCGTTCATGTCTGTAAGTCTACGGGTAATATTTCTTGTGGAACCGGAACTCGAATGCCTCCCAGGTCCACACGTATCCCTCTACGACAGACTGCAGCACGCTATCCCACCATAAACTGGCCTCCCTCTCAAACATGAAAGAGGCCAACTCGACCTGCTCTGCCTCAGTATAGTGCAACATCCGTAGCATCTTAGAGATGCGGTTAAGCCAAAACTCTGCCTCTTCGGGTCTGTGAGAACCCATGAATGAGGGAGGCCTCAAGCGCTGAAATCGCTCGAGTAAGTCGCGGGTACCAACATCTCCAGTAGGAGGTGCGACGGGTGTGGGCAGAGGCACATCCTCAAACTGAACAGGAGGCTCTGAATGCTCAGTAGGATGTGCAGATGTCGTAGGTGGAATCGCACTACCACCCTGGGATAACGCCTCAGCAATAGTGGCCATAAGCTGCTGGTGCTGCTGTTGCTGTATCTGCTGCTGCTGCATCTGCTGCTGATGCATCATCAACATCAACTGCTCGATCCTATCCATAGGCAAAGCAGCCTGTGAGTCATGCTGCCCAGATGATGATGCCAGGTACTGCTCACGAACCGGGGGCGTGTAAGGTGGCAGTCCACCGGTAGGACCAGCAAGAGGCTGATCAGAATCTAACCCTTGGCCCGCAGGACCACCACTACCAGAAGGAGTCTGGTCCATCGAGCCAGTAAGACGGAGGTGTGCCGTGCTCCGCGTATACTGTCGCGGCATGCCCTATACAACATAGGGCACAACATTGGTGAGATAAAGCATAACAACGCATCATATAAGCACTTTAAGCATTTCACCCATCTCATAGCAAAAGAGGCTACATGCTTTTCATTTACCCAAAATTGTCATAATACATGGAATACAGAGTTACATGAATTATGACAGAAATTACATGCGAGCCAATACATCCACAACACCAAACACTTAAAACATATAACTAACTACTACATCATCAACATGAAACATAAACCTACTACAGAGGAAACCAAAACAACTACAACCAGCAGTATGGATGGCTAGGCATCCGAATCAGGCGATGGAGGAGGGACATTCTTGTCCTGTAAACAACACAAGATGGCCTTCAAGGTGCGAGACACCTTGAGACCCATGTAAGAGGCCCATTGTGATGTATTTGATGACCAAATATCAGGCACCAATGTGATGTATATGCGGCCCATTTGATAAGGCCCATTACGATGTGTATGTGGCCTATGAGTGAGGCCCATAGTGATGTGTATTTGGCCTTTGTGTGAGGTCATGGGCTCACTATACGTTTGGCTCTATGTGGGCCACTCCTTGGGAGAAATGTTGGTTAAATGTCCACATTGATAGGCAATGATGGTTAAATGTCCACATTGTGACCTTCCCTTAGGCCCTTTCTTAGGCCGATTATCGATGTCGATTATGAGTATGTGACAACATAGCATCATGATACATGCCCATACGCATCATCTGCATGTTTGTTATGAGATGTGGTTGACCATTGCATATGCCATAGGGCAGGTTGTTCATGTGACTCCCTGATAGGCGAGGTCGTCCCACATGAGTGCACGGTATGTGTGACTCATGCATCTTACATTTTGTGATGTGACTACTGTTCGCCCTAGAGACATCAGGGTCGTGCCCTCCACAGGCATATCGTGGATGGCCAGATCGGACATCGAAAATCTTTTTCTACATGGGGTGCTAAAGATGTCCGTAAGTGATAGTCCCTAAACCTCCGTGGCCAGGAGACGCTCCAACATCTAGACCGAGTGGATACATGAGCGCCTGAGTGCCAAATACCAGTAGGTTTTGTCTCTCAATCTATCATGGTCGGTTGGAAGGGTGTGTGGCCTTACCTGCCCGAAGGTAGGGGGCATAGCTAAGCTGAGTTTGACCAGCTCGTAAATGGGTCCGCTATAGATATGCCGGGTAGATATTGGTTGGGTACTGGCCAGGCGGATAGTGAGGTCTCTTCCACTTGCATGGTTGGGCGTCCAGTGGGTGGTAATCGCATGTAGAGTATACTAGACCCCGGTGATGATCCTATAGATGTACAGTACTAATATGGACTTATTGAGCAGGAGTCATATACTCAGCATTTTACTCATTCATTCATTCATTCATTATCCACTCGGGCGGGTGGTGCACAACTAATTATTATGTGTACCTTCGTAATGGCCAGGATTTGGTTGGGGCGCGTGACCAACCTGAGATCAGGAGTTTACCACATTGAGTCTGACTATCTAAATTTAGGAATGGAATTGGTTTGGATAGAAGTCCCTTATGGTGGAACCATAGCCTGTGATACTACGTACTATCATCCCGACTTCACACTCCAGTCTGCTCATTTCATTCGCATCGCATATTGCATTACATCCTCAGCACATAGCATTTGGTTTACTTTACTTCTGTATTGCATAACCTGATTAAGGTTGACGATATTCATGGACTCGGTATCTGATATTTGGCTTACTATGTCTCCACATTGCATAACTGATCTACATTGCTTCCTCAGTATATGATATTAGCTTATTATGTTTTTTCATCGCATAGCCTAGATAAGGCTGATGGTATTTATGAACTTACTAGCATGTTTCCACATTACTCTGATATTGCTTTCTGAGCATGCTTATCTTTTGCATACACTTACACCACCCTTTAAGATTTTTATAAGCTTATGCGCAATAGATGCATGCAGGTGGCGTTAGGTCGCAGCAGCGTTGAGCTTGGAGCATGCAGCTGTATTTTGGAGCTTTGATTTTTGATATATGTTATTTCCCTTTCAACACTGTATTCAAATGTTTATATTAGTAGATATGTGATGATGATGTTGCCTTTGTGATTTGGGTAAACATATGGTTATGCTTTTTACGAGATAAATGTACGTTAAAAAATCCTCCTTGTAGGATCCCAGGATCAGAATCTGGTGTATGAGCGTTTGAATGTGAGAATGGGGTACTATGGAGGCTATTGGCACCAAATTCAGCGATCGAAAATTTCATGAGCCCTGTTTCCAAGTTTGGGGCGTGACATGCATCATGGCGTGCTTGGTTAGCATTATGTGTAGTCATGGTTGAGCCATTGGGTAGATATGATGGTTCCCTGAGGAATTGAGTTCCCCTCTTGAGCACGTTGGATGCTTGGAGCTGGTGCATGATTGGTATGCGTGATCCATGCATCTGGCATCACATTACATGGATATTATTCACCCTTGCTTCATCAGGGTCAATGCCTCCACTGGTATGTCGTGGATAACCATATTTAGACGTCGGAAATACCTCTTGAGCATATTAAGGCACTTAGGATGTTCTTGGGTGAAAGCCCTTAAACCTTCATGGTACTAAGAAGACGCCTCAACGCCGAGACCAAGTGGAAAACATGAGCGCTCGAGTACCTTATACCGTTAGGCCGCATCTCCCACTATAGCATGGTCAGTTGAGATTAGGTGTGGCCTTACCCGCCTGAGTGAGGAGGCAATAGTTAGGTTGAGTTTGACTACCTCATGAATGGGTCCGCTATCTTTGAGCCCCGCTGGTGATTGGCTGTCCACAGGTGGGTAGTGTGGTCTCTTACACTCGTTTGACTGTGCGGCTAGGAGAGCGACAGACGACTGACAGTGTATTTGACCCCCGTGGTTTCCCTATAGTGGAACTGTATATGATTTGTGGACTTGATATGAGGACTGACATGCATTGCATTGCATTAGCATTAGCTATATAGGCCTTTTATGCATTGCCTCGATATGGCGCCCAATACTCATGTATTTCTTTGCATAGCCTTGATACGTCTTGTTGCATTCATGATTGTCATAGATTAGCTTTGGTTTGGCTAGTTGTATTGATAGGGTTCATGGTGCATGCCGAGCTTCTGCATTCTCTAATATTTTTTCCGGCATTGGTATTACACACGCTTACACCGCCCTCTAAGTTTTCTATAAGCTTATGCACGATTGATGCGTGTAGGAGATTCTGGGCAGTCGCAGTAGCTGAGGAGGAGCATTGGAGTGTGCCGAGGACCTTTTGGAGTCACCGTTGTTCAGACCTTGTATTTCCCTTTTGTGCACTGTACCTTGTATAAAAGTTTTAATTCTTAATGGATTTTGTGATGTGTTCCCGTGGTTATTTCCAGTGGTTACTATGTTATGATCTTGGGGATGCTCTTATTAGATTCAGACTTATGTTATAAAAATCCTCCTTATGGGATCCGATGATCAGAACCTGGTGAATGGGTGCCATGAGCCGAGAATAGGGTACTACAGAGGCTGTCAGGGGCCGAAATCGACTATCGGGATTCTTGTGAGTTCCGATCACTAAATATGAGTTGTGACATAGACAATGTGCTTGATAATATGCCAATATATTAGTCAAATGAGGATTGGATATTAATGAAGTTCAAACTTATTTGCTTGAAGCTTCAATAATTTCATATTGATTTTCTTGTTTTCAGTTTGTAAGAAGGTTGAGAGCAAGGAAAGAACCACATACATCGAGGTAGTATCTGATGTCTCCCACCTCATGTATTATTGTTATCAATGTTGTTTTTATTTTGGTTTCTTTATATACTCTTGGAACATAAAACACCATAGAGAGTGGTCCTTGTTAGAAAATTTTAAATCAGTTTATCTTTGGAGGTCATAAAGTATTGGTCTAAACCATTTATTTCTGTTTGGCTAAGAGGCAAAAAGTTAGAATTGTTGCTGAGAAAACATCTACTTCTTTCACAGAGCTAACCTCTTCTTTTCTAGTGTCTGAGCACGATAGTTCAAATCTGCTGCGGGTAAGCTGAGATGGATTCGGATTTTCTCAATTCAGTGAACATATTTTGCGGTGCTTTGACATCCTGAATATTGCAATCACATTTACCAATAAGTTTTTCATGATACTACAACATCGATGGACAAAAGTTGAGAGAAACTCCTTTAGTTAAAAATTTTGAAACTGTTGATGAAAATGTAAGACCATTTTAATATTATTAGGAGTTCATTAAAACTTTTGATTTTTATAATCAGATTTTGAGAATAGCTTCTGGTCATTTATTTTGTGTCTTCCATAACCCCCCCTTTTTTCTTTTACTGATCTAAAATCTTCTCACATGGTAGACAATAGTTGTAAAACTGATGGAACCTTATGAAGCCTGTATTTCTAATTTACGAAAATATCAAGCGTCATGACAGGTCTCTTCTTAGAAGAGAATTTCTCCTGCAAACTTTAGTAAGGAGGCTAGTATACAAAAGCTTCACTAAAGAAGTTACTTGTTGATGTACACCCCTTTTTCATGTCTTTTTCTTTTATGGAGCCACCATTTACACCTATGCTTGTGATGCACATACCCCTTTTATGGAGCTTGGTTTGTCTAATATCACAAGTGGAGGCCATCCCTTTAGTGGAAGACCAATTTTAGTATCGAATGCTGATATGTTGATCTCATTATAAGCTTGAGCTTTTGGTACTCTCTACATAGAAGCATTGTTGTGTATTTTTTGTTGTGGATGTTTCTTTTATTGTTGAATCTAGAATTTTTAGATGAGTTGATCTATCAGGGCATGCACTAGCAATGGTAAGTTGTTATTATTATTATTATTTTTGAAAAAATAGAAACTAGCTATGGCTAATGGCCATAGCCATAGATCCAAACACCGTAGCCATTTTTCACTTCGGCCAATAGCTACGGATATAGTTATACTTTTAGCTATAAATATTATCCATAGCTGTATGTAGATTTTGTTACAGAAAGTATAGCTACAGATTTAATCAGTAGCTATTAGTATCTATGGCTACGGATTAAATCCATAGCCATATCTTTTTGGCCTATTGTTACAACACCTACGACTACGGTCGTGCTACAGACAATAACCGTAGCCATAGATCTTTGGCTACGGTTTTTATCCGTAGCCTTTGCCCCTTTTTGGTAGGTCAGGTGTAGTTCTTAAGTTCAAAAGAATTAAGAGAAAAAATTCAGACAATTATATTGAATATTGTATTTATGATTTATTTTTTTTTATTACACCACTGATTAAAAAAACCAAACTCCGAATTCAAAATTACCCAAAATAGTAAAATTCTTCCAAAACCTCTTTTTCTATTTTGTTTAGAAGTCCTCTGAAATAGTAACTCTTTTAAAGCGTAATTTACCAAAGATAAAAATGTCTAGATAAACATTATAGCATGCCTAGAATTTTTACAAGTAATTTATATAAAAGACAGAGATGCTAGAACTCTAAAAATCAGGAGATTGGATAAAAATTGATATATATATATATATATATATAGATGGCAGGTTACAATCGGAAGTGTGCATTTACTTGTGAAATGGAGGTAGATGACTTGTTGTGCAGACCGGGTAACCCTGGAACCATTGTTAGGTTGTGTTTTATGAATATACTTAGATAAAAAGTTACGTCTCATTTATAGTCAAAATTTCAAATGACAACTTTTCATATCGGAAATAAATTTCTTTAAATCAGACATGCGTAGTACCCAGTTCGCATGACTAAATTCAATTTTAGCAATTTATGAATTCGGTTTTCATTTTAGCTCCTTTCTGATCCAGCCATGCTAAGAATGCATGATATACGTCCTATATCACACCCACACACATGCATGCATTAATGTTTACTGCCTGTGTTACCTGTGCTAAGATCCTTCTTCACGCTCCTCCTATGTTCGACAAATCTTGTTTTCTCCTTCAATCCAAGTGTTCCATAGTAGTCTGCTACAGCATGCAACCTGCTACTGCGCACCATTTCTACTTTGATGTCATATTTCGGAGGAGGCACCTAAAATAAGCGTTTATACAATCGTTTGCACGTCCCATCAATGTTACCAACTCACGTGATTGGATTAGGTCACATTAGGAAAATCAAATGCCTGGAAATCAATCTTGATTGATTTTGACGATTACAAATCCCACCTGCTTCCGGGCATAATGGTAAGCTAGTCCACTGATTAGGTGGGCGAAATTTTAAAAGAAAAACAATGCTAATTAAGGTAACTAATTTTCATTTAGTGGACTTTCTCGGCCAGGAAATCTTATTAGAAGGTACCGCCGGTGGACAGCAAGGATCTTGCACGTGTTGATATGCATGGGACAAGGATATAGGCGAGATTTTTAATATACAATTACAAATTTCCGTTTGTTTCTATAGGTGAGAACCGCTCCAAACCCATAGAATTGAAAAAAGTTACGATTAAGACCCGGACGTTATTCATTAATATGTGTGGGGCCAAAATCCAAATAATCTGGGCCTGGGTGAATTTTGCATCGTGTCCAGATGAAAGGGTTCTACAATCGATGGGTATATGTGTTTAGTTGATCCAATTTCATTAAACAAACTTTTTTCCTGAAACAAAATACTTGTTTAATCTGAGAAGGCTTGTACAAGGTAGCCAATGTACTTCATCTTTTAATTCAAAGGATGTAAGAGTTGGTTCCAGATAAAGTTCTGGTCGACTATGAGTTTAGGATAGTTTTAGGACTTACATCCAAGTGGTTGAAATTATGGTCAACCCAACTGGTATCGTTCAACCATTTGTGTGTGCTCGACATCCAACATGTCCAATAGGTTGGGCCTATCATGAAGATCACCTTGTGCTCAAAATCAGCTGCATCTACTTGTCTAGTGGGCCACATTTGTATTTTCCTTTTTATCATTGACCGGACATTGTCTTCCATGGTATCGGCCACATGATGAGTACTACATGGGGCTGATTTTTCCACCAGGCAACTCTCCAACCTATTGGAAGGGTTGGATGCCACATGCACATCATAGGTTTGGCAGTTTTAAGCGGGGTGAACTGTAACGTGGTTCAACAGGTTGGACCAGAGACCTCTATTTTTTAAATGGTAAAAGTCCCACCCAATCAGAAAGTACGGGCGGGGTCCTGCAGGATCAAATTTATGAGACTCCAAATCCGTCCCTTTTGACGATCTTATAAGTATTTTGGACACAGATCCTATCGTGTAATTTTAAATTAGTGGTTTTGGCATATAACGCCATCATTTTTTTGTATATGTATTATGCCAAATACACCCCTCCACTGTCATCGATCTTTAAAAAATTATATATATGTGAAAAAAAAAAAAAAAAGGGAAAGAAATGAATACGATGAAAGACACCTGCAGTTTCCTCTTCAAGAAATGGGAATTGAAAATTCTATATAAAAGGTTGAAGATTGCAGAGGAAGAAGATTGCAGCCCATTTGACCTTTTTCTCTCTAGTAAGGTGAGTCCGTGTTAGTTGCGGTGGACCCAAATATGTTATTGGAGATAACTATGAAAATCTGTCCAATGGTATGCTCTTTTGCGTGAGACTGCTACTCCATCTCACTTGCGTCGGAATTTACCTGGTCTGCATATGTTTTTCAAATTTCCTAGTAAATCATCTCCATTTCCATTTACAGAAGCTAAATTTGATTTTGGTAGACCAAAGGGTTCGATAGTAGCATGTAACGTTGTTAATGATATTGAAACGATTTCTTCTACACTCCAATCGTCATTAGAGAATGATGCTTGTTAGCATATGTCACTACAACAAATTAGACTTTTTGCAACGATTTTTTTAGCGACGAGTCTAATTTTATTGGGAAATGCAATTTTTTACAACGACATTTTAAGTCGTTGCAAAAAATAAATTATCTATGATGACAGTTTAACTCGTCGCTAATAGTTAACGTGTTTGCGATGAGCTTCAATTATCGTCGCAAAAACTTGTCGTAAAAAGTTGTTGTATGATTTTTTACAACGATCTTAACCAGTTGTCGCTAATAGCCACTTTTTGTGACAACTTAGGTGTCGTAAAAAAGAAAAAAGATTTTTACGACCACACAAAAGTTATCGCAAATAGTAGCTTTTGCAACGACTAGTTCAACTCATTGCAAAAACTACTGAATTATACTTTTTGCGATGAATGTAGTTTCATTGCGAAATGTTAAAATATTTGCAACAACATTGTAAATCATTACAAATAGTCAACGTTTTTGCGACGAGGTATAATTATCGTCGCTAACTTCAGGAAAAAATGCAACAAATACAAACTGAAACTTTTTGCGACGAATGTAGTTTCATTGCAAAATGTTGGAGTATTTGCAACAACATTGGAAATCATCGCAAATAGTCGACATTTTTGCGACGAGCTATAATTATCGTCGCTAAAACATTTCCCACCAATTTCTTCCGAGAAAATTACATGGCGGGCAAGACATTTCGCCACGTGTTTCTATCGTCATCGCTAATCTCTATTTTATACAACGAATTGAGTGTCGTCGCAAAACATCATTTTTTGTAACGACACAAAAGTCGCTGCAAATAGTACCAACTGAAGCTTTTTGCAACGAATGTAGTTTCATTGTAAAATGGTAAAGTATTTGCAACAATATTATAAATTATCGCAAATAATGAACGTTTTTGCGACGAGTTATAATTATCGTCGCTAAAACGTTTCACACCATTATTTTTCAAAAAAATCACATGGCGAGAAAGACGTTTCACCACGCGTTTCAATCATCATTGCTAAAGTCCACTTTATGTGACGAATTGAGTGTCGTCGCAAAACATTAATTTTTGCAATAACACAAAAGTCGCTGCAAATAGTTTGTTTTAGCAACGACTAGGTTAACTCGTTGCGATAAATATCAACTGAAGCTTTTTGCGACGAATGCAGTTTCATTGTGAAATGTTAGAGTATTTACAACAACATTGTAAATCATCGCAAATAATAGATGTTTTTGCGACGAGTTATAATTATCGTCGCTAAAATGTTTCCCACTAATTTTTCTCAAAAAAAATTACATGGCGGGAAAGACGTTTCGCCACGTGTTTCAATCATCATCACTAATGTCCACTTTATGCGACGAATTGAGTGTCGTCGCAAAACATTCGTTTTTGCGATGACATAAAAGTCGCTGCAAATAGTTTATTTTAGCAACGACTAGGTTAACTCGTTGCGATAAATATCAACTGAAGCTTTTTGCGACGAATGTAGTTTCATTGCGAAATATTAGAGTATTTGCAACAACATTGTAAATCATTGTAAATAATAGATGTTTTTGCGACGAGTTATAATTATCGTCGCTAAAATGTTTCCCACCAATTTTTCTCAGAAAAATTATATGGCGGGAAAGACGTTTCGCCACGCGTTTTAATCGTCATCGCTAATATCCACTTTATGCGATGAATTGAGTCTTGTCGCAAAACATTAGTTTTTGCAACGACACAAAAGTCGCTGCAAATAGTTTTTTTTAGCGACGACTAGGTTAACTCGTTGCGATAAATACCAACTGAAACTTTTTGCGATGAATGTAGTTTCATTGCGAAGGGGTTGAGTATTTGCAATAACATCGTAAATTATCTGCATGTGTACTCTTATGAATAATTTTCCTTCATCTGTCTGTGTGCTCATCAATTAAACAGTGGAAACCAACGTATATTGGCTCATTAAGTTTCTGATCGACGATCGAACAATACACATTACTGATGATTGCTCGATCGACTTCCTAATCAACAATCGGACGACACGAAGTGTTGTTGAACATCTGATGAACCTCCAATTAATGATTGAACGGTACAAACCAACATAAATCTTGTTATCAATTCCTCTATTGATGATGGAATGGTGCACATCGACAATTGCTTGATCAACCTCCAATTAACAATTGAACGATAGAAAATGTTGTTGACCATCCGATCAACCTCTAATCCTTTATCGGATTGTAGAAATCATCATACATTACTTCATTAAGTCTCCAATCAACAATCGAATGTTGGACATCAACGACAATCACAAGATCAACCTCTCAATCAATGATCGTACAACACAAAGTGCTTTCGACCATTAAATCAACCTACAATCATCGATTGAATGGTGGATGGATGGGATGGGATGGATGGATGTTTGGACAGTTGGATGGAATAGTTAGATGAATGGATAGATGGGATGGTTGGATGGATGGTTGGATGGGATGGTTAGATGGATCAATATATGAATAGATGGGATGGATGGACCGATGAATGAGATATTTGGGATGGATGGATGTTTGGATGGTTAGATGGACGGATCTGATGATTGGATGGATGGATGGATAGATTGATCGATGGGATGGTTAGATGGATATTGATAGATTGATCAATGAGATGGATGGTTGGATGGAATGGATGGATGTTTTGATGAGATGGATAGATGATTGGATGGTTGAGATGGGAATGGATGGGTGATTGTTTGAATGGATAGATGATATGGATGGATGGGTAGATGTTTTGATGATTAGATAGAATGAATGGATGGATGGGTTGGTTCGATGGATGGTTAGATGGATAGCTGGGATAGATGGATGAATGGATGGATTGGATGGTTGGATGAATGTATGAATGAATGGATGGGGTGGTTGTATGGATAGATGACATGGATGGATGAATGTTTTGATGATTGATGGGATGATCAGATGTATGAATGAGATGGTTGGATGTTGGATAGATGGATAATATGGTTGGATGGATAGATGCATGGATGGATGTTTGGATGATTGTATGAGATGAATGGATGGTTGGATGGGGGATGCAATGACTTTCATGCAAAACAACCATGGTTTTCTGTTTGCAGGTTGAAGATGTGTTTGACATCGTGGCCACTAAATCAACGGTCCCTATAACATCATTAAAGAATTTTGAAGTATGACTTGTCAGGTCTCCAGTTAGGGGTGGAAATGAGCTGGGCTCACCTAATGAGTCACTGGACAAGATGGTCATATGTCAAAAATTGGAACTTATATATGGTGCAAGTTTGGATTTTCGACTTGTACAAGTGGGGCCCATTGCTTAGTAATCAATTGTGTTGATCTAATGGGATCCACTGGAAGGGAACGGATTGACTACTCCCCCTGACACCAGCCAATGGCTGGTGGTTGGTGCTCTGTGGGCCCCACCATGATGTATGAGTTTCATCTATGTTGTCCATCTATTTTACAGATCATTTTACAGTATGAGACCAAAAAGAGGTATATCCCAATCTCAAATGGACCACATTACAAGAAACAGTGTTGAATGAGCGTCGACCATTAAAAACATTTTGGGGGCCATTGAAGCTTTGGATCAAGATGATTTTTGTTTTTTCCCTTCATCTGGGATTGTATGACCTAATCAACAGGTTGGATATCAAACAAACAGTACAATGGGCCTTAGGAGGATTTTAATGGTGGATATCTAATCACTATTGTTTTCATGTGGTGTGGACCACCTGAGATTTATATACCTCTAATTTTTGAGATCAAGCCCTGAAATAATATTTAAAAATGGATGAACGGAATGGATGGAACACATACATCATGGTAGGGCCCACAGAGTACTGACCACCAGCCACAGGGATGGTGGCAGGGGGAGTAGCCAAATCCATTTCCTCATACATTGGCCATACCTACATCTCTAATGAATGGACTAGATCTTGTACCAATATGCCAGGTCAACGCATAGTGGTGGCGTGTGTGCATTATCATTATTACACACAACATGTGGGCTTGGCAAAGCTCTAATATGTTGAGTTCTTTAAGGCTGTATTTAAATTTCCAATATACTGCAAGTTAGTAATAATTTTTCGAGATCATTTGAGATCATCAACTAAAAAATGAATTATGTCCAAAGCTCAAATGGACCACACCAAAAATAGCAGTGGAGATAATGATTTTCACTGTTAAAAATTTTGTACACCCACCATAACAATTTTTTTCCATCCAAACCGTTCATAAGGTCACATATACTTATATGAAGACTAAAAACAAATTTCATGTTGATCCAAAACTTTTGTGATCCCAAAAAGGTTTCAATGGTAGACATTCAATCCCCCTGCTTTTTGCAGTGTGGTCCATTTTATCTTTATACCTGTCATGTTTTTAGTCCTAAGCCTTAAGACGAGCTCGCCAAATGGATGGACGGTTTGGATATAACACATACATCATGATGGGACCCACAGAAATTGCTGACGTGAGGCAAATCGAAGCGATTTATCTATGGAGCCCACTACGATGTACGTGATTTATCTAAGCTGTCCATCCATTTTGACACCTCATTTCAGGCATGAGCCTAAAAAAATGAGGCATATCGAAGCCTCAAGCGGACCACATCATAGGAAACAATGTAGATTAAGTGCCTGTCGTTGATCTGTGGTGTGGTCCACTTGGGATTTCGATCTGCCTTAGTTTTGGGATCATGCCCTAAAAGTAGATCTGAAAATGAATGGATGGTGTGGATAAACTATATACATGACGATGGACCACATGGAGCGCCTGCTAGCACCATCCGTCTCCAACATCGACCCGCGCGTTCGCAAAAACGATATGCCTGCGCCCGAAAAAAGCCTTCGCGCCCAAATCAGAAAAACCCTAGCCTTCAATTCCCCCCCTCTCTCACGCCTCTTCCTACCTCTCAATCTCTCTCACGCCTCACCCTTTCTCTCCAACTGCATTGGAATACTTCAACCCTTCCTTCCAATTGCGTCCATCTATCTTCGATTTTTTCATTGATTTTTTCTTTTTCTCTTCTCATTTCAGATGCCCTAATCGATTTGTTTCTCTCTTCTCATTTCAGGTTTCTGATGCCCTATCAACAACCCTATTTTTATACATAGAGAAGCAGAGGGAAGCATTACACTTCTCCGACTTCAACCTCTGATCATATCCCATGGGATTTCTATGTATTTTTCTAGAGAGAGCCTTGAAAATTTTCATGAGGTATGGGATTTCTTCAATTTCGATTACTATCTCTCTTCATTTCTTCAATCTTAGATCTATTTTGTGATATTTCTCTTCATATCCGCGTATGTGATTTGATTAGTTGTTGGAATTTCATTCATTTTTTATTTTTATTTTCTTGAATTTTGTTGAGATGGTTAGCTTTGGATTCTCAATTGAATAAACTTCCCTGGATCTGTTCATTTGATTGGGTTTTCCCTTCTGATTGGATCTCTTTTTCATGTTAGAAATTCCACTTACATTCTATCACTATCCAACTTGAAAGTAACTTTGGAAAAATTCTGTAACGCCCTGAAAATCGGGGGTCGAGCATAAACTCCACTCCCGAGTTCCAGAACATCACTTATGCAACAAAATGAATGATGTTTGAATGTTGACTGTATTCGTGCATTGAACATGAGTGAGATTAAGCCAAAGCAGCAAATCATACTCCAGAGACAGTTAAATTTGCAAGTGGAAGACTGTGATAGATAGATAAAATATATAAACTATAAAGAGTCTCCAGAGTGTGATAACATTACCAGGTTAAATAATTTCAAATACTGTTCTAAAATATACCAAATGTGAGGAAGTGTAATGTCTCCTATCCCAAGTACCGTAGCCCCGTCAATACAATACCAGGTCTTCATAGACCTGTCAGAGATTACGTGTAGGAGAACTCCTCCTCAACATCATAGTAGTAGTTTGGCTCTGCTTCATAAGCATCGCCAACACCTGAAACTCAACAAATCTGGTTGGTGTTGCAAACACCGTCCCATAACGTGGGAGTGAGTGATCAACTCAGTGGAACAATAAAGCATAGGTTAACATGTTATCAATTCAATCAAGCAGTAATGATAAAGCAGTACAAATCAAACAATTCTAACTACTCTTATTAAGTGCGAGAATGAAATGACATGATGCTGTATGCCCTTGCCAAACCACCCTCATGCGACATCATCTTACGTTCGCGAATGCTTAACTCCCTCAGTGCGCCACATCTACTAAGCACATGCGATGCGATGATGATCATGATTACCGAGTTATTATTAGTCCATTTCAAACAGCAGTATTGGGAAACTAAGGTACCTCCCTTGTATCATTCCCAAACATGATCCATTCTAGGGTCGTCAATCCTAGTTAATCTCATACGATATTATGGTTTGAGAGGCATAGCGAAGGCATTGCAAAGGGCTCGTCACCCGTCAGCGCGGATACAGATCTCACCGTATGCGGCTCAATTGCTGGCCGTCAGCTCGAGTACAGGTCTCACCGTACTCGGCTCAATCACTAGCCGTCAGCTCGAGTACAGGTCTCACCGTACTCGGCTCAACTCATACTCTAGTTGCTGTGAAAGACTCGTCGCAAATCACAGACCCTTGGAGTATACTCGAAGATACTACGGAGGACTCGTCGCCCGTCAGCACGAGCACAGGTGTCACCGTACTCGGCTCTCGCCGTAAGTATCGACAGCTCGAATACAGTGTCCCATACCACCGTATTCGGCTCACAAGTTTGGTTGCGCAATGGTCACTACGGGGAGGCACATGGCCCCAGCGTAGGCCGACAGCTCGACCACGGTGTCCCATACCACCATGTTCGGCTCATGCGTCTTAGCGGATCGAGATACCATGGTTAAAAGGGGTTTCACTGGTAAGTTTGGTACCCTAGGTTCAAGCAGTAGCGTCCAACCAAGGTGAACATGCATAAGGCAGATCGGGTTACTTGACGAGCTCGACTAGCACGATCGTCCATTGAGCTGCACGACATGAAGTGCATAAACAACTTCGTGTGGCCTAGCCAATGCCGACAGGCAACGCACGACTCGAGTTCGTCGAACACATCCCACGTGGCAAATGAATCTCAGCCACGAATTCAATCCCGTTACCGATTGCCTGGGCCATAATCATAGCCCCAAACACAATCAATTGCAGATAGATAAAGCAGTAATGGATCAGGATTTAAATCATACAATCAAAGTCTAGTATTATCCGTTTAGGGCTGCCAGGGCTGTTGCACGCAGTCGTTGCTCCGCTCCCCCATCACCCATGACGGATCATACAACGTAAATATAAATTTAAACATATGCATTACATAGTTAAAATCATAAAGCAGTTGAGCATGTTATGAAGCACAACACAAGCATGAGTTTGTACATGTTCAATTCCTAATCACACAACTATCCAAGGAGATCATACACATAGTTAAAAGAGGTTGAGAATCATATCTCAACACCCTTATACATCACAATTTGCTAACTACTACTCGTTTAGACATTTCAAGAAACACTTAAACAAACATACATCAACATACATGACATATGTCGATCACATAGGTATTAGGCCAAATCCTTCTACTAGGGAGTTGCCCCAAGCATAACACGAGTGCACCCGTGACGGATAGTCATGGCAAGCAGGAACCCAAGTTCCATATTCATTCAGCTATTTCCACAAACACTTGGGCCACACATTTTAGCATATATAGTGTATATTGGTCGTGGCGTGACTTAGGGCAAATCCTTTCGTCAAAGGGGCATCGCCAATACATAAATTATGAATCCATGACAGTTAGTCATGGCGAGCATGAATGAGAATTCCATACTCATTCAGTCATTTTCACAAACACTTAGAATACACTATTACAACATACATGGTGCATGTTAGCAAAACATGTATTAGGGCTATCCTTTAGCCAAGCGAGTATTTTATCCATGTATAATATATTATTACAGCAAATAATCATGATAAATACATCTCCAAAATTTATACGTATACAGTATTTTCTAGAATACGCAATTTCAACATACATAGGGTATATAAGTAAAACATGTATTTAGGCGAATCCTTTCGCCAAATAAGTATTTTATCCATATATCATATATTCATACAACAATTAATCATGTCAAACACATTTCCAAAATTTATACGTATACGGTATTTTCTACAAATACCTAGAATATGTAGAATTCCATATTTTTCATCTTTAATTGAAACGGAAAACAGACAGCACTTTGTACATGTGCAATTGCATGCAGATCATGAATCTATCATTATCTGACATTGAAAGCGTTGAAAACCATAACCTATACACCTAAAGTCCGCACCTTTTGTCGTAGAATCGCAACGGAATCGATAGGTTTGCTAAGCTTCCGTATTCGGCAGTTTGGCAACCTATAGAACGAAATAGGTTAGCTATTTCACAACCTACAACAGTTTAAACCCCAAAACAGATTAGGGTTAGGGTTTCTTACCTAGAAACGACGTCGGAAACGCCGGGAAAAGTGTCAAGAAAGGGATGGTGCAGCCCGTGTGGTGGCAGGGAACGATAGTAGGGAGATCCTCCCACTTCTCCCTCACTTTCTCTCTCTTTTCCCTCTCTCAAATCCCAAATTCGTATGGCTGCCATGAGAGAGGATTTAAGGTCCTTATATAGTCTCAAAACTCACCGAAATAGACTCCTGTTCAAGGGTTACTGCTAATATGGGTATTTCGTCACTTTTCCAGCTCAAAAGAGAGGTTCTGGTGGCCCTCCTTGAGTCAAATGTCATACTTAAGCTCACCACACATGGATCTATGTGGGATTACGTTTTCGACTCGATCGGATTTCCAGATCGCACGTGGCGGACCACTTTCAGTTCAACGGTCAGTGGGCCATGATCCGAAATTCCAAGTACATGTAAATGTTCATGAAATTTTTCTTAATCCGAGGGTGTAATTTAGTCTGATTCTGACGGTCTGGTTGCTTAATACTGATGCACAAGCGAATGGTGCCAGATCACTATTCCAGATATTTATTTTGTAAAGGGAATAGTGTTTTTCATACTCCCTCGCTCCGGACCCAAACGAATGGCCGTGGGACATCAGCTGGACCTGATTTTTGAGATGATTGTCAAGCCCAGTGAGGCGGTCCTAGTTCCTTAACTTCGTGTTAATCGGACTTCCGATGTACGGTCTAGACCTAATACGAAGTTTCAAGTCATTCCCGAGAGTAGCTGGGTAATGAGTTTGATCCTAAAATTTAGGGTAACCTAGAGTCAATGATTCTACAAGTTTTGGGTCTTGCGGATCGTATTTAAAGCGATTGGTGCTAATTTCACAGGCACTCTAGTTTAGCACTAGCTAATTTTCGCCTAATTTCTAAAGGATTTAGTACTGTAAGATTTCTGTCTGAGATGGTACTTAGGCCTTTGTAGTTTGTATATAAAGTGATCCAAGTTTTACTACTTAGCTAGTTTAAGTTAGTGTCTAGGGCGAAAGTGCTTTGAAAAATTGAAAGCACAAGGTAGTGAAGGGTGGGATTTGTGAAGAAAATGGTTTAAAAAGGGATTTGAGGCTTTAATTGAGCGTTTGGGAAGTTAAACCTGTGTTAGGATTGACCCATCGCCTAAGGACGTCTAATTCCAGGTTAGCAAAAATCCAGGATGTTACAAATTCCCTCTTTAGTGCTTGCGAAAATGCCCTCTTTAGTGTTATTTCAAAAATAAAATCCCCTCTTAGTGTGACTAGTTCCACTTCATTGGACTAGTTATTGCAATTCAGTTCGACTTTCCATCCAAACGGGCCTTTCTTGATTCAGCCGTGCATATGGATGTGCATGGAAAAGCATGCAAGCTAGACTCTTGTACCCAAATTAATGTGTAAACTGTCCAAATCAACACCCCTTTTGCTTCAGGTGGAAACAGGTATCTCTTTTGTTTTTGTTTTTGTTTTTATTTTTATTTTTTGTTTTTGTTTTTGTCTTTTTTGTTATTGGTTGCCAAATGAATGGCCACGATTAATTTAATTGCTTGAATGAGATTTGATGATGTTATCTGAGCTGAGATTAGAATCTGGCATTTGGGTTTTGTTTGCTTTCTTTTGTTTTGATCTTGGTTACGAAATGGAAGGATAGGATTGGTTTTGATTTAGTGATGTTGGTTGGAATTAGATTTCCTTGCAGAGGTTTGCTTGAATACATCCCATTGTATTAGGACAAGATATGTTGGGATTCTAGCCGTTGGATTTGGGTTTCTTTTGATGACCCAAATCACTTATTTGGTTGGGCTTTCCTTGGATGAAGGGTGGAAAAACTCTAGAATTGAATATTTATGTCCTTTGATTACACTACAACAAAGTCGGCATAGCCGACGCTGTGTGTTGCTTATCTACCGGTGCTAACTAAGATCGGGCGTCGGTTAACTATCAGGTATAAATACCCTCCCAAAAAGCCCTAACCCTCCTACCAAAAGGAAATATGATCCCTAATACATAATTAGCCACAATGTTTAGATTGCACAGGATAGAAACAATTTTAATGATCCAATGACCAGTAGGGATGCAGTCCCCAAGTTTTTCAGTTCCTACAAGTAGGATCCATGGTTGAATGAACCATGTTGTTTGTGCGTACAGACCTACCATAGATGGACCATGCCCAGAAACAGTCCCCATGATTGATGATCCTCATTTGGGAAGTTGCTAGATATTTCCCTTAAATATCTATATCTGCAGTCCACTAATCTATGGGCTGGTGAATCACTGTTCCGGTGTTCCCGGGGTGTGTAGACTGAAAACTTGAGAGGATTGTATGTCCTCAGATTGAGGACCATGTAAGTTCCATAATGAGATGGATAGGCATAAACTCAGGGAGGGAGAGGGAGAGACCTTTGATGCTCCTTGAGAGATCATCTGGACATTGACTCCATTAGTTCTAAGAACCCTGAATACCTGCCATATGGGAAAATGCTAAAATCATGCATTCATCCCCAATTCTAAAAATACATGAACCCAATTTGTGTTTCTTAAACCGAAAATAGGGGTATTTTGGTCACCAACAAGAGAAAATATCACAAGATTTCAAAATCTCAGCACTTGTAATTTTTAGCAATTCCTTGTAAAATTATTTTGATTTTGATGAGATAATGAAATTTAAACAATGTATTATATTCATACACATTTAAAATTTTCAAAGTTTTTAGTAAATATTTTTTTAAAAAATAAAAAATATTCACAACAAGATTTTACCAAAAATGTCCCGAGAAAACTAAAAATCTGAAAATCTACCGAGATATTGCTGAGAATGAGATTGTCACTATACCTTGTGACTGTCGTTATACCTTGCAACAAGGGAAAATATATGTATTATAGGCAGAATGATGAGATTTCTGGCACTTTTTCATTTTGATAGACACACACACACACAACGGAGAATGATGAGATTTCTGGCACTTTTTCATTTTTGGATGGTTAAAATTGAAAAGTATCAATTATCTGCTTATCAGATTGTAGAGCATGTTTTTTCGGGTGATTAAAAGTGCAAAATATCCAATAATCATGTTTTAACAAACAGATACCTATGAATTAGAAGTGAGGATTATTCAACCAATATGATATTGTGAATGTTATTTAGCAATCGTGATTCCCAGAATTTACTCTATTTCATTTGAAATGTTTATTTGCCTACAATGCATAATTTTTTTAGTGCCAATATATCAACTACCAGGCAATAGATTGAATATCAAATAACTCTTGATTTGTATGTATATCCTAAAGGGAGACTTTCATTTGACATACAAAGTCCATGCAAGTGTCACAGGTGTTTTGCTCCAATAGTCCATGTGTCCATTGTAAGTGCTATAGTTTATATCCCTGTATGTTGTCAAATTTGTGGTGACAAAAACACTGTTATATAACTTGCATTAGTGAAGCTCTTTCTAAAGATCAACATTCATAAACAAGCAAAGCTCACAACAAGCAAAGATTACAAGTACAAAGATCAACCTTGACTTCAAGTATTGCTCTCAAGACAAGACTCAAGAATACAAGACTTCAAGAAGAGTACAATGTAGTTCGTATAGAACTCAAGTCACTTTCGAGGTTGAGCTACATCAAGACTTCAAGACTTAAACTTTTAGGTCACTTGTTCCTAATGTTTTCAATGTCCTTACTTCTTGATTGGGGTTTGAATGACCAAAGGTTGACCTTAGAAGTAGGCCATTTTGGATACATAAGTCATATGTATATGACACTTGTGTTTAGGCAGTTCGGGGACTTGTCCTAGGCTTTCTTCGACTAGTCCTAGCTTTGCTTCAACCAGTCCAAGAAATTCCACGATCAGTCATAAGTTTGTTACAAAATTCGGATAAATTCTGTTAGGCTTCGACCAGTCGAAGGAGGTCTTCGACCAGTCGAAGGAACAGTGTCGACTGCTTCTATGACCAGTCGTAAATCTTCGATTCAAAGTCTAGTGATAATTTACAAGGTCTTCGACCAGTCGAAGGAGACCTTCGACCAGTCGAAGGAGGCCTTCGACCAGTCGTAGAACGGTCAAAGCTTATCGCGCCCGATTTTTTTCAAATCTGTTATTTCTTCGACTAGTCGAAGAGCTCCTTAGACCAGTCGAAGATGCGATCTGCTCACCTATAAATAGAGCACGAAACTCAGAAGAAAAAAAGCAATCAATTAATCCATTCAAGCCAATCTTTGTCAAACTTCTGAGAAGTAATTTTGTGCTCCATCTAAGCTAAGTGTGCTTATTTTATACTCTCTTTCTTTAGCTTTATTTAATTGATTTTGTTTTTGCTATTCCAATCTAATTTGATAAGAGGAATTGTTATTCCCTTTCTTTGGAATCAAAATCAATTAAGACAAGCCTTATTTGGTCTAATTTAAAATCTATTAGAACTAGAACCATTGTAATTGAGTACTGGACATTGAACTTGAACATTCAATCATTTAGTCTGATTTGGTTCTACCGGGCTGCTACAACGAAGGAGTTAATCAGGTATTTTACGTTTAATTGTAAAATTCTTTCTGTTTTGGTTTCTTTCAAGATTTGCCAGAAAAATCTTGTTGTATTGGTTATCTGAGGAGAGCCAGGAAAACTCAGAAGTGGGGTTTTTTTTTTATTGTGTAAGCCCACAGACAAAGACACAATTGTAAAGGTTTTGGGTGAACCTGTGAAAACCTATTTTGTGAGTGAACGCTAATATCCCCTGTGTGAGGATATTAGGAGTGGAGTAGCATTCTATGTGGCTATTGTTTAACAGTTGGTGAACACACAGGCGAACCACTATAATCCCTTGTGTTGTGGTTGAATAATTTACATTTCTAATCTCTAATATTCATTTGTGGGATGTATGTGTGGTGGTAAATGTTGTAATTATTTAATTCAAGCATTGTGGGAATTTTGTAATAATTTAGAATTTACTTTCTACTATTCCTTTATCTACTTGAATTTAAATTTCCTTTAAAGTTGTTCCAGCAAGGTTGCCCTGCCATTTTTATGGTGTATGACTGTCCCTAGAACAATACATTTGTGATTACACTTTATTTCAATTTGTGCTTAATTCTGTATTCCTCTTTGGTTTGAGATTTGATACAAAGATCTTTCTAGAAATAAGGTTGTCCTACCATAAACTCTGGTTTTTGGTGAAAGGTTATCCTTAGAATAACATTTGTATCAATCCCTCAAGATCAGATTTTTGAGGTTGTTTTACTTTCCTGCATTGTGATTTATTTTGGCTATCATATTGTTTTTTAATTCCATTATTACATTTATTTGGCATAGTCCTATTCACCCCCCCCCCCCTCTAGGACATATAGCTAGGCCTTTTCAAGTGGTATCAGAGCCTAATATCTCGTTCTTATTGCTATTTATTTGGATTTATTTCCTAAGCTAATGATCTAAGCTATTTAAAAAGATGTCAAATTTTGATAGCCTTTCAGTCACGAGGCCTCCACCATTTGATGGCTCCAACTATGCCTATTGGAAAGCCAGAATGAGAATCTTCCTAAAATCAATAAATGAGAGTGTGTGGCGAGCCACAGTAACTGAATGGAAAACTCCTACCATTGAAGTAACTGAATCCGACGGTTCAAAAACTATGTCTGGACTTGAGCGAATGGCCGTGGGACACTGTCTGGACTTGATTTTCGAGATGGTTGTCAAGCCCAGCGAGGCGGTCCTAATTCCTTAACTTCGTATTATTCGGACTCCCGATGTGCGGTCTAGACCTGATACGGAGTTTCAATTCGTTCCTGAGAGCAGTCGGGTAATGAGTTTGATCCTAGACTTTAGGGTAACCTAACATCAATGATTTTGCAAGTTTTGGGTCTTGCAGATCATATTTAAATCGATTCTAACGGATTTCATGGCTAATCTAGTTTAGTACTTAGTTAACTTTGTTAAATTTCTAAAGGATTTAATCCTAAGTGATTTCTGGTCGAGGTGGTACTTGAGCCATTGTACGGAAATTTACGGGTCGTTATAGGAGTATGATATGATGTTTTGGCTTAATCTCACTCATGATCAATGCACTAATACAGACAACAATCAATCATCATTCATTATGTTGCATAAGTGATGCGTTGGAACTCGGGAGTTGAGTTTATGCTCGACCCCCAATTTTCAGGGCATTACAAGATGGTATCAGAGCATGATTTGGATTAAAGCAGACCTGGGTTATGGTTACACGATGCACTGTGACTTAGGAGGGGGCGACGGAATGTAGAAACTAACTTAGGATTTTCCAAATTCGCCGAATGGCAAAACCAACCGAAATCGACCGCTGAGATTGGACTCGTACACACCCATGATCACGCGAAACGATCTCGAATCACGTCTAGACTGTTAGTCGACGGGGTTTGAGTCGTTCCCTAAAAACGAATGTCCTTAGGTTGTGGATCAACCACAACACCTTACACTTCATCTCAAATCCTAAACCCCCTTTTACCCAATTCCTTCAAAATCTCACCCTCCACCACTGTATTCTTCATTTCTTTTAAGCACATTCATAATACACACCAATCCTAGGGTATAAATGACGAAGAACAATACCAAAACTAAAATTTACCAGAAATAGGAAATAAATGGATAAAATGGGTTTTGACCCTTATCGTTTTGGAATCTAACCAAATAAATGGGTTTGTTGGATAGATTAGCGCCTCCTACCCCCAAAATAATATGCTACACGTCACATAGACTCATTCCGATTTGCAAATTGGCCCCGATACGGCTCAAAACAGAGTCGGGGGCCAAATGGGGCACCTCCGGAGGGACCCAGGGTGGGACCCAGAGTTTTCTGGGGCCTAGGGGGCACGAGGACCTCGCCCACCTGTCCAGGGAGTGGCGAGGCCCTCGCCAGGTCGGCGAGGCCTCACCGGTCAGCGGGCTCGGCCGGGCGGGCCGGTCGGGCCGATTATGTTTGGGGTCTAGTGGGACCCCCGGGTACATGGGCCGTGGTTTAAAACCACCCCAAATGCATACCTCATTCACAAAGTGACCCTCCAAGCTCTCCCTTTCCTTCCAAAATTCGATTTTCTCTCTCAAACCTCCCTTCCAATCGCACATTCCGTTGTTTTCTATTAAAGCCCGCACCCCTCCATCGTTTGTAGCAACAACCACCCTCTACCCTTTCCGTTTTCTCTCGTTTGAGCTCCTACAACCCCTCATTTGAAGCTCAAAATCGTGTAAGCACTCAACCCAGCCCATCTCTTCACTTCCTTTCTTTAAACCCTGTTTATTGGGCCTCTACAACGTCTGTTGAAGCTCCAATCTTTGGAGAACCAGACCTCAAGCCCTTTCTCTCTCTCTCTCTCCATCACTTTTCATTCACTTTTCCATGGCTCTATCCGAGCTTGGTACGACCATCTTCTCGGATGTCTAGCTATCCATATGTTGTCTTGTAGTTTGCATGGGTTACTGTCTTAGGGTGTTTATGTTTTCATGTTGATGGGTGTAGTAGTTAGTAGTATGTTTTAAGTGTTTGAAGCGTTGGTTGTATTAGCTCACATGCATCTTCTGTCGTGGACCGGAGTTGTACTTGACAATTGCGAACTCCTTCTACCCCTCCACCATTGCTTCTCTAAACCCATCTCTTACCCCTTTTGGCCTCACCATTTCACACTCATATGGGTACAACAATCCACATTTTTGTGTCCCATGACTTTCACAACCTCCAAATGTTGGGATGTTTAGGGCCCGTTCGGCCAACTGCATTCAGTGGGATTATGGTGGATAGAATTGTAAAATTAACAATAAATGTATGTGTAAGGTATGGTCCCTAGATTGGGTGTATCCCATATTCCAATACCATGTTTGGAATGTATGCAATTAAAAGTAAATTCTGAGATTTCCTTTCAATTACACTTAGAAATTCATCATCATGGGATTTGAAAATCCCATCTCACACTTTCCGACACAAGGCTAATTTTCTAAAGCCTATACCATTAATTTTAATCCCCACCCACCCTCCTACCAAATATGCCATATCCAAATCCCGAGGTGGGATTAGCAATACAGTCCCATTTACTACAACTTAAGACCACTGGCCAAATAGTGCTGAAGTGCTAAAGTCCCTTGATATACATTAACCAATCATACTCTGACAGCTTAAGCATTTAGAGTAAATGGTTGTATGACAAATAGGCCCTTCGAGTTTTAGACCTAGAGCGGTGCTCCTAGATTTCGACAGACCTGACCGTATAGGAAATCCAACAAATTAATAATGTGAACCCTAAGACCCTCTTAGTTGGTATGAGCATATGTGAAGTACTCGAGCGTAGTCATATTCTAGTTCGGGCAACTCAATTCCGATCAGACAACTTTGACCCTAAGCGATAAGACAATTTCTTATATTAGAAAGGGTATAAAATCATCTAGTGTATAAGCATAAACTCTGGACTTCAACCAGTGTATTACCACTACTCCTAAAATTAAGACTAGACTACTGGTTAGGCTAAGGAAGGTAAAGGACTAACTAATTATGCTAAGCCAATTGAATATAGACTTGGTTATTTGGCTTAACCGACTCAGACCCACTACACAACTTTCCTTCCGTGTTGGCCCTACCATTTACACCCAAAGTTTATGATTTCGTCTTCGAAGAGTGTTAAAAACATATAACCAATAGAGATTTTCTTTTGAGGCCCTAGGAATTTCCCAAATGGGCAACAGATAGTTAGGAATTAGGTCCCAAATCACATGCCATGTCGTTATACATATTGTGCATATGAACGTAGAAAGATAGCTTGCCTGTTAAATTAGACATGATTAAATAGGATAAGTCCGGACCGTGACAAAACTCCTTGGTAGAATTAGGCATCTTGCCTCAAACTCACACATGTTCCTGAAATCAACCACAACACCCATCATTTTAGCTCCTTTCTATAACCATAGGTACCAACGCCATAGTACACATCATCGATGAAAGGCAGACCAATGTATTTCCCACTTCATGTCAAGAATAGGTCTTAAATTACACCTTGTTCCGACATACGGATCGGGACATAGATCTTGAACCCTGGAGGTAGAAATAAAATTTGAAGGGGGGTAGAATATTATGAGCCTAATCTAGTTAAGTCAGTATGTACATCCTTTTGATCAAAGTGGCGCGGCGGAAGCATGGTTGGCCCTTGCCCCACTGGACTAGGATCTAATGGAATTGATCCAGACTATAGTAAAGATAGGTCACTAAATATGGTCTGAATCTTCTTTAGGATGTAAAGCAATTAGGGTTCAAGTATTAAACAATTTTATATTACAGAATAGGCCTAACAATGAGTACGAACTGAATTATAATAGCTAAGGTAAACGTATCTACAACTGTGTTCGTTGAATACAAACATAATAGAAGCCTTAGCAAGTTCTACTATGAGAAACCGTTTTAGGATAATCTATTAAGAATTGACTCACCATTTCCTTGGACATAGACAATATCGAGGACTCTCTTAGATCAAGACCTAAAGGGCAACCCGAGAAATAGGACATTTGAACCTTTCAGTGATGGGCATTCCCTAACTTTTCAGAGTGATCGGTCTATGGAGTTACCGAAATATACAACTGCGAAGCATTCGTGGCTTGACCCAATTCTCAATCCTGGGCGACTCTCAATTGACTCATTGCTTGGCTGAGCAGAAGACCAGGATCTACCAGGATTACGAAAGGATACGATGAGCTTTCTACCCTGACCAGGTAGATGATCGATGTATCGGGAACGAGCCCACTACAATTGTCTCTCCGTGTTGGTCAAACAATGAAAACATCTATCTTACTCTAAATAGATGGGAATTGTCATCAAGACGTCAAATAGATAACAGAATAAATTCTAGTAAACCATCAAGATATAAGCAAGGGATAAGGAAATAAATTTTTAAGGGGGGTAGCCTAAAATGTACTAGACTAGTATGCACAAGATACACCCTACCACGCATAGAGACTTGAAATCAATAAGTCTTAGGCAAATGAAATAATAAACTCCTTACTTATTACCCTTAGCCAATTTCGAGGATGAAATTTTGTTTTAAGGGGGATAGATTGTAACATTCCAGATTTTTAGCCAACTTGGAGTTAGACGTCCTTAGGTGATGGGTCAATCCTAACATCTGATTAACTTCTCAAACACTAAATTCAAATGTTTTAAATCCCTTCTTCAAACCATTCTCTTGAAAACCTCACATTTCTTCACAAATCTCACCTTTCACTATCTTGTCCTTCAAACTCGTCTAAGTGCTTTCATATTAAACACAAATCTTAAAGTCTAGGTGATGTTGATCATTCCGTACAAAGACCCGAGTCCCACCTCGATTAGATGTCACTCAGGATTAAATACTTTAGAAATTGGACGAGGATTGACTAGTGTTAAACTAGAGTTCATACGAAATCCGCTTGATCCACTTTAAATACGATCTGCAAGACCCAAAAGTTGTAGAATCATTGACGCTAGGTTACCCTAAAATCTAGGATCAATCTCATTACCCGGCTGCTGTCGAGAGCATCACGAAACTCCATATCAGATCTGGACTGCACATCGAAAGTCCGAATAATACAAACTTATAGAATTAGGACCGCCTTGCTGGGCTTGACAACCATCTCGAAAATCAAATCCAGATAGTGTCCCAGTGCTATTCGCTTGAGCCCGGAGTGATGAGTGTGAGAAATGTGAAATTAATTAAAAATAAAAGACAAATTTCAGTAATCTGGCACGTGTCGCTTGCGGATCAGTTGTAGAGATTTCGACCGTCGGAATCAGGCCAGATTACACCCTCGGATCAGGGATATTTGCCCCTACGCATCAGTGTACTTGAAATCTCTGATCGAGTTTCAGTGACCGTTGAACTGAAACTGGTTCGCCATTTGTGATCTGGAAACCCGACTGGACCGAAAACTTAACTAAACCTAGATCCAGTGTTAATGAGCTTAAGTCCGACCGCACACAGAAAAGGGGCCGCCAGAAGTGCTCCATTGAGACGGAACATACCCACTTTGGACATAACCTAAGTATACCTTGACCTGGAGTCTATTTTGGAGAGTTTCTAACCTATATAAGGACCTTAAACCTCACTCTCTCATTCCATACGAATTTGAGAAAACCTAGGAAAGAGAAGAGAGAAAAGAGAGAGAAAGAGTGGGAGAAGTGGGAGAAAGATCCTGATGCTCTACCCTGCCGTACTACGTGCTTAATCATCGCTATCCGATCGCTATTCCAACGATTCTGTCTTCGTTCTTAGGTAAGAAAACCCTAACCCTAACCTGTTTTAGGATTTCAATTGTTGTAAGTAGCGAAACAGCTAACTTAACTCGTGTCATTGGTCGTTAAACCAACGTTGACGAAGGCTTAGAGTTTTTATCGACTCCGTTACGATTCTACGACAAAAGGTGCGGACTTTAGACGTATAGGTTATGGTTTTCAACGCTTTCAATGTCAGATAATGATAGATTCATGATCTGCATGCAATTGCACATGTACAAAGTGCTGTCCGTTTCATTTTTCGATTATATGTTAACTATGTTGAATATACTGTATTCCTCGTATTTATAGAAAATACTGTATACGTATGAAATACAGATTTGTGCTTAACATGATTATTTGTCGTGACTATATGCTTGTATGTATGCGACAACTCCCTAGCGAAAGGACTTGCCCTAAATCATGCCACGGCCACTATACGCTATATACGTTAAAATGTGTAGCCCAAGTGTTTGTGGAAATGACTGAATGAATATGGAACTTGGATTCCTGCTTACCATGACTATTCGTTGTGGGTGCACGCATGTTATAATTGGGACACCTCCTTAGTGAAAGGTTTGGCCTAATACCTATGTGATCAACATACGTCATGTATGTTGATGTATGTAGTCTAAAGTGTTTGTTGAAATGTCTGATTGAGTAGTAGTTAGTAAATTGTAATGTATAAGGGTGTTGAGAAAGGATTCTCAACTACCTTAGTGATGTGCGTGATTTCCTTCATGTAAGTTGTTTAGTTTAATCACTTACTGGTTTATGAAATGTATGTGTTTGGATTTCCTGTTTGCATTGTGTTTTATAACATGCTTGTTAATATGTTTGAATTACTTGTTTATTTAACTCTGCTCTGACTATTTCACATGTTCTAAGTTGTATTTCATAAGAGCCGTGAAGGGTGATGGGGGAGTGGTGTAACGATTCGGCGCAACAGCCCTGACAGCCCTAAGCGAACAATATTGGATAATTGATTTTATGATTAGAAATCTTGATCCATTACTACTTTAACTATTCCGTAATTGAATGTGATTGGGGCTATTGTATAGTCCAGGCAATTGGTAACGGGATTGAATTCGTGGCTGAGATTCATTCGCCACATGAGATGTGTTCGACGAACCCGAGTCGTACTTCGGTTGGCGATAGTGGTTGGCCACGCGAAGTGCTTAGGCACTTCATATCGTTCAACTTATCGTGCGCTCGAGCTAGCCGAGCTCATCAAGTAACCCGATCTGTTTTACGTATGTTCACCATGTTTGGACGCCTCTATTTGAACCTGAGGTACTAACCTTACCAGTCGAATCCCGTTAACCGTGGTACCTCGATCCGCTAAGACTCATGAGCCGGGCATGGTGGTATGGGACACCGTGGTCGAGCTGTCGGCCTACGGTGGGGCCACAAGCCTCCCCGTAGTGACCATTGAGCAACCAGACTCGTGAGCCGATTATGGTGGTATGGGACACTATATTCGAGCTGTCGGCCTATATTGCTTTGATGGGTGATGGGGGAGTGGTGTAACGAGTGCATGTAACAGCCCTGACCGTACCCAGTGTAGTGACCTCGAGCATACTCTGAATCCGCGGAGAGGCGATGAGCCTTCCCGTAGTAAACAGAGTATAAACTAGGCCTGTATTAATAAGGTGATGGGGGAGTGGTGCAACGGTTCCGTGTAACAGCCTTGCAGTCCTTGCAGCGACCTAGAACCACACTATCATATGAGATTATCTGGGATTGACGACCCTAGAATGGATCATTGTTTGGGAATGATATAAGGAAGGTACCTTAGTTTCCCAATACTGCTGTTTGAAATGGACTAATAACAACTCGGTAATCATGCTCATCATAGCATTGCGTGTGCCTGGAGGATGTGGAGCACTGCGGGTGACAGCATGCCGCGGACGTAAGATGGTGTCGCACGAGGGAGTATGTTGGAGAGGGCATGCATCATGACAGCATTTCATACTTGCATTAACAATAGTACTTAGGATTGTTGATTGTACTGCTCTATCATTATTGCTTGACTATTTTGATAACATGTTAACCTATGCTTTAATGTTCCACTGAGTTGATCACTCACTCCCAAATTACGGGACGGTGCTTGCAACATCAACTAGACTATCTTAGCTGCAGGTGATGGCGATGCTTATGAAGTAGAGCCGGACTACTACTATGATGTTGAGGAGGAGTTCTCCTACATGTAACTCTCTAACGGGTCTATGAAGACCTGGAATTGTATTGACGGGGCTATGGTATTTGGGATAGAAGACAATACACTTCCTTAATTTGGTATATTTTGAAATTATACTTGTAAATAGTTAACCTGGTAACATTATCACACTCTGGAGACTCACCACAGTTTATATAGTTTATATATCTATCACAGTCTTCCGCTTGCTATCTCACTTGTCTCTGGAGTATGATATGTTGTTTTGGCTTAATCTCACTCATGTTCAATGCACTAATATAGACAGCATTCAATCATCATTTATTATGTTGCATAAGTGATGCGTTGGAACTCGAGAGCTGAGTTTATGCTCGACCCCCGATTTTCAGGGCGTTACAGTTGGTGTGCCCAGTAGACTATGTCATACATATTCTTCTTCTGCTCGTAAGAAATTATCAGAAAGATTAAGGTATAGAATTTCTTTGGAAGATAATATTTGCGAAGCAAACCATGCTGCTACTCTTCAAAGATGGATAACACTCAGCATTCCTTTAAGGAATTCAAAGAAGAATATATAAATCTGAGTCATCAAGCCGCCTAGAAGAAAATGATAATTCATTACTATTTTATTTTCTACCGCCTTTGAAGATTTTGCAAGATAATATTTCTTCATCATCAATAAGGTAAGAGATAGAAAGATCCCACAACTCTTGTCGGAGGGATAAATATACTACTTCCTGGACACATTTGACTGGACATGTTTGGACTTAATTGGACTAAACTGGACTAAACTTGATTGGACTAAAATTAACTGGACTTAACTGGACACTCTCACACACAGTTTAGGATCGTAACGTAAAGCCCGTATCCTAGTTCGTACCATTCCATAGACTTTCGTGATCCTCTCCGTCGAATTCCGGTAACTCGTGACCTATAATCAGCGTTTGCGTGCGACCCTAAGTAATATCCCATAGATCTGAGTCAGCTCAACCTGAGACTTATACCATTGTGACCATACTGTCACCACGGTTCCAATGCCGTATCTTACGCACCGATGTGATACCCAGGCCAGGAGATGTGGGTCCGCGTTTATCTTGAAGAAACACCGCGCATTTAGAAAATCCTGAGAGAATCTCTACAACCCATCACATCAATCAATCAAGTCAAGTATACATCTCATCCCTAGCCCATGCTTTCTTTCTCCCTAAGACAAGCAACCCACCAAGTCAACTCTCAAGTCAAGTATATCCATCACTCACCCATCACCTCTCTCTTACAACCACCCTCTCTTTCTCTCTTTCATTCTCCACCCATTCCCCAAGCACTAAGAGAAGCAACTGTCCAAGTCATTCTTAAGGAGAGAAGAAAGCCAAGTGGGGCCCACTTCATACCCCTCTCATCTCCCATCCTAACCCTCCAACCTTCATCGACCTCCATCAAAGAGAGACCCAAAGAGTTTGACATTCCATCAGGCTAAGAAGATCTAACGGTGGGTGTTTTGGTAGGAGTAGATTTATGCTTTGATGTTGTGCCAAGTGGGCCTATCGATCGATGGTATGGATCTCACTTTGGACTCTAGTTGTAGCTAATGGCCCACCATGATTCATTTGTTCATCCCATGATGGGGCCATTCTCTATGGACCCCATCATGATGTTTATTTTCCTAGTAGGTAAAGGTCATCTAGACCTTGCATTTTGGTGGAGAAGGGATCTCCACCATTGATTATGATCGGTGGGCCCACATGTAATGGACCCACTTGAAGTATGTTGTAATGTATGCAAGGGAGGGCCCATAGTGGTGGGGTCCCTCCATCGCACGTCTCTCTCTCTCTCTCTCTCTCTATTTTCCCCATTTGTAGCCCACCATGAGGAATGGATTAGATCCACGCCGTCCATCAGTGGGCCATGTGTGCGTGGGGCCACCTTGATGTATGTGGTTGGTGAACCATGTGTACGTGGACCCCACCTTGATGAATGTATTACATCCATACTGTCCTACCATGGGACGTCCAGAAGCCTCTCCTGCTGGATTGTATAAAGGGAAAACACAACAATCAGCTTTATATATATATATATATATATATATATAATATTATGTATTGATATGTGGTGGGCCCCATGTGGGACCCACCTACCTGGAAGCGGATTGACTGGTTTACCGCACACCAGCTACATAGTCGATGTATTGACATCAGCAAGTGGGGTCTGATCATCCATACTATCCATCTATGTGGGCCCCACCTCCTATCAGCTGCTGATGACGTCACCAGTTTTGTGGGTCTACATGATGTACGTGATATATCGAAATTGTCTAGCCATTTGTAGAGGTTATATGTGATATATCCAACTGTCTAACCATTGTTGAGATTGTTTCATGACATTGAGAATGAGATAGATCTATGTTTCAAGTGGGACCCACCACGTGTACGTGGGGCCTACCTTGATGTGTTTTTATCCACCATCCATTATCGGTGGACCCACTTGATGTACCCTCCATCCACACAATCCAGGACTGGAACGGTGGGTGGGGCTAGCTGTGATGTGTGTATTATATACACACATCCATATGTGGGGCCCACATGTGATGTATCTGTTTTATCCATGCTGGCGTCCAATAGGGATGTGGGTTCCACATGATATATGTGTTTTACCTATACCATCCGTCCACAGGATGTGGACCCCTCCTGATGCATGTGTTGTATCCACCATCCAAATCCCTGGACGGTGGGGCCCGCTGTGATATATGTATGGCACCCACCTGCCATGTGTGTGGGGCTAGCCATGATATATGTGATTTATATCCACAACATCCAGTGGTCTGGACGGTGGGGACCACCACGATGTATGTGTTTTGTAACCACAATGTCTGTTCGTTTTTGCTAGCCGCAGGCCCACCTGATGTATGTAAGGCTCATGAGTGAGGCCCGTTGTGATGTATTTGAGGCCCACGGATGTGGCCCGTTGTGATGTATTTGAGGCCCATGGATGTGGCCCGTTGTGTCGTATTTGAGGCCCATGGATATGGCCCGTTGTGATGTATTTGAGGCTCGTGGACGAGGCCCGTTGTGATGTATTTGAGGCCCACGGGATGTGGCCCATTGCGACGTATTTGAGGCACATGGATGTGGCCCATTGTGATGTATTTGAGGCCTATGGATGTGTCCCATTGTAATGTATTTGAGGCCCATTGAGATATATGTGTGGCCCTAGTGTGAGGCCTAATGTGATGTATATGAAGCCCAATTATGATATGTGATTCCACCACGATTTATGTGCCACATGCACGTTATCCATCCCTTCTCCGGCTGTTGTCAGGGTTGTGGGCCCCATCAAGGGTCAGATCCATATACCAAGTGGAACACGTTATAAGAATGGTGGTGGTTAAATGTCCACCGTTGAAACCATACCTTGTATAGCCAACTACAATACCTGATTTTCAACCCATATGGGTTATCCCAAACCGTTCGGCCCCATTGATGTTAGTATTAACCGCCTTTCTTTTTGGGTTAACCCAAACCGTTGGCCCCTCATTAATGCTAATACCTTCCCATCATGCCCTGCAGGGTTGTCCAAACCTTGGAGCCCACATTATGTTCATACCAGACCTTTCATAGAATTGTGACCCATCTAGATTCATATTTTGCATAAATTTAGTGACCATACCCAAGGTCCACTTAAGAGTTGAGCGGGCTACCCAATCCTTTAGAAGGACACAGTCCTAGATGTATGAACTCCACCAAACCCACTTTGTGTACGTATTGGGCTTCCCATAGGAAAGCCCAATTTATTACATGATATAGAGATTTAGGAAGCCCAATTGTTCACCCAGTTAGCTCACCTTGTGAACTCATGTAATGTCTCAGAAAATTCTGTACAAAGACCCGAGTACCACCTCAGACAGAAATCACTCAGGATCAAATCCTTTAGGAATTAGACAAAATTAACTAAGTGCTAAGCTAGATTAGCTATGAAATCCGCATGATCCACTTTAAATACGATCTGCAAGACCCAAAACTTGTAGAATCATTGACGTTGGTTAGCCTAAAATCTAGGATCAATCTCATTACCCAGCTGCTCTCGGAAGCACATTGAAAATCTGTATCAGACCTGGACCGCACGTCGAAAGTCCGATTACTACGAAACTATACCGTTACGACCGCCTAGTTGGACTTGACAACTACCCCGGAAATCAAGTGTTAACAGTGTCTAGAAACGCACAACTTGAGCAGGAGCGAAGAGTGTGAGAAAACGTGGTTTTTTTTAGAAATCAAATCTAATTTAAGTAATCTGAGACGTGTCGCTTGCGGGTCAGATATAAGCAATCAGACCGTCAGAATCTAACCAAAATACACCCTCAGATCAGGGAACATTTCTCATACATGTCCGTGTACTTGTAACCCTAATTGAGTTTCGGTGACCGTTGAACTGAAACTGGTCCGCCACAGTCGATCTGTAAATTTGATCAGACCGAAAACTCAACTGGACTTAGAAATAATGTCAACGAGCTTAAGTCCGACCACACATAGAAAAGGTGCCTCTAGAAGTGCTCCGTTGGATCGGGACAAGCGTCCTTTGGCTATAACCTAAGTATACCATGGCCCTGGGGCTATTTACGTTAGTTTTGGGCCTATATAAGGACCTTAAACCCTCTCCCATTCACTCCATACAAATTTGAGAAAACCTAGGAGAGAGAAGAGAGTAAAGGGAGGGAAAGTGTGAGAGAAGTGAGAGAAGATTCCTGGTGCTCTATCCTGTCATTCTACGCGCTTAACCATCCCTATCTAGTCGCTATTCCGGCGATTCTGACTGCATTCTTAGGTAAGAAAACCTAACCCTAATCTGTTCTAGGGTTTCCATTATTACAAGTGGCGAGATAGATGACTTAACTCATGCTATATGTTGATGTACCATCGTTGACGAAGCCTTAGAGTTTCTAGCGAATTAGTTATGCTTCTACGGCGAAAGGTGCAGATTATAGACGTATAGGTTATGGTTTTCAAGGCCTTTAATGTCGGTTAATGATTTATTCTTGATGTGGGTGCTAATTCACATACAAAATGCGTCGTATGTTTCGTGTTTTAGTTATATATGAACTATGTGGCATATAGTTCATTCTATGTACATGTTAAGATATTTGGATACGTATGGAATTTGGATTTGTGCCTAACATGATTATTTGTCATGAATATATGCTTGTTACATATGCGACAACTCCTTAGTGAAAGGACTTGCCCTAAATCATGTCACGGTAAAAATACGATATATGTGATATAGTGTGTAGCCCAAGTGTTTATGGAAATGCGTAAATGAATATGGAACCCGGATTCATGCATGCCATGATTATTCGTCATGGGTATATGCGCGTGGTATACGGGGCAACTCCCTAATGAAAGGATTTGACCTAATATATGTGTAAACAACATACATCGTATATGATGATGTATGTAGTCTAAGTGTTTGTAGAAATGTCCGAGTGTGCTTAAGTATTACTAAAGAGTTCTTTGTATGAGGGTTGAGATATGAATCTCGACTACCTTAATTATGTATATGATTACCTACCTGTATGTTACATCAGGATGTTTGTTTTATTCATGAAATGAATGTGTGTGCAATCATGTCTGTGTTACATTTCACAACATGCTCATATTATTGTACGAAGTGAATTCGTTGTTCTTTATTGCTTTGACTGTCTCATATGATTACTAGATGAAATTGAATGAAGTTGGGACTAGGATATAGTCTAGGCAATCGGTAATCGGCCCTGAGTTCGTGGCTGAAATTCATTCACCACGTAGGACATGTTTGACGAACCTGAGTCGTGTGTTGGACATCGGCAATGGTTAGACCACACGAAGTGCTTACGTACTTCATGTCGATCGATACGATGTGCGCTCGTATTAGTCGAGCTCGCCAAGTAACCTGATTTGCATATTGTATGTTCACCGTGTATGGACGCTTTTGTTTGAACCTAAGGTACCGAACTCACCAGTGAAACCCCGTTCAACCATGGTCCCTCGATCCGCTAAGACTCATGAGCTGGACATGGTGGTATGGGACATTGTGGTCGAGCTGTCAGCCTATGCTTGGGCGATGAGCCTCCCCGTAGTGACCAGTGAGCAACCCGGACTCGTGAACCGAATACGGTGGTATGGGACACTGTATTCGAGCTGTCAGCCTACACTGATTTGGTGACGAGCCCTTTGTAGTGACCTCGAGCGTACTCTGAATCTACGTGGAGGCGACGACCCTTCCGTAGCAACAAGAGTATAAACTAGGCCTCCATTGATCAGGCGACAAACCCATTGCAGTGACCTAGAACTGCAACATCATATGAAATTTACTAGGACTGACGACCCTAGAATGGATTCTTGTTTGGGAATGATATAAGGGAGGTACCTTAGTTTCCCAATCCTGCTGTATGAAAGGACTAATAAAAACTTGGTAATCACGCTCATAACACCGCACTGCATGTGCCCCGGGTTGAAGAGCACAGAGGGAAGAAAGCATGCCGCGACCGTAAGATGGTGTCGCACGAGGGAGTGTAGGCGAGGGCATGCATCATGACTACATTTCATCCTTGCATTAATAAGAGTATCTATGATTTTTTTTTTTAATTATACTGCTTTATCATTACTACTTGACTGAATTGATAACATGTTAACCTTTGCTCTATGATTCCACTGAGTTGATCACTCACTCCCACGTTCTGGGATGGTGTACCCACCAGACTCTATCTTAGATGCAGATGATGATGCGACTCAGGAGGCGGAGCCTGATTACTATGACGACCAGGACGAGTTCTCTTATATGCAGATCTCCGGCGACTTCGCTTAGGCTATTCGGATCGACGGGGCTACAGGGATTATCAATGTAGTTGTACTATTTGACATTTTGATTTTGAAACTATTACATGTATATGGTGAATCAGTGATATATTCATACTCTGGAGACCGATCGTGATCTTTTGACTTATATATGTTTTTTTATGTCTTTCAGTCTTCCGCTTGCATTTTTCAACTTGATCTGGAGTATGAATTACTGTTTTAGTATAATCCCACTCATGATTAATGCACCAACACAGACAACATTTAATCATAAGCATATATGTTGCATAAGTGATGTTTTGGAACTCGGGAGTTGAGTTGCTACTCGACCCCCAATTTTCAGGGCATTACAAGTTGATATCAGAGAATGATTTGGATTAAACCGGACCAGGGTTATGGTCACACTCTGTACGCTGATGAAAATTCAACTTAGGTGGGTGCGAGAAAATGTAGAAACAGTCATAGGAGTCCCGGTTTCTCCAATTGATGAAGTTTACTGAAAACGATCACAGAGATCGGGTCCGTACTCTCCCATGATCGCTTAAAGCGACCCCAGATGACTCCTAGACCATCAAACAACGAGTCTAGACCACAAATTACCCCATCTTAGCCTTAAAAAACTCCTATGTGCAGCTGTACATCAGAATCATGCCCGAAAGGACCTGAAATGAAGCAAACCAAAGTCAGGGCCTAATGAAACCTATCCAGAGGGACCCAAGGTGGGCCCCACACATTTTTAGGACCCGGAGGGCAGGAGGACCTCCTACCATGGGCAAGCCCTCACCGGGAGCTCTAGAGACCGGAGAGGACCTCGCCGGTTTGGCAAGGCCTCGCCGCCCACCGAGCTAGGCCAGCTCGGGCCGACGCATTTTTGGGGTTGTGTGGCCCACTGATGTAGGGTTTGTTGATTAAAACCCCTCCAAACCCACCTCACCCTCACAAACTACCACTCCAAGCTTTCCCTTTTCTTAAAAACGTCTTATTTCTCTCTCAAATCGCCCCACCAAGCGTTCTCTCTTTCATTTTCATGCACCATCTCCACTACCCTGTTGTAAACCCTTCTCCATTGCTGCCCACCTTCTCCATTCCCTCTCATTTGAGCTCTTAAACCCCCCATTTGAAGCTCAAATTCGTGTAAACCCCCTAACCCATCCCATCTGTTCATTTTTCTTCTTCAACCCCTATCATTTGAGCCTCGACACACCCTTTGGAGGCAAAAATCTGTGGAGACCTAAAGACTCTTCATTGCAGAAACCAGTCATGCTCCTGCAGGTAGTATTCGCATCATGATCTCAGTGGAAGAACCCATTCATGAAATAAAACCTAATAATACTCTTAAAGGATGGATAACATATGGTGATATTTGCGAATTTGAACAAATTCCCCTTTATCAACCGCCCAGAGAAGAAGATGCAACAAAATCTCCTATTCAACCCGAGATTAATGCTGGCCCACCTAACCAACCTTCTTCTCCCACTTTCCATCAACAACGACCGGTCCCTTCTCCTGCATCAGGGACTGTTCGCCCTTCGGAACAACCACCCTCTTCTCCAATGACAAGATCTCGCACACGCGCTCAGGCTTCTCCACAGGGAGAGGCTACTGTCGTTACTGGCCCAGCTCAAGTTACTGCGGGTATTCAACTGGAAATTTCCCAACCTCCTCCCTCTAAAGACAAGCAAGTTGTCATCGAAGATTCAAGCATAGAGGATACTATTCGCGAAGATTCGTCTTCTTCAACTTCTTCGTCTGAGGATACTTCCTCTGATGAGAGTGAGGTAGAAAGGGAGAATCTTGATGACGCTTATGAAGAAGGAGAAGGGAATATTAGCGGCGAAGATGAGGCAATCGCAGAAAATATTCCTGCTGACGAAAGACATATCCCTTCCACTTCTGAGGCTACTCTTGCAAAGGCTTCCCCTATAGTGAGGGAAGAAGAAGAACCCCTTGATTATGAAGAATACGGATATTCGCTGCGTAAGATAGTTTCGCTATCATCATTTCACTTTTGTTCTTCCTTTCTTTTTTATCTTACTCATGTTATTTCAGGTGATCATGCTACAACTGCGGAAGCACGTAGCGCTTCTCCTCTAAACTTGCCCCCTGTCGCACCATCAGCCTCGCTAAGATCTTCCATACCCCTGCAATCCGTGGCGCGCGAAGTCACTTTTTCAGAGGAGCTCACTGATTCGCTTATCCCTGCTACTGCCACCACAAGTGCTAAAAACACAGCTCTGTCTTTTGCTGATATGATAGCACCTGATCCTCTTCTTGCTAGAAGAGGGCAACCACTTGTTGTTTTGGTACCAGTAGAAGGTATATTCTTTTCTTTTTCTTGTTGCTACTTTTCTTATCACCTGTGCATAAAACCTTTATCAAAAATTTATTTCATTCCTTGACAGGGAATTTACCTCCAAGTAGTGCAGCCAGTTCTGGTTCTATTGGCACTTCATTGAATGCGACATCCTTTGAGAAGATCTCTGCGCATAAATTAGCCTTGATCAGGAATTCGATACTGGCTATTGTCGAAATCTTCAAAGATCCTGACCAATGGTGTGATTTGGTTGTTGCTTTGGATGTCTTGAACAGCGCTTCTCGCATGGTTAAAGTTGATATCTCCCCCTTACGCGATGCTCTCTTGAGATTTCACAATTCAATAACAACCATATCGTCAACTGCAACCAAGACTGTTCCTCCAGAGATCTTGGAATACAGAAAACAGCTCGCAGATCTCAAAGAGAGAATTTCCCAGCTTGCCCCTCTTGTCTCTCGTCACGATCAAGAACAATGATCTTTACAAGATCAATTGAAGACTCTTGTTAATGAGAAATCATCTGTTCTAGATCATATTACAGCCCTGAAGCAAGAAATTTTGTAATTAGAGAGGCGGAGTTCGGAGATAGAGCTAAATATTGAAAGAGTCCAGGAGAAGATAGAATGCAGCTGCCATTCTGTGGATTCCGAGAGATCCGAATTATTGGAGAATGAAAAGCTGATCATTTCTTTAGAGGGAAAGCTAGCGGGTATTCCAGATCATGCCCAACTGATTTCGAATGCTCGATTGGAGCATGTCGCTACTCAAGTTAGTCTTCAAGAAAATTTGCAGCAATACTTAGCAACATTAGGCATCACAGGAGAGCTGTAAAATGCATATCTTTAATAGATATTTTGCTATTGTTCATGCTTTTAGAAAAGAATCGTAAGTGACTCATGACATTCAGATGACGATACATTGTTTAATTTATGTGATGTTCTAATCAATGTATTTATGATGCGTTATGTTCCTTTTATTTTATTTTACTATTATATTGTATATTTATTTATATCCTTTTATGCCTCGTCAGTGGGGATTTCTTAGATGATCCTTATTCTTAATTGGCGGTATTATGTTTCAATTTAGTTAGTCACACACAGTTGAAGCTCATGAATAGTGGAGCGCGCGCACACATAGAGTTTAAGCTCTTGAGTAGTGGAGCACTTGTTGGTCTTACGTGATGGTCTCTGTAACTCTCTAGAGTTCTCTTGGACTTTTCACAGCCTTGAGTTCATAGCACGGTCCATCAGAGGGGCCCAGTGACGCTACCGGGCGGTGAACTGTTGGTTTTACGCACAGGGTTGGCCACGGTAACTCTCTAGAGTTGCAGGGCTCGTAAGGCTACCTTTGGGCAAAAAATCTAGGGTCGTCAGTCCATCAATGAGTAGGCTTAATCCCTTCCTCACGAGTTACTACTGAAATCAAACCCTAGATCTGGAGGGTCTTACGCATGGTTGGCCTAAAAGCTCACACTGCGGCCCCTGTTTTCTTCGTCTGCAAGGTCGAGCCCATTCACGGGAGGGCACTTTCATCCATTCCCCGTGGCGCTGCCGGAAAGCTATACAGACGACATGGGAGTTACGGTGACTAGTCTTCGCGGATTTATGGCCTTTTAGGCTTTGAATCCTTGACTTCATCAGCTGCCCGCAGGGGTACGCACGATGGTCTTCGTGGGCTTTTTAGGGCCACTGACTCCTCGCCGCTGCCCGAATGGCGATCTTGATAGATCTTATTTGTAGTTGGTCGGCCCTTTTAGAGCTTGATCCTTTGAGGATTTGATCCTTTTAGAGCTTGATCCCTCTTTTTTTTTTCTTCTTTTTGTTTTTTTAGAGCTTTTAGCTCTTTCTTAGAGCTTGATAATTTTTGATTTGGCTCTTTTAGGATTTGGCTTGGCTATACTACATTTTTGACTGAGATTGATATATCCTTGCTTTTGATAGTATCTTTAAGAAGATCCGTGCCTTGTAAGGCAATATATCAATCTTGTCGATATCTTCAAGAGAATCTTCATATAGACGTGATCTTATTCATCCTTGCCCCCTTTTGTTACAAAATCATTATGCCGATAATATTCTGGGTCAAAATCAGCATGTCTCTCTTCAGGGGTAGTATCTTTTGATGAAGCGGGCGTTGACAGGTATACTGATACCCTGCCCCCCTTGATTTGTGATTCTATATGCCCCATTGGAGTATACTTCTTTTACCACATATGGACCATCCCATTTAGGCTCGAACTTGCCCCCTGTCTGGCGAGTGACCACTATAGGTCTTTTCAGCATTAGCACCATATCCCCTTTTTTTAAAGAGTGATATTTAACTTGTTTATCAAAGGCAGCCGATATCCTGGCCTGATATGACTACAACCGCTACTGAGCTGTTAGACGTTTCTCATCGAGCAGGTCTAATTCTTTCAGCCTTATTTTTTCATTTTCATCATCTGTTACAGACTGATGTATCGCTATTCTGAGCGATGCCACCTATATTTTGATTGGGATGACTGCCTCCACGCCATAGATTAATGAATACGGTGTCGCCCCTGTTGTTGTACGATGGGTAGTTCTGTAGGCCCATAATGCTTCCTGTAACTATTCATCTCATTTGCGCTTATTGCCTGTTACCATTTTCTTTATTATTTTGACAATCGTTTTGTTAAACGCCTCCGCTAATCCATTAGCCGAGGGATAGTGAGGTGTTGAAAACGAATGTTGGATGCCGAACTTCTGACACATCTTTTCCATGCCTCTATTTTTAAAAGGGGTGCCATTATCATAGACGATCTTTTTCGGAACACCATGATGGTATATTATGGCATGCCGGATGAAATTGACCACGTCATTTTCTTTAACATTGTGCAAAGCAACTGCTTCAGTCCACTTGGAGAAATAGTCTGTTGCTGCCAGAATATACTGTTTTCCTATGGACGAAGGTGGATTTATAGGGCCAATTATGTCGAGTCCCCAGGCTGAGAAAGGCCAAGAAGCAACGGACTGATGTAAGTCTTCCGGGGGTACATGTATCACATTCCCATGGATTTGACATTCATGATACCGCTTCGCATATTCTATCGCATCTTTGAACATGGTAGGCCAGTAATAACCCATTCGATGCACTCTATGGCATAAATTTTGGCCGGCTTGATGCGCTTCACATTCTCCTGAATGTGCTTCCCGCAGCATTTGATTTGCTTCTTGGTTGTCTAAGCACCGTAACAGCATTCCATTATAAGATTTTCTATACAATACTTCGCTGCATATAACAAATTTGCCCGATCGCTGCTTAATCTGCTGTCTTTGCACATTATCTTCTGGCAAGATGTTGTATTTGAGATAATCGACGAAAGGCTGAAACCAATCCTCTGTCGTCACTTCCAGATAGGATATAGGAAATGTTTCTTCGATGACCTCTATAAACGGCAGGAATCTTCTTTCTTCTATAGTTATTTGAAGAGGACTTCGATTTGTGCAGGACAGAGCTGCTGTCAGACTGGCTAAAGCGTCTGCTTTTGCATTCTCAGACCATGGTATATGTTTGATTTCCACATGACAGAACTGGTCAAGCAACTGTTGAGCCTTCCGACAATAAGGCAAGAGTTCTTGCTTCCTTACTTCGAATTTTATTGTCAATTGATTTATAATCAATTTAGAATCTCCGAAGATGTGTAATAATTTTATTTCCATTTGCTAAGCTATTTCCATTCCGATAATGAGGGCCCTGTATTCGGCCTCATTGTTCGTGCATACGGTACCCAATGTGAAGGAGTATGGCAACAGATCGCCTTGAGGTGTAATGAATATCACTCCTGCCCCCGCTCCCGATGTTCGAGCAGCACTATCAAAATACATCTGCCACGGACTCTGGGATTCAGCCAACATAACTTGCTCGTCTGGAAAATCATCGTTAATTTCTTCATTTTCTGCCACAGGATGTGCTGCGAGGAAATCTGCCACGGCCTGCCCTTTTACTGCTTTTGCCAGCCTATACGAAATAGTATACTCTGATAATAATAACATCCATTTGGCTAATCTTCCCGATAACGTCAGTCTGGTCATCAAGAATTTTATCGGATCTGCTCTTGAGATCAAAGTTATATTGTGGGAGAGATAATAATGTCTTAACTTCTGCACGACAAATATTAATGCTAAACATTCTTTCTCAATCGGAGAATAATTGCATTCTGCCCCGATCAATGTTCGGCTTAGATAATAAAGAGCAGTTTCCTTTCCGGCTTCATTTACCCGTGCCAATAAAGCACCCAAAGAATTTATAGCTGCAGATGTATATAAGATAAGCAGCTTACCTCTCACTGGAGCTGTTAACACCGGCGGCTGTTTCAGCAATTCTTTAATTGAATCAAATGCATTCTGACATGCGTAATCCCATACAAATTCTGTGTCTTTCTTCATTAGTCGAGAAAACGGTTGACACCTACCTACAAGGTTTGAAATGAAACGGCGAATGTACGCTAGTTTTCCCTGTAAACTTTTCAATTCCTTTAACGTTGTCGGTGGCGGCATATTTTGAATAGCCTTAATTTTTCCTGGATCGATCTTGATGCCTCTGTGCCGTACAACGAAGCTGAGAAATTTTCCCGAAGATACTCCGAATGCACATTTAGCTAGGTTCATATTTAATTGTTTCTTTCTAACTCGACGGAAGACTGCTGCCAAATGTTCACGGTGTTCTTGATGATCTCCTGACCTAACCACCAAGTCGTCAACGTAGCATTCAACATGTTTATGCATCATATCTTGAAAGATATTTTTCATCGCCCTCTGATATGTTGCCTCGGCATTTTTAAGACCAAAAGGCATAACTTTGTAACAATAAATCCCGAGCGGTGTTCTGAATGTCGTTGCTTCTTCATCTTCGGGCTCCATCCTGATTTGATTATAACTTGCGTAACCATCCATAAAAGACATAATAGCATACTGAGTAGTACTATCGATCAATAACTCTGTTATCAGGAGAGGGAAGTCGTCCTTTGGACATGCTTCGTTCAGATCTCTGAAGTCGATACATACTCTGATCTGCCCATTCTTCTTCTTCACAAGAACGATGTTTGATATCCACTTGGGATACTTAACTTCCCTGATGAACCCAACCTTTATCAGTTTGTTTACTTCCTCTTCGATTAACGGAATCAGGTCTGGGTGGAATCGCCTTTGTGCTTGCTTTACTGGTTTCTTTTCTTTGGAGATGTTTAATCGATGCATCGCTACGGAGGGTTCCAGTCCCGACATTTCTTCATATGTCCAGGCGAAGACGTCTTTATTTTCTTTGAGAAGTTAGCCATATTTCTCGAATTCCTGTTCAGAAAGGCTGACGCTGATGAATGTATTTCTCGGCTCTTCTGCTGTTCCCAAATTTATTTCTCGTAAGCCATCTATTGTCGATTGCCCCCATCTTCTATTTATTTTGGAGCTGTTTCAGGATACTCGACTACCTTAGGATCTTGTTCTGGTATTTGTTATGGTATTTAAGTGCTCGACGTTCCATTTTTTGAAACGTAAATTTTGGACCAAGTTCGAATCAAGCATCCCGATGAAAGGTGCAGACTATAAACGCTTAGGTTACGACTATCAACGCTTTCAATGTTAGCTAATGATTTATGTCTGACTTGATTACTGTCGTGTTGTCTTAGATACAGCGATTTCTATATGAAATGTACACATGAACTGTGATGAGTAAAAGAAGCATTCCATGTGTTTGTTGAAATGTCTGAATGAGCATTTGAATATGATTTGTGCTTGCCATGGTTATTGATATAGGATTAATCATTGTCATATGCATGTTGATATCTCTATTTAAGGAATTGTAAAAATATATGTTGTAACTAACCTAGTTTATATATTTGGTGAAGTGTAGTCTAAGTGTTTGATAAATTGTCTGAATGAGAAATTGTTGATGTTTCGTATTTATTACTAGAAGTAAAATAGGATTCTTTATTACCTTACACATGAGTATAGTTTTTTTTCATGTAATCATATTTGTCTCTATGCAATTCATTAATAAAATGCAAGTGTTTGGTGACATGATCAATGTGTTTAATGAAATGCTCAAATGAGGAATCCACTTGGATTGTTTGTTAAATGCTGAAGTGATTATCACATGTGTTTATTTACTACCCAGGAAATCGGTAATAGTTCCTGTTCAGGTGGCCGAATTAGTCATGCCACATTGGGAAAATTCGACAAATTTGGGTCGCATGACGAATGTCAATAGTGGTTAGGCGATGAGTGGTGCTTATGCGCTCCATACATATATATATATATATATATATATATATATATATATATATAATGTGGGCCACACCACATGGCAGCCCACCCTGATGTTTTATTCCCTAATCGTCCATCTGGACGGGCAGTGGGGATCCATCATGCTTTAGGGGTGCCATCTACACCGTCCATCGTGACCCTGATGGATGTGTTCCATCTAAACCGTCCTTCCATTTGACGTGCTCATTATGGTGGGCCACGCTCGTGGACCCCACCTTAATCTATGTGTTTCATCTGCACCGTCCATTTGGATGGTGCAATGATCGGCCCCACCACGATGCAGTGTTGTATCTGCACTGTCCGTGCAGTGGCCCACCTCGATGTTTGTGTTTATCTCACCGCCTATTCATCTGTGGAGTGCACCGTGATGTATGGTCTTATCCACACCATCCAAACCTTGGACGGTGGGACCCACCATGATGCATGTGTTATATCTATACCGTCCAACCATTTTAAGAGATCATTTTATGGCATGAGAAAAGGAATGAGTCAGATCTGAAGTTCCAGCGGACCCCACCATTGAAAAATAGTGGGGACAATGACATCCACCGTTCAAAACTTCTAAGGGCCGCAATAGTTTCCAATCGAGCTGATGTTTTTACTTCATCTATCTCTATGTTAACTTATGAATAGGTTGGATCTCTAAAATACATAATGGTGGGACCTATAAATGTTTCAACGATGGGTGTGGCTGCTCCCACTATTTTCTACGGTGGGCCCTGTGGAGTTTTAACAGTGAAAATCATTATCTCCACTACTATTTGTGGTATTGTCCAGATGACCTTTTGATATTAATCATTTTTTTTGTAATACTCTAAAATGATCTCTAAAAATATATGTATGGTGTAAATGGTGTAGATGGTGCGACCCATTATGATGTATTTGAAGCCCATGGGTAGAGGCCCATTGTGATGTATTTGGGGCCCATGGGTTGAGGCTCATTGTAATGTATTTGGAGCCCATAGGTAGAGGCCCATTGTGATGCATTTGGGGCCCATGGGTTGAGGCCCATTCGGATGTATTTGGAGCCCATGAGTAAAGGCCTATTATGATGTATTTGGGGCCCATGGGTTGAGGCCCATTGTGATCTATTTGGAGCCCATGGGTAGAGGCTCATTATGATGTATTTGAGGCCCATGGGTTGAGGCTCATTGTGATGTATTTGAAGCCCATGGGTAGAGGCCCACTATGATGTATTTGAGGCTCGTGGGATGTGGCCATTTGTGATGTATATTAGGCCTGTATTAGAGGCCCATTGTGATGTATATTAGGCCTGTGTGAGCGGCCCAATGTGATGCATATGTGGCCCATGAGTCAGGCCCATCGTGATGCGTATTAAGCCCTTGAGTGAGGCCCATGGTGTTGTATATTAGGCCCTTGTGTGAGGCCATGGGCCCACTATATGCTTGGCTCTATGTAGGGCACTCCTTGGGAGCAATGTTGGTTAAATGTCCACATTGTTAGGCAATGATGGTTAAAGGTCCACATTATGACCTTCGCTTAGGCCCTTTGTCAGGCCGATTATCAATACCAATTGTAAAGGCCGATTATCGAGGCCGATTTCGATTGTCGAGGCCAATTCCAATTGTATAGGCCGATTATCGAGGCTGATTCTGATTGTCGAGGCCGATTCCAATTGTCAAGGCTGATTGTCGAGGGTGATTCTGATTGTCGAGGCCGATTATCAAGGTCGAGTCCGATTGTCGAGGCTGATTTCGATTGATGAGGCCGATTGTATAGGCCAATTATCGAGGCAGATTATCAAGGATGATTCCATTTGTCGAGGCCAATTTTGATTGTCGAGGTCAATTCTGATTGGCGAAGCTGATTATCGAGGCCAATTCCGATTGATGAGGCCGATTGTATAGGCCGATTATCGAGGCCGATTCCGATTGTCGAGGCCGATTCCGATTATCGATGCCAATTCCGATTGTCGAGGCCCATTCCAATTGATGAGGCCAATTGTATGGGCTGATTATTGAGGTCGATTCCGACTGTCGAGGCCGATTCTGATTGTCAAGGCCGATTCTGATTGTTGAAGCCGATTGTATAAGCCGATTTCGATTGTCGAGGCCGATTCTGAATGTCAAGGCCGATTTCGATTGTTGAAGCCGATTGTATAGGCCGATTCCGATTGTCGAGGTCGATTGTCGAGGCCTAATGTGATGTACATGTTGCTTATATTTGAGGCCCATTGTAATGTGTATTCAGCTCGTGTTTAAGGCCCAATGTGAGGTATATGGGGCCTATGTGATGAGGCCCATTGTGGTGCATTTGAGGGCCACGTGATGGAGCCCATTATGACGTATATTTGGCTCATGTGAGAGGCCCATGTTATATGCATTAAGCTATTGAGTAAGGACCATGGCATTAGGCCCTTATTTGAGGCCATGGGTCCACTATATGTTAGGCTCTATGTAAGCCATTTGTAATGCCCTGAAAATCGGGGGTCGAGCATAAACTCAACCCCCGAGTTCCAACGCATCACTTATGCAACATAATAAATGATGATTGAATGATGTCTGTATTAGGACATTGAACATGAGTGAGATTAAGCTAAAATAACATATCATACTCCAGAGACAAGTGAGATAGCAAGCGGAAGACTGTGATAGATATATAAAATATATAAACAGTGGTGAGTCTCCAGAGTGTGATAATGTTACCAGGTTAACTATTTACAAGTACAATTTCAAAATATACCAAATTGAGGAAGTGTAATGTCTTCTATCCCAAATACTATAGCCCCGTCAATGCAATTTCAGGTCTTCATAGACCCGTTAGAGAGTTACATGTAGGAGAACTCCTCAACATCATAGTAGTAGTCCGGCTCTGCTTCATAAGCATGCCATCACCTGCAGCTAAGACAGTCTGGTTGGTGTTGCAAGCACCGTCCGTAACGTGGGAGTGAGTGATCAACTCAGTGGAGCAATAAAGCATAGGTTAACATGTTATCAATTCAGTCAAGCAGTAATGATAAAGCAGTACAATCAAACAATTCTAAATACTCTTATTAATGCAAGTATGAATGCAGTCATGATGCATGCCCTCGCCAACATACTCCCTCATGCGACACCATCTTACGTCCGCAACATGCTGTCACCCTCAGTGCTCCACATCTTCCAGGCACATGCAATGCGATGATGAGCATGATTACCGAGTTGTTATTAGTCCATTTCAAACAGCAGTATTGGGAAACTAAGGTACCTTCCTTATATCATTCCCTACAATGATCCATTCTAGGGTCGTCAAACCTAAACAATCTCATACGATAGTGTGGTTCTAGGGCACTGCAAAGGCTGTCAGGGCTGTTACACGCAATCGTTACACTACTCCCCCATCACCTTTTTAACGGTTCGTCACTAAATTGATACAGGCCTAGTTCATACTCTATTCACCGCCACAAAACTCGTCGCCTCACCGCAAATTCAAAGTATGCTCGAGGTCACTACAAAGGCCTGCCAGGGCTATTACACGAAGTCGTTGCACCACTCCCCCATCACCCTATCAATATAGGCCGACAGCTCGAATACAGTGTCCCATACCACCGTATTCGGGTCACGAGTCTGGGTTGCTCACTGGTCACTACGGGGAGGCACATGGCCCCAGCGTAGGCAGATAGATCGACCATGATGTCCCACACCACCATGCCCGGCTCATGAGTCTTAGCGGATCGAGGTACCAAGGTTAACGGGGTTGCACTAGTAACTTTGGTACCTTAGGTTCAAGCAGTAGTGTCCAAACATGGTGAAGATACATTAGACAGATCGGATTACTTGACAAGCTCGGCTAGCTCGAGCGCATGACAAGTTGAACGACATGAAGTGCATAAGCACTTCGCATGGCCAACCACTATCGCCAACCGAAGTACGACTTGGGTTCGTCGAACACATCTCACGTGGCGAATGAATCTCAGCCATGAATTCAATCCTGTTACCGGTTGCCTGGACTATACAATAGCCCCATTCACATTCAAGTACAGAACAGTTAAAGTAGTAATGGATCAAGATTTCAAATCATACAATCAAATATCCAATATTATCCGCTTAGGGCTGCCAGGGCTGTTGCACGGAATCGTTACACTACTCCCCCATCACCCTTCACAACACTTATGGAATATAACTTAAACATGAATTTAAACATATGCATTACACAGATAAAATCATACAATCAGTTGAGCATGTTATGAAGTAGAACATAAGCATGAGTTTGTACATATTCAATTCCTAATCACACAGATATCTAAAGAAATCATACACATAGTTAAAGGAGTTGAGAATCATATCTCAACACCCTTATACATTACAATTTTTCTAACTACTATTCATTCAGACATTTCAACAAACACTTTAGACTACATACATCAACATACACGACGTATGTTGATCACATAGGTATTAGGCCAAATCCTTTCACTAGGGAGTTGCCCCAATTATAACACGCGTGCACCCGCGACGGATAGTCATTGCAAGCAGGAATCCAAGTTCCATATTCATTCAGTCATTTCCACAAACACTTGAGCTACGCATTTTTAACATATATAACGTATAGTGGTTGTGGCGTGATTTAGGGCAAGTCCTTTTGCTAGGGAGTTGTCGTATACATACAAGCATATAGTCATGACAAATAATCATGTTAAGCACAAATCTGTATTTTATACGTATACAGTATTTTCTACAAATACGAGGAATACAGTATATTCAACATAGTTAACGATAATCGAAAAATGAAATGGACAGCACTTTGTACATGTGGAACTGCATGCAGATCATGAATCTATCATTATCTGACATTGAAAGCGTTGAAAACCATAACCTATACGTCTAAAGTCCGCACCTTTTGTCGTAGGATCGTAAAGAACTCGATAGATTTGCTAAGTCTTCGTATACGGTAATTTGGCAACCTATAGCATGCTTTAGATTAGTTATTTCATAACATACAACTATCAAAACCCCAAAACAGATTAGGGTTAGGGTTTCTTACCTAGAAACGAAGTCGGCATCGCCGGGAAAGCGATTAGATAGGGGTGGTTGAGCTTGCATAGCGGCAGGGTAGAGCATCAGGGAGATCCTCCCGCTTCTCTAACACTTTTTCTCTCTTTTCTCTCTTCTCTCTCCTAGGTTTTCTCAAATTCGTATGGAATGAGAGAGTGAGGGTTTAAGGTCCTTATATAGGTCTAGAACTCACAAAATTAGACTCAGGAACAAAGTATACTTAGGTTATGTCCAAATACGGACTGTTCCGTCTTAACGGAGCACTTCTGGCTGCCCCTTTTCTGTGTGCGGTCGGACTTAAGCTCACTAACACTGGATCTAGGTTTAGTTAAGTTTTCGTTCCGGTCGAATTCCCAGATCGCACATGGCGGACCAGTTTCAGTTCAACGGTCACTGAGACTCGATCGGGGCCACAAGTACACTACCATGTGTATGAGATTTCTCCTGATCCGAGGGTGTATTCTGGCCTGATTCTGATGATCGGAATCCTTATAACTGATCCACAAGCGACACGTGCCAGATTACTTAAATTTGTCTTTTATTTTTAATGAATTTCACATTTCTCACACTCCTCGCTTCGGGCTCAAGCGAATAGCACGGGGACACTATTTGGATTTGATTTCCGAGATGGTTGTCAAGCCCAACAAGGCGGTCCTAACCATTTAACTTTGCGTTAATCGGACTTTCGATGTGCGGTCCAGATCTAATACGGAGTTTCGATGTGCTCTCGAGAGCAACTGGGTAATGAGATTGATCCTAGATTTTAAGGTAATGTAGCGCTAACTATTCTACTTGTTTTGGGTCTTACGGATCATATTTAAAGCGATTGGTGCTAATTTCACAGGTACTCTAGTTTAACTCTAGCTAATTCTCGCCTAATTTCTAAAGGATTTAGTCCTGACTGATTTCTGTCTGAGGTGGTACTTAGTCCTTTGTAGTTTGTATATAAAGTGATCCAAGTTATTAATACTCAACTAAAGCACGCCCTGATGACAACAGAAGAAGGTCCTAGGGTAGGAGAGGCTAATGTTCCAAATAGCTTATTCGTTTTGTGGGGTTCCATAAGGATAATGGTTAAAAGCCCATTTTATTTCTGTAGTTACTAGTTACAGTAATTTATAGGTTAAGAATTGTTCTTCATCACCTAAACCTTAAGATTAGTGTCTAATGTAAAAGTACTTAGGAAGATTTAAAGTACGAGGTGGTGAAAGGTGAGATTTGTGAAGGAAATGGGTAAAACTGTGATTTTAGACTATGGGATTGAGTTCTGACAAGTTAATAAGGTGTTAGGATCGACCCATTGCCTAAGGACGTCTAATTTCAGGTTGGCAAAAATCTGAGATGTTACACCATTCCTTGGGAGCAATGTTGGTTAAATGTCCACATTGTCAAGGTCGATTGTTGATGTCGGTTATTGATACCGATTATGAGTATGACTCAGCATAGCATCATGATACATGCCCATATGCACCATCTGTTTGTTTGTTATGAGGTGTAGTTGACCATTGCATATGTCATTGGGCAAATTGTTATGAGACTCCCTGATAAGCAGGGATTGTCTCACATGAGCACACGGTATGCACGGGATTGATGCATGACTGGATTGTATGAGTCATACATCTTGCATTGTGTGTTGTGATTACTATACGCCCTAGCGACATCGGGGCTGTAGCCTCCACATGCATGTCATGGATGGCTAGATGGGACACCGAAAATGTTTGGTTTGAGCATTTGGGCACTTTGGATGTCCCTGTGTGAAAGTCCATAAACCTCCGTGGCCAGGAGATGCTCCAACGTCTAGATTGAGTGATTACATGAGTGCCCGAGTGCCGAATACCAGTAGGCCGCGTCTCCCACTGTGTTGAGGTCAGTTGGAAGGCAATGTGGCCTTATCCGCCTGATTCGTAGTGGGTAAAACTAGGCTAAGTTTGACCAGCTCATAAATGGGATCACTATCGACGTGTAGGGTAAGTATCGGCTGACTACTAGCCAGGCGGATAGTGAGGTCACTTTCACTCACCTAGTTGTGCACGATGGGGCGACAATTTGGTTAGGAGTGTACTAGACCTCGGTGATTATTCCAGAGATATACAGTACTGAATGGTGGAGTAGGAGTTGCATACGTATCATTTTACTCATTCATTTATTTATTCACTGTCCACTCGGGCTGGTGGTGAGCAACTATATGTTACGTGTACCTTCGCAATGGACAGGATTTCGGTTGGGGCGTCCGACTAACCTGAGATAAGGAGTTTACCACATTGAGTATGACAATATTACATTGCATCCGTGACATATGGTTTTCTGGGTTGCTACATTTCTGCATTTATATGGACTAGATGAGGTTGATGTTATTCGTGGCTCTTCAGGATTTGCATACTACATTGCATCATCAACATCTGATATTTGGCTCTCTATGATTCTGCATTTGCATTGCTGATCCGCATTGCGTATTCTGATATTGAATGATTTATAAACTTACCAGTATGTTTTCGCTTACTCTAATATTGTATGATTTATGGCATTGTATTGCATACTTGGCACTTATCATGTGCACATACGTACACTACCCTCTAAGTTTTTTATAAGCTTATGCACGATATATGCGTGCAGGTGGCGTTAGGTTGCAACAGAATTGAGCTTGGAGCGTGTATTGGTCTTTTGGAGCTTTGATTTTTAATATATGTATTTCCCTTTCAACACTGTATTCAAATGTTTATATTAATGGATATATGATGATGATGTTGCCTTTGTGATTTGGGTAAACTTAATGTTATGCTTGTTACGAGTTAAATGTACATTAGAAAAAAAATCCTCCTTGTAGGATCCCAGGATCGGAATTTGGTGTATGACGCTGGGAGCTGAGAATGGTGTACTATGGAGGCTGTCGACATCTGATTCGGCGATCGAAAATTTTGTGAGCCTAGTTTTTGAGTTTGGGGCGTGACAATGAAGATCTCCTCTCTTGATGACGAAGAATCTTCAGCTCCTTGAACCGTAACACAAAAGATGCTCTAATGTATAGCGACGGGTTAGGTCAAGGTTATGTTAGAATCCTACTCTATTAAATGTTTTCCTATATTGGAAATAGAGTGATTCCAACCATCTATGTATTCTCAGCTCAATGATTTACCATTAAGATGGTAACTACAGGATCCTTGAATGCGGAAGTTCATTCCCCAATCCACTCTTTTAAATATCAATGATGAGGGTGGATTAGAGGATGAACTCCTATGAGAGGTAAAGGCTTATGGTATATGATTTGGATTAAAACACTCAAAAGCTCTATCTACTTTCTCTACCAATAACCAAAGGCAAACTCTCATTAAATAGGCAAAAAGTTCCAACGGATATAAAACATTCATATTTTTGACAGAGTTCGATATCATCGAGCAAGGTTTGATATCATCGAGCGTATACTCTCGATAGAATCGAATGGCCACTCGATGACATGAAGTCAATCTGTCAAACGTTTTTGAACCTGTTTGCCAATAGGTTGAGGAGATCGAACACTCTTCGATGTCATCGGATTTCGAAATCCGATTTCATCGAAACAAGGTTCGATTCCTCGACATTTGAAAATGTGAGAGTAGTTGCGTTCGAAACATAATAGGTATTTGATATGATCGAGCATACCTCGATATCATTGGAATTTGAATATCGATGATATCGATGACGGTGTCGATTCATCAATATTCTCAAGGCATTTTCCTATAAGCTGGACAGTTTGTGTCTTATTTCGATGACATCGACCTGGTATCGATATGATCGATATTTGAATATCAATTTTATCGAGTGATCCTCGATACTTGAAATATTTTACCTGTAAACTTGCCGGATAGTTAAGTGTCCCAATCCGATATCATCGAAGTTCTGTCGATACCATCGAGGTTTGAATTTTGAGGATATCGAGGCTCTCTTTGATATATCGAAAATCACATGATTTGCCTTAACAGCATATTGGACACATCTGACCAGATGTCGATTTTATCGAGTTGTCTTGATGAACTCGAGATTCAAAATTCGATGACATCGAACAGTCCATTGATTCATCGATAATTCAATCCAGAGTTCTTTGTAATTGCTGGACATCTGAAGTCCTCAATTTGATGATATCGAGTGAGTTTTGAGGACATCGATAACAGGGTTCAATTTCATCAAACCATGTATCGATAAATCAATAAAGGCGGAAAACTTAGAGCTTTTCCTGATTTAGCAAAATAGTTTTCTCACCTTAAACCCTAAGATGTTCTATCCATTTTTAAGGGCTTTATATACATGGTGTTTTGGGACATGGGATGTGAGGTTAAGGTTTACCTTTGACAAATTCGGGAACGCATCCTGTTGAGGCAGACGCTTGAACAATCTTCTTATGGGGCTCCTTTGTCTTGCTGACTCAACACTCACGCTAATTGACAAACCAAGGCACTTTCAGTAGGCAATGGGCCTACCCAACGGGCTCAAGGAAGGTTACCATTATGGGCTTCTCACTCCCCAACGATTTCTCTTAGCGTTGGGCCCACTTGGGCCTTAGGGTTGCATCATTTGGATGGGCGCAAGGCCACCTATATCTTAAGAAAACATGTAGACAGTAAGATCTCTCCACTAAATATTTTACAAGTTATATAATACCCATTTACAAAACACGCTAGGTGGTCCTTATCATATGAAAGGTAAGGCCCATACAAGATAACCCATACTACATAGCCCACTTAAGGTTTTTAGACCAATAACACCTGATATTTATTTTTCAGAGTTCAGATGCTGCATTAAATGATTTGGGAATGTGGTGGACCCCACTGACGTGGCCCCACATAAATTTTACGTCAAACAAATTTTTGTGCAATGTTGGTTTCTGTCCTTCTTTAATTCAGATTTATGATCATGTGGGTCCCATATCTGGTGAAAGGAAGGATCCATATGTTAGATCGACGCATGGGCTTTAGAAAGCATAAGGTGAGCCTCCTTGGTTTGGTGTATACAATTTACGGTGATGTCCTAAACATGTGTACTTGGAGGAAATGTGCAGGAAACACAGTACAAAATTAGTTTCGTCCCGACATTGAGTATGTCCCAAGATCATAAGGGAGCAACTTTCAGTATTTCATTAGGTGCCTTTTATAGTACTATATATGTAATTCAAAAATTATAATCTGGAACCAGCTAGTTGTGCACGCATAATATTTGGTATAGGGCGAAACGTATGTATTTTCATTTTCTGCACAACTGTGCCTTGCCCTATTTTGGGATCCACTCCCAGATCATTTGAGGTCTGATTTAGCCCAAGTAAAATATAATTTCTATATTCATTAGTATATCTTAAAGTGTAACATCTCGGATTTTTGCCAACCTGGGATTAGACATCCTTAGGCAATGGGTCGATCCTAACACCTTATTAACTTGTCAGAACTGAATCCCACAGTCTAAAACCGCTCCTTAACCCATTTCCTTCGTAAATCTCACCTTTCACCACCTTGTTCTTTAAATTTTCTAAGTACTTTCACATTAGACGCTATCTTAAAGTTTAGGTAATGAAGAACGATACTTAAACTAAACATTGCTACAAAGGACTAAGTATCACCTCAGACCGAAATCACCCAAGACTAAATCCTTTAGAAATTAGGCGAGAATTAGCCAATGTTAAACTAGAGTACCTGTGAAATTAGCACCAACCACTTTAAATACGATCTGCAAGACCTAAAACTTGTAAAATCATTGACGCTAGGTTACCCTAAAATTAGGATCAATCTCATTATCCGGCTGCTCTCGGGAGCATCTCAAAACTCCGTATCGGATCTGGACCGCACGTCGAAAGTCCGATTAACACGAGGTTAAGGAATTAGGACCACCTTGCTGGGCTTGACAACCATCTCGGAAATCGAATCTAGATAGTGTCCCAGCGCTATTCGCTTGAGCTCGGAGTGAAGAGTGTGAGAAATGTGAAATTAATTCAAAATAAAATATCTCAAATAGTAATCTGGCACCTCTCGCTTGCGGATCAGTTTTAAGCAACCTTTGGCTCAAGGAGGCCTGCCAGAAGTCCTCCGTTGAGCTGAAACTGACCCGCTTTGGTTATAACCTAAGTATACTTTGACCTTGAGTCTATTTCAGTGAGTTTTTAGACTATATAAGGACCTTAAACCCTCTCTCATTGCAGCCATACGAATTTGAGAGAAACCCAAGAGAGAGAAGAGAGAAAAGAGAGACAAAGTGAGAGAGAAGTGGGAGATTCTCCCTGCCACTCTTCCCTGCCGCTCTACGAGCCCCACCACTCCATTCTCATCGCTTTCCCGGTGATTCCGACGTCGTTTCTAGCTAAGAAACCCTAACCCTAATCTGTTTTCGGGTTGTATAGGTTGTAGGTTATGAAATAGCTAACCTATTTCGATCTATGGGTGGCCAAACTGTCGTATACAGAAGCTTAGCAATTCTATCGACTCTGTTACGATTCTACGACAAAAGGTGTGGACTTTAGGTGTATAGGTTATGGTTTTCAACGCTTTCAATGTCAGATAATGATAGATTCATGATCTGCATGCAATTGCACATGTACAAAGTGTTATCTGTTTTCCGTTTCGATTAAAGATGAAAAATATGGAATTCTACATACTCTAGGTATTTATAGAAAGTACCGTATACGTACAAATTTTGGAAATGTGTTTGACATGATTAATTATTGTATGAATATATTATATGTGGATAAATTACTTGCTTGGCGAAAGGACTCGCCCTAATACATGTTTTGCTTATATACACTATGTATGTTGAAATTGTGTATTCTAGAAAGTACCATATACATATAAATTTTGGAGATGTATTTGCCTTGATTATTTGCTGTATGAATATATTATACATGGATAAAATACTAGCTTGGCGAAAGGATAGCCCTAATACTTGTTTTGCTAACATACACCATGTATGTTGTAATAGTGTGTTCTAAGTGTTTGTGAAAATGACTGAATGAGTATAGAATTCTCATTTGTACTCGCCATGACTAATTATCATGGATATATGATTTTTGTATTGGCGATACCCCTTTGATGAAAGGATTTGCCCTGAATCACACCACGGCCACTATACGCTATATATGTTGAAATGTGTAGCCCAAGTGTTTGTGAAAATGTTCAAATGAATATGGAACTTGGATTCCTACTTTCCATGACTATCTGTCGTGGGTTGATCAGGGTCAAATATTGCATATCAGACCCCAGTAATTGCCTAATGATATGTACATGATAATGCTTAATGGAATATTTTAATCATGTTTTTGTTACAGGGTATAAGTAGGAGCGTTGACTGAAAAAGAGCACTACAAGTATGGTTTTAACGCTCCAAAGTCAACAGAACAAGGAACGGACTTCAGTGGACCAATAGCGATGGATTTACACGCCAAGGATCCGAGGAAATCAAGCCGTTTGCATCAAACGGGCCCGAAAACCGGCCAAAGTAAAAGATCACAGGGTTCCCACCATCCGATCGACCCGAAACTTCATACATGGTCTAAGGGACATAAATTAACCGTACATATCAAAGTTCAGCCCTCGGATCACTATGGAAGTGCCCCAACGGTCATATCAGCCCCTTGATTCATTAAGTGGGGCCCACCTGATATCTGGAAGTGCTTCAACTTTGGTGTCAACCCTTTAAACTAGATGCTACAGCAAATGGATGGATTAGATTTTACAAAAATATCGCACTGGACCCCATCCAATCAGCGTGTACACTGAGCGCACGTGTAGCCGCGATACATCGAACCAGAACACTCATTCAAAGTCGGTTTGACCGATGTCTTCCGCAAAAACGGAAGGCTCCTGTTTGGAAACAGCGTTCGCACCGCTGTTTTTTTGGTTGCTATTGTGGACCCCACCTATTGTCCAAACGGACAATCCAATCCGTCCATTTTCTGTCTAAGGTCGATGTTACCAAGGTGTAGGTGACCGAATTTTAAAAGAACGCGCTTATGGAAATCTAACCGTTCAAAAGCAGGTTGAACGATAGAGAAAGATAACGTGTGGGCCCCATCAAAAGAAGGTGAAAATAGTGCATTCCTGACCGAAATCTCACCATCCATCCAATGGACGGAGTGGATTTCCCATTTAAGTGAAGGAGTGGGCCCCACCAGCGGTACAACGGACGAGATCCGCAGCTTTTGTTACAGCGTCCGAAACTGACCGGGTTTTAGGGCTGTGGTGTGGTCTCGACGTTGATCAGACGGAAGATCTGATCCGTCCATCGTAAATATCAGTCAAAAACGTCATAGGAGACGTTGTTTTTACAGATATCAGGCAAGGAAATCGGGAGTTCGGATACCCCGAAATTGGAGCGTAAAGTGTTACGCGCGGCTACTGTTGTGAAACTGCCAACTCCTCCACCGACTCCAGCAGCTATAAAAGGGGATCTGGGGTCAGAAAGAGAGGGGGGAGATCGAAAGCTCGGCTTGGAGATTCCAGATCCGGAGCAAGGGAGAGAAGAAAGAGAAGAAAGAGAAGAGAGAGAGAGAGAAGGATGTTTTTGGTTATATTTCATTTAACCTTCTTTTTATTTGAATTCATGGCTTGCTAATCTCTCAGCTAGGGCTGAGATGAAACCCCTAATTTGAATATCTATGGTTATATGTTGAATTTACTTTAATTAGATTGGTTTGTTTTTTTTTTTATTGGGTTTGAAATCTGTACTTCTCCATCTATGAACTTGACCAAAGTATATATATGTATGTTGTTTGGATGCTTATTCTAGGTGCTTGTGTCTGATCATGTACAGGTTTCCTATAGAGGAAGAAACAGGGTGCTTTAATGAACTGCACATCCCTTGTGCCCGACCAAGGACATGGGATATATTATTCATGGCATTGCTTAAAGGAATTAGACATTCTGTATGCCCGATTATGGACACAGATTGTGCTTTCTCTATATAAGTGGTATCAATCGAGATTAAAGTGAATCAACAGACAAAACAAGGATTAGGATAATTAGGGGTGGATTTGAAGGTCCTAGTGCTCTCTTTCTGATTGAATTTTCTTCCCTACTCTCAATTATTTTTTTTTCATAGAATTGTGTTAGTAATTTGCTCCATTAGTTGTTGAATTAGTTAAGAAGAATTGTGAATTTGAGTTGTGACGATCAGTCCTCGTGGGAACGATCTCGTAATACGTATCGTGTCTACATCTGATTCGTATACTTGCGAGTTTAAAAATCATTTAAATCATGTTGGTTTAAATAAAACATGAAGTTTTTGGCGCCGTTGCCGGGGACTGTTTCGTTCCAAATTAAATTTAGGATTCTCTCTTATCATAATTCATAGCTTAGGATTTTACTGACTTAGAGTTCTTTTCTTTATTTTAGAAACTAACCTATTTCCTATTTTCTAGGGTCCTAAAATAAACTTCTAATTTGGTAATCCCTTTCTAAATTCTTTACTATTTCTAATTTCTATTTTTAGAATTAGGGTTTTATTTTTTAGAAATTTTTTAGTTTCTAATTTTAGATTTAGATTCTCCTTTCAAGTAACTTTCTATTTTCTAGTTTTAGAAATTCTTCTCTTTTTAGAAACTAACTTAGCTTGTTATTCCTAAGATTAGAAACTTTGTTTTTTTAGAAATTAACCGTTGCTTAGAATTTTTCTATCATTATTTTAGGAAACTTAATTTGTTTTTTACAGGAATTGAGGAAGGAAGCTACTAAGTGAAGGAGGAGCTTCTTAAATCTTCCGACATCAATCATCTCCTTTTCCGGGTTCTTTCTTCCCATTCTTGCTTACATAGTTTTAACTTGTTTTAGAAATCTCAAAATTCTAGTTCTAGTTTTATTTCTCTTAGGTTGCTTCTTAGTTTAGTTTTCTTTCTTACATTGCAATAACATAGTTTATGCTAGGACGTAGATCTCTGAACATAGAACTAGCACCTTTTGATCCTGAAATAGAAAGAATTTTTCGTAAAAGATTTAGAAACATCCTATTTGAAATGGCAGATGAGAATGGAACTAAAGCTCTTAGAGATTATTCAGCTCCTGTCCAATTCAATGCGCCTTCATGCATAGTGTTGCCCGCCACCACGGCAGCACACTTTGAACTTAAACCTGGGGTCATACAATTGTTGCCCTCCTTCTACGGTTTAGACAAGGAGGACCCATATCATCATGTGAAAGAATTCCTAGACATTTGCTCTACCTTTCGGTTCCAAAACTTCTCAGATGAATCAATCCGTTTGTGCCTTTTTCCTTTTTCTTTAAAGGATAAGGCAAAAACATGGTTGAATTCTCTAAAAGTTGGGTCTATCACTACATGGGACCAACTGTCTAGGAAGTTCTTAAACAAGTTCTTCCCTGTTCACAAAACCAATGCCCTCCGTAGAGAAATTACTAACTTCACACAAAAAGAGGGCGAGCACTTTCATGAATGTTGGGAAAGATGGAAGGACTTGCTTCTTAAATGTCCACACCATGGTTTTGAGAAGTGGCAACAAGTGCAATACTTCTATGACGGTTTGACACTCCAAAATCGTCGCATGGTTGACGCCACTAGTGGAGGGTCCTTCATGACCAAAAGCGATATCGAAGCTTGAAAATTCTTTGAAACCTTGTGTGAAAACTCCGAGCAATGGGACTATTCAGATAGAGGTGAAAGAGGTCATCAACCACAGAAGAAAGGTGGTATATATGAGATAGGAGTCATACCAGATCTGTACGCCAAGCTTGATAACCTGACAAAGAAAGTTGATGCTCTGGTATTAAATAATGGACCTCCACAAACAACTCAAGCCGAGGCTTGTGCCATATGTTCTAGTCCTGCCCATCCTACGCAGTCTTGTCCATCTGGTGCAGCATTTCCAGAATTCCTCTCTGAACAAGTACATGCTATGAACACTTTTCAAAAACTGGGAATGATCCTTACTCGAACACATACAACCCAGGGTGGGCTAGACATCTAAATTTTTCTTGGACAAAAGGACAACAACAAGGAGGACCATCCGAAATCCTCCAATGCAACCTCAGCAGTTTCCGCAGTACCAACAAGTACCTCCACAATCTAGGAAACCATCTCTTGAGGATACACTCAATCTTTTTATGCAGAGTTCTCTCCAATTCCAAAAAGACACCCAACAAACCTTACTAGCCAACCAGCAAAGCTTACATGCAAATGTGCAATCCATTGCCAAGCTGGAAGTACAATTGGGTCAACTAGCAACCGCATTGAATGAGAGAGAGAAAGGTAAGTTCCCTGGCCAACCTGTGGCTAATCCAAAGGGACAGTATGAGATTGGCTCTAATTCCAACCAAGGGCAATATCATGAGCAGGCCAAATCGATCACTACCCTTAGGTCAGGCAAACAGATTAACAACAGAATAGAGATACCTATGGATGAATCAAATTCCAAAACGGAAGATCAAGATGAAGCAGAGAGACACATTAATGCATCCAAAGTCCAAAAGCTCTTTGACTCTCCAGGAGCCAAAAGCACCCTTTCCTCAACGTCTGGCACCAATGAAAAAAAAACAACTTTGATGAAATCCTGGATGTGTTTAAAAAAGTGCAAGTCAACATCCCGTTGGTTGACGCTATCAAGCAAGTCCCTGCTTACGCTAAGTTTCTTAAAGATTTATGCACTCAAAAGCGTAAGCAGAATGTTCATAAGAAAGTCTTCCTTGCAGAGCAACTCAGCTCCATGATTCAACATAACACCCCTCCTAAATTTAGGGATCCAGGAGCTCCCACCATTTCTTGCGTCATAGGAGACCATAAGATTGGGAAGGCATTACTTGATTTAGGGGCGAGCGTAAATTTGTTACCATGTTCAGTTTATGAACAGTTAGGACTTGGTGAGTTGAAACCGACTAAAATAACATTACAACTAGCTGATAGATCTGTCAAGGTGCCCCGGGGTGTTATTAAAGATGTGTTAATCTAGGTTGATAAATTTTATTTTCCAGTGGATTTCATAGTTATAGATACTCAGCCTGTCCAGAATCCTCATAGTCAGATCCCAGTCATCTTGGGTCGTCCATTTTTGGCCACATCTAATGTTATTATAAATTGCCGGAATGGAGTTATGAAGTTGTCCTTTGGTAACATTAATATTAAACTCAATGTCTTTAATGCAGGACAACAATCCACAGATTTGGATGACATATTTGAAGCAGACATGATCGAGAGTCTAGTGCAGGACTCCTTCCTGAAATCTTTTGAAGATCCACTTGAGACATGCTTAGCACAGTATGGCATGGATTTTGACATAGATAGTCCCACCCACGAAGTCAATGCACCGCTGGACTTTACTCCTATATTGGAGACTGAAAAATGGAGAGCGAAAGTGGAACCTCTTCACCCCTCTGAGACTCTTCCTGACAGCACAATTTCTAACTCTGAAAAGGCAAAGGAGAGCAGGTTGCTTAATGTTCTTAGAGCATATAAGGCAGCAATTGAACGGAAGATAGCGGAAATACAGGGAGTATGCCCCACTGTATGTATGGATCATGCTGCGGAAATATCACGTGACATGCAAAGGAAGCGTGATCCTAACATAAAAGAAGTCGTTCGAGCAGAAGTCCTTAAATTGTTTGACGATAGTGTCAGTTACCTCATTTCAGATAGCACAACTCATGGGAACTCACATCACTTTTCTGGGATTGGTTAATCAAGGTGTTGAGGTAATTTCTTTGGCGGATCCTGTTATAAAGGTTAGTTAATTCATGGTCCGTTCTTGTCTGGCTGAAGACGTTAAACTTAGCGCTCCTGGGAGGCAACCCAGCTTTTTATTCCATTTCATTTCTTTTCGTTAGTTAGTTCAATGTTTGTGGGTAACATTACTGTAAACCCTCACGAGACTAGAACTCGTCCACTAGGGGTAACCTAGGGGTTTAAAGGCTTATTGCATACGCTAAATGCAATTGAGAGCACCTGCGAAAGTGGTATAGGTAGGATTTTCTTTTGGTGATTTTATGTTTATTTCTCTCTTATACTGACTCGTTTTTACATTGATATTTTTGAGAAAGCCTCTTGATTCTCCGTTCAGGTACCATCTTTCCCTCACTCCTCTTTTCTTTTCGTTGTCTCATGTGCATCGCATGTTTATTTCTGTTACATTGAGGACAATGTAGATTTTAGGTTGGGGTGGGAGATTAGGTTACCTAGTCAGTATTTTCTTGGTCTTGAGCAAAAATTGTGACTATTTTTAAATTTTTCTGGAATTTCTTATGAATTTAAAGTGATTTTGAAGGATAGTTGTGATTTTAAAATTACAAGATACAGAATGTCGGTACTTTATGACTCTTGGATACGGTTGTCTGTTAGATTTCACAGTTCAGTTTGAATTGTTAATCTATGATTAGAAGTTGTAAACATTGATTGAGTCATGGTTTCACAGGATACATCTCGCTTACACATTAAAGTTCTGGTTCGATAATTGAATGATTAACTTGGTAAGCACTAAGCATGAAAGGAACCAGCTTGAAAAAAAATAAATTTTAGCATCAGTTTATAAAGAAAAATTGAAAGGGTTAGGCGATCGAATTTCACCATAGGTTTGCTCCCTATAGGTGTATATTCGATTCCCCATGGTTGATATTCAGAAAAAGTTAGGCAACAAGTTTTCACCATAGGTTTGCTCCCTATAGGTGAGGATTTGATTCCCCTCTTTGGTGTTACTATTTATAAAGAAAATCAAAGGATGGTAGAATAAAAAGTTAATCTGTAAGGCAAGTGTTGGTTTCAGGTCTGGTCGTCATGCACTCCGTTGTTAATTACCAATGATATCATGAAATTGACAATTGGATCTCTTAATGATCGTAAGCCGAGATTACACTATACACTCATGGACCTCAATGTTTAGAATGTTCTAATTGATGGATAAGTATTGTAAACTTGATTATGAAATTTACAGTGAACTTGATTCCGGGAGAAAAATCCACTCACCATGCATGAAATTTAGAATGATCACATCTCGAATATTTATTCATAAGTCACTTGGGTTTACAGGAATTACCCTTTTACTTCTGAAATTACTTTTCGCATGTTTTGCTCGGGACTAGCAAAATGCTGGTTGGGGGTTGTGATCAGGGTCAAATATTGTATATCAGACCCCAGTAATTGCCTAATGATATGTACATGATAATGCTTAATGGAATATTTTAATCGTGTTTTTGTTACAGGGTATAAGTAGGAGTGTTGACTGAAAAAGAGCACTACAAGTATGGTTTTAACGCTCCAAAGTCACCAGAGCAAGGAACGGACTTCAGAGGACCAATAGCGATGGATTTACATGCCAGGGATCCGAGGAAATCAAGCCGTTCGCATCAAACGGGCCCGAAAACTGACTAAAGTAAAAGATCACAGGGTTCCCACCATCCGATCGGCCTGAAACTTCATACATGGTCTAAGGGACATAAATTAACCGTACATATCAAAGTTCAGCCCTCGGATCACTATGGAAGTGCCCCAACGGTCATATCAGCCCCTTGATTCATTAAGTGGGGCCCACCTGATATCTGGAAGTGCTTCAGCTTTGGTGTCAACCCTTTAAACCAGATGCTACAGCAAATGGATGGATTGGATTTTACAAAAATATCGCAGTGGACCCCATCCAATCAGCGTGTGCACTGAGTGCACGTGCAGCCGCACTACACCGAACCAGAACACTCAGTCAAAGTCGGTTTGACTGACGTCTTCCGTAAAAACGGAAGGCTCCTATTTGGAAACAGCGTTCGCACCGCTGTTTTTTCGGTTGCTGTTGTGGACCCCACCTATTGTCCAAACGGACAATCTAATCCGTCCATTTTCTGTCTAAGGTCGATGTTACCAAGGTGTAGGTGATCGAATTTTAAAAGAACGCGCTTATGGAAATCTAACCGTTCAAAAGCAGGTTGAACGGTAGAGAAAGATAACGTGTGGGCCCCATCAAAAGAAGGAGAAAATAGTGCATTCCTGACCGAAATCTCACCATCCATCTAATGGACGGAGTGGATTTCCCATTTAAGTGAAGGAGTGGGCCCCACCAGCGGTACAACGGATGATATCCGCAGCCTCTGTTACAGCGTCCGAAACCGACCGGGTTTTGGGGCTGTGGTGTGGTCTCAACGTTGATCAGATGGAAGATCTGATCCGTCCATCGTAAATATCAGTCAAAAGCGTCATAGGAGACGTTGTTTTTACAAATATCGGGCAAGGAAATCGGGAGTTCGGATACCCCGAAATTGGAGCGTAAAGTGTTACGCGCGGCTACTATTGCGAAACTACCAACTCCTCCACCGACTCCAACGGCTATAAAAGGGGATCTGGGGTCAGAAAGAGAGGGGGGTAGATCGAGAGCTCGGCTTGGAGATTCCAGATCCAGAGCAAGGGAGAGAAGAAAGAGAAGAAAGAGAAGAGAGAGAGAGAGAAGGATGTTTTTGGTTATATTTCATTTAACCTTCTTTTTATTTGAATTCATGGCTTGCTAATCTCTCAGCTAGGGCTGAGATGAAACCCCTAATTTGAATATCCATGGTTATATGTTGAATTTACTTTAATTAGATTGGTTTTTTTTTCTCTAGCGTGCTTGATTGGGTTTGAAATCTGTACTTCTCCATCTATGAACTTGACCAAAGTATATATATGGATGTTGTTTGGATGCTTATTCTAGGTGCTTGTCTCTGATCATGAACAGGTTTCCTATAGAAGAAGAAACAGGGTGCTTTAATGAACTGTACATCCCATGTGCCTGACCAAGGACATGGGATATGTTATTCATGGCATTGCTTAAAGGAATTAGACATTCTGTATGCCCGATTAAGGACACAGATTGTGCTTTCTCTATATAAGTGGTATCAATCGAGATTAAAGTGAATCAACAGACAAAACAAGGGTTAGGATAATTAGAGGTGGATTCGAAGGTCCTAGTGCTCTCTTTCTGATTGAATTTTCTTCCCTGCTCTCAATTATTTTTTTTCATAGAATTGTGTTAGTAATTTGCTCCATTAGTTGTTGAATTAGTTAAGAAGAATTGTGAATTTGAGTTGTGACGATCAGTCCTCGTGGGAACGATCTCGTAATACGTACCGTGTCTACATCTGATTCGTATACTTGCGAGTTTAAAAATCATTTAAATCATGTTGGTTTAAATAAAACATCATGGGTGTACGCGTGTTATGATTGGGGCAACTCCCTAGTGAAAGGATTTGGCCTAATGCCTATGTGATCAACATATGTCATGTATGTTGATGTATGTATTTTAAAGTGTTTGTCGAAATGTCTGAATGAATAGTAGTCAGTAAATTGTAATGTTTAAGGGTGTTGAGATATGATTCTCAACTTCTTTAACTATGTGTATGATTTCTTTAGATATCTGTGTGATTAGGAATTGTATATGTACAGACTCATGCATATGTTGTACTTCATAACATGCTTAATTGATTGTATGATTTTATCTATGTGATGCATATGTTTAAATTCATGTTTACGTTGTATGATTCGTCATGGGTGATGGGGGAGTGGAGCAACGAGTGGGTGCAACAGCCCTGACAGCCCTAAACGGATAATATCAGTCTTTGATTATATGATTTGAATTTTGATCCATTACTGCTTTAAATATCTGAAATTGAATGTGATTGGGGCTATTGTATAGTCCAGGAAGTCGGTAACGGGATCGAATTCGTGGCTGAGTTTCATTTGTCACGTGAGATGTGTTCGACGAACCCGAGTCGTACTTCGGTTGGCGATAGTGGTTGGCCACACGAAGTGCTTATGCGCTTCATATCGTTCAACTTGTTGTGCGCTCGAGCTAGCCGAGCTCGTCAAGCAACCCGATTTGTCTTATGTATGTTCGCTATGTTTGAACGCTACTGCTTGAACCTAGGGTACCAAACTTACCATTGAAATCCCTTTTAACCATGGTATCTCGATCCTCTAAGACTCATGAGCCGGGCATGGTGGTATGGGACACCGTGGTCGAGCTGTCGGCTACGCTGGGGCCACGTGCCTCCCCGTAGTGACCAGTGAGCAACCAGACTCGTGAGCCGATTATGATGGTATGGAACACTATATTCGTGTTGTCGGCCTACATTGATAAGGTGATGGGGGAGCAGTGTAACCTTTGTGTGTAACAGCCCTGACAGCCCTTTGTAGTGACCTCGAGCATACTCTGAATTTGCGGTGAGGCGACAAGTGTTGCCGTAGTGTATAGAGTATGAACTAGGCCTGTATCTGTATAATGATGAACCGTTAAAAAGGTGATGGGGAGTGGTGTAACCTTTGTGCGTAACAGCCTTTGCAGCGACCTAGAAAACACACCATCGTCTGAGATTAACTAGGACTGACGACCATAGAATGGATCATATTTGGGAATGATACAAGGGAGGTACCTTAGTTTCCCAATACTGCTGTTTGAAATGGACTAATAATTACTCGGTAATCATGCTCATCATCGCACTAATGTGCCTGGTAGATGTGGAGCATTGAGGGATGAACGCATTCGCGAACGTAAGATGGTGTCGCATGAGGGTGGTTTGACAAGGGCATACATCATATCATTTCATACTTACATTAAATGAGAGTAGTTAGAATTGTTTGATTGTACTGCTTTATCATTACTGTTTGACTGAATTGATAACATGTTAATCTGTGCTTTATTGTTCGACTGAGTTGATCATTCACTCCCACGTTACGGGACGGTGTTCCGAACACCCACCAGACTTTGTCTGATTGCAGATGGCAACGCTACTCCTGAGGCGGAGTCGGACTTTTGTGACGATGAGAATGCTTTCTCGTATATGCGGTTTTCGGGCGGCTACATGTGAGCCGTGCCTTGATCGACGGGGTTACAGGGATGTTGACTAGATGACACTACACATTTGGTATCATTTGAATTGTACTTGTAATTCTTTAACCTCGTAACCTTATCACACTCTGGAGACTTACCATATTTTTTATATTTTATATATCTATCACAGTCTTCCGCTTGCAATTTAACTGTCTCTGGAGTATGATATGCTGTTTTGGCTTAATCTCACTCATGTTCAATGTACTAATACAAAAAACATTCAATCATCATTCATTTTGTTGTATAAGTGATGTTCTGAAACTCGAGAGTTGAGTTACTACTCGACCCTCAATTTTTCAGGGTGTTACAGTTGGTATCAGACCATGATTTGGATTAAACCGGACCTGGGTTATGGTCACACGATGCACACTGACACACTCTAACTTAGGAGGGAGTGACAGAACGTAGAAATAGTAATAGGTATCTCCATTTCATCAATTGGCAAAGTTCACTGAAAATGAACGCCGAAATCGAGTCTGTATTCAACCATTGTCGCACGGGTCGACCTTAAAACGTTCCTAGGCCATCTATTAATGAGTCTAGATTACAATCCACCTCACCCCAACCGCTGAAAATCGGTAGAATACAGAATAAGCGTGATGATGGTAACTACTCCGAATCCTCGGAGCTTCTCTGGACTCCTCACAGAGACTTCTCGAATCCATGAGCAAAGAAAGCAGAAAATAGAAATAAATTCTAAGAAATTCAAAATTGATTAATGAATGACTAAAAACGAGTTCACAACCCTTTAAATAGGGATACCAGGTAATGGGAAAGAAATCAGAAACAAACTACAACTAAAACACGTAGAATTCGCGACTTACTATAAGGTCGTGATGTCTATTAGTGCGCAAGGTTTTCGGCCAAAAAAAATAGTGTCCTATTTGGCTTCACCAAATTGTTCTCCTAATTATTCTATGCTCTTTTCACGTTGGGCACAACTCCTAAAGCCCAACGGATGAAGAGTAATCAAACTAAAACTACTGTTTTTAGTAAAACGAAATTGAAATAGGGAAACGACCGTCAATTGGGGGGTTTTTTCACAATTTTGGGCTACATAACCTGGTATAGTAGAGTTGGTTGGCTTCATTAGCTCGTTCTACCCCAAATTCATATATTTTACGTCAGATAACTCATTCCGGATTGCAAGATACATCCGATTGTCCCGAAACTACCCGAAATTGAGCGAAATGGAGTCGGGGGGCCAAACGGAGCACTTCCAGAGGGTCCCAGGGTGGGACCCAGGGTTTTTTGGGGCCTAGGGGACTGGAGGGTCACGTCCATAGGACCCCCCCTCAAAATCTTGGAAGTTTGTCTGCGAGGCCCACGCCAGGTCGGCGAGGCCTCGCCGGTTTTTTGGCTGGGCCGGGTCCGGGGCTCGAACCGATTCACTTTGGGGGTTTTATAAACCCCCTGGCATACGTCCCGTTTATTTCCACCACCCTAATCTACTACCTCCTTCACAAACTCCCTCTCTAAGCTCTCATTTCCTCTACAAGCTGTTGTCCTCTCTCTCAAAACGCCCTTCCAAATGCTCAATCTCCCATTTTCGACCACCACCCATCCTTTTCCTTCATGCACAGCAGTCCACACCCCCCTACCCATTTGATTCCCTCTCATTTTAGCCCCTACACCACCCGTTTGAAGCTCCAAAACATGTAGCCTCCTAACCTATCCCATTTCTCCCTTTTACCTTCTTCATTCCCTGTCACTTGAGCTTCTACAAACATCTGTTGAGGCTCAAACTCGTGGAGGAACAAACCTCCAGCCCTTACTTTCTCTCCCCTTCACTTTTCATTCACTTTCCATGGCCCTATTCGAATTGGTTACGGCCATTTTCTCGATTTCATGGGGTTTGGGTGTATTCCATGTTTTCTAATACCATATTTGAAGTGTAAGCAGTTAAACGTAAATCCCAGAATTTTCTTTCAAATTACACTTAGAAATTCCCCATCGTGGGATATGGAAATCTCATCTCACACTTTCCAACACAAGGCTCATTTTCCAAAGCCTATAAAATTAATTTTTATCCCACCCACCCTCCTACCAACCATGCCACTCCCAATCCCGAGGTAGGATTAGTAATACAGTCCCATTTACTACAACTTAAGACCACTGGCCAAATAATGTTGAAGTGATAAAGTACCTTGATATACATTAACCCACCACACTCTGATAGCTTAAGCTTTTAGAGTAAATGGTTGTTTAACCAATTGACCCTTGGAGTTTTGGACCAAAAGCGGTGCTCCTAGACTTCGACAGACATGACCGTGTAGGAAATCCAACAAATAAGAATGTGAACCTTAGGATCCTCTTAGCTGGTATGAGCATGTGTGAAATGCTCGAGCATCAAGTACAAACAACCCAGTTCCAAATAGACAACTTTGACCCTAAGTGATAAAACCCTCCCTGTATTAGAAATGAGGTGAAATCATCTAGCGTACGAGTATAGACTTTGGACTACACCTATGGATTTCCACTACTCCTAAATTAAGACTAGACTACCGGTTACATTAGAGAATGCCAGAGACCGATAGATGTAGCTAGGTCAAATCAATACACCTCTTTGATCTGGGTGGCGCAGCGAAAGCATGGTGGACCCTACCCCATTGGCCCAGGATCGAAACTGTGCTTGTTAAATACGCACATTATAGAAGCCCTAGCAAGTTCTACTATGAGAAAACATTTTAGGATGATCTAGTAACATTTGATTCACCATTTCCTTAGACACAGATAATAACAAGGACTTTCTTAGACTACGACCTAAACGGCAACCTTAGACATAAACAATTTGAGCCTTTCAATGATGGACATTCCTTACGTTTCTAGAGTGATCGAACTACGGAGTTACTGAAATATACAACTGCGAAACATTCGCGGCTTGACCCAATTCTCAATCCTGGGCGACTACCAATAGACTCACAGCTTGACCGAGCAGAAGATCAGGATCCACTAGGATTCGGAAGGGATGCGATGAGCTTCCTACCCTGGCCCGGTAGATGATCGATGTATCGGGATCAAGCCCACTATAACCGTCTCCCTGTGTTGGTCAAACAATTAAAACAGCTATCTTACTCTAAATTGTTGGGAATTGTCGTCGAGACTCCAAATAGGTAAAGAAATAAATTGTAGCAAACCATCAGGGTATGAGAAATGGATAAAGAAATATGTTTTAAGGGGGGTAGACTAAAATGAACCAGGCTAGTATATACCATACCATGCGTAGAAACTCGAAATCGATACAAATTAGGCAAAAGAAATAAGTAAATCTTTCCTTATTACCCTTAGGCAATTTCGGGGACGAAATTTTGTTTTAAGGGGGGTAGATTGTAACATCCCATATTTTTGCCAACCTGGGATTAGACGTCCTTAGGCAATGGGTCGATCCTAACACCTTATTAACTTGTCAGAACTGAATCCCACAGTCTAAAACCGCTCCTTAACCCATTTCCTTCGTAAATCTCACCTTTCACCACCTTGTTCTTTAAATTTTCTAAGTACTTTCACATTAGACGCTATCTTAAAGTTTAGGTAATGAAGAACGATACTTAAACTAAACATTGCTACAAAGGACTAAGTATCACCTCAGACCGAAATCACCCAAGATTAAATCCTTTAGAAATTAGGCGAGAATTAGCCAATGTTAAACTAGAGTACCTGTGAATTAGCACCAACCACTTTAAATACGATCTGCAAGACCCAAAACTTGTAAAATCATTGACGCTAGGTTACCCTAAAATTAGGATCAATCTCATTACCCGGCTGCTCTCGGGAGCATCTCAAAACTCCGATCGGATCTGGACCGCACGTCGAAAGTCCGATTAACACGAGGTTAAAGAATTAGGACCACCTTGCTGGGCTTGACAACCATCTCGGAAATCGAATCTAGATAGTGTCCCAGCGCTATTCGCTTGAGCTCGGAGTGAAGAGTGTGAGAAATGTGAAATTAATTCAAAATAAAATATCTCAAATAGTAATCTGGCACCTCTCGCTTGCGGATCAGTTTTAAGCAACCAGACCGTCAGAATCAGACCAAATTACACCCTCGGATCAGGAGAAATTTCATACACATATCCATGTACTCGGAATCTCCGATCGAGATCCGCTGACCGTTGAACTGAAACTGGTCTGCCACGCATGATCTGGGAATCCCACTGAAACGAAAACTTAACTAAACGTAAATCCAGTGTTAGTGAGCTTATGTCCGACCTTTGGCTCAAGGAGGCCCGTCAGAAGTCCTCCGTTGAGCTGAACCTGACCCGATTTGGTTATAACCTAAGTATACTTTAACCTGGAGTCTATTTCAGTGAGTTTTTAGACTATATAAGGACCTTAAACCCTCTCTCATTGCAGCCATACGAATTTGAGAGAAACCCAAGAGAGAGAAGAGAGAGAAGAGAGACAAATGAGAGAGAAGTGGGAGATTCTCCCTGCCACTCTTCCCTGCCGCTCTACGAGCTCCACCACTCCATTCTCATTGCTTTCCCGGCGATTTTGACGTCGTTTCTAGGTAAGAAACCCTAACCCTAATTTGTTTTCGGGTTGCATAGGTTGTAGGTTATGAAATAGCTAACCTATTTCGATCTAGGGATGGCCAAACTGCCGTATACAGAAGCTTAGCAATTCTATCGACTCTGTTACGATTCTACGACAAAAGGTGCAGACTTTAGGTGTATAGGTTATGGTTTTTAACGCTTTCAATGTCAGATAATGATAGATTCATGATCTGCAAGCAATTGCACATGTACAAAGTGTTGTCTGTTTTCCATTTCGATTAAAGATGAAAAATATGGAATTCTACATACTCTAGGTATTTGTAGAAAGTACCGTATACGTACAAATTTTGGAAATGTGTTTGACATGAATAATTGTTGTATGAATATATTATATGTGGATAAATTACTTGCTTGGCGAAAGGACTCGCCCTAATACATGTTTTGCTTATATACACTATGTATGTTGAAATTGTGTATTCTAGAAAGTACCGTATATGTATAAATTTTGGAGATGTATTTGCCATGATTATTTGCTGTATGAATATATTATACATGGATAAAATACTTGCTTGGCGAAAGGATAGCCCTAATACATGTTTTGCTAACATAAACCATGTATGTTGTAATAGTGTATTCTAAGTGTTTGTAAAAATGACTGAATGAGTATAGAATTCTCATTTGTGCTCGCCATGACTAATTGTCATGGATATATGATTGTTGTATTGGCGATACCCCGTTGACGAAAGGATTTGCCCTGAATCACACCACGGGCACTATACGCTATATATGTTGAAATGTGTAGCCCAAGTGTTTGTGAAAATGTTCAAATGAATATGGAACTTGGATTCCTACTTTCCATGACTATCCGTCGTGGGTGTACGCGTGTTATGATTGGGGCAACTCCCAAGTGAAAGGATTTGGCCTAATGCCTATGTGATCAACATATGTCATGTATGTTGATGTATGTATTTTAAAGTGTTTGTCGAAATTCTGAATGAGTAGTAGTCAGTAAATTGTAATGTTTAAGGGTGTTGAGATATGATTCTCAACTTCTTTAACAATGTGTATGATTTCTTTAGATATCTGTGTGATTAGGAATTGAATATGTACAAACTCATGCTTATGTTGTACTTCATAACATGCTCATTTGATTGAATGATTTTATCTATGTGATGCATATGTTTAAATTCATGTTTACGTTGTATGATTCGTCATGGGTGATGGGGGAGTGGAGCAACGAGTCCGTGCAATAGCCCCGACAGCCCTAAATGGATAATATCAGTCTTTAATTGTATGATTTGAATTTTGATCCATTACTGCTTTAAATATCTGAAATTGAATGTGATTGGGGCTATTGTATAGTCCAGGCAGTCGGTAACGGGATCGAATTCGTGGCTGAGTTTCATTTGCCACCTGAGATGTGTTCGACGAACCCGAATCGTACTCCGGTTGGTGATAGTGGTTGGCCACAGGAAGTGCTTATGCGCTTCGTATCATTCAACTTGTTGTGCGCTCGAGCTAGCCGAGCTCGTCAAGCAACCCGATCTGTCTTATGTATGTTCACCATGTTTGAACGCTACTGCTTGAACCTAGGGTACCAAACTTACCATTGAAATCCCTTTTAACCATGGTACCTCCATCCGCTAAGACTCATGAGCCGGGCATGGTGGTATGGGACACCGTGGTCGAGCTGTTGGCAACGCTAGGGCCACGTGCCTCCCCGTAGTGACCAGTGAGCAACCAGACTCATGAGCCGATTATGGTGGTATGAGACACTATATTCGTGTTGACGGTCTACATTGATAAGGTGATGGGGGAGCGGTGTAACCTTTGTGTGTAACAGCCCTGACAGCCCTTTGTAGTGACCTCGAGCATACTCTGAATTTGCGGTGAGGCGACGAGTGTTGCCGCAGTGTATAGAGTATGAACTAGGCCTGTATCTGTATAATGATGAACCGTTAAAAAGGTGATGGGGGAGTAGTGTAACCTTTGTGCGTAACAACCCTGGCAGCCTTTATAGCGACCTAGAAAACAGACCATCGTCTGAGATTAACTGGGACTGACGACCCTAGAATGGATCATGTTTGGGAATGATACAAGGGAGGTACCTTAGTTTCCCAATACTGCTGTTTGAAATGGACTAATAATTACTCGGTAATCATGCTCATCATCGCACTGCATGTGTCTGGTAGATGTGGAGCACTGAGGGATGAACACATTCGCGAACGTAAGATGGTGTCGCATGAGGGTGGTTTGATAAGGGCATACATCATGTCATTTCATACTTACATTAAATGAGAGTAGTTAGAATTGTTTGATTGTACTGCTTTATCATTACTGTTTGACTGAATTGATAACATGTTAATCTGTGCTTTATTGTTCGACTGAGTTGATCACTCACTCCCACGTTACGGCACGGTGTTCTGAACACCCACCAGACTTTGTCTGATTGCAGATGGCGACGCTACTCCTGAGGCGGAGCCGGACTTTTGTGACGACGAGGATGCTTTCTCGTATATGCGGTTTTCGGGCGGCTTTATGTGAGCCGTGCCTTGATCGACAGGGTTACAGGGATGTTGACTAGATGACACTACACATTTGGTATCATTTGAATTGTACTTGTAATTCTTTAACCTCGTAACCTTATCACACTCTGGAGACTTACCATAGTTTTTATATTTTATATATCTATCACAGTCTTCCGCTTGCAATTTAACTGTCTCTGGAGTATGATATGCTGTTTTGGCTTAATCTCACTCATGTTCAATGTACTAATACAGACAACATTCAATCATCATTCATTTTGTTGCATAAATGATGTTCTGGAACTCGAGAGTTGAGTTACTACTCGACCCTCGATTTTTCAGGGTGTTACATAAATGTTCCAACTGGTGGCCTACTCATACATTGTGTTTGGGGTCCACTACAGAGGCTCAAAGTTGGTACAAAACAGAAAAATAATTAGACAGTTTTTAGCAATGGGGTCTGTCATAATTTATGGCCCGATTTCCAAACACTTGGGGATCATTCCTGACAAAAAGGTGGGATATCATAGCTCACTTATAAAAGGATTAAACATCTCCTAAAGTGTAACCCTTAAATACAGAGTGTGAGGACCACCACAAGGTGTCAAAGATGTTTACATGCAATGCAGTTAGAAATATTACAGTAAACAGAAAGTGCAAAAGAAAGGAAATAGATAGAATGACAAGTGGGGCCCACACGATAGCAAAGCATAGATAAGAGATACATCAATACACATGGTTGTCCAGATAAAATGAATTAATAAATTACATAAATCAAAAGTGGTCTCACTACCAAGTGGGTCCATAATAAAAGGATGAATGTTGTAAACAACATACAAACAACATATAAGTAGCACATGAAATGTCTTAATCGAATATCTATGATCAGATTCAATGTTGAAAAATACGAGCCAATGGATGGTTTGACAATACATCATTTAGGTTGTTTATAGGTTTCCAACTATACAAAGCCTTGCTCCATTTGGACCACACGTAGCAAGTCAAGGTTTATCCTTACGGAAGTATCTGTTGGTCCTGAATATTTTAAATTCTATCATGAAAGAATCTGACCATAGGGACCATACATATGATCAATAACTATCTTAAATAAGTTAAGAAAAAAATATTAATTACATCTGACTGTTGGAATCATGGATATAGCCCACACAAAAATGGTCACAACAAGCTCTCAAATACATTTTCGTACAAGGCCAAGATCTTAGCCATCCAAGCTCTGATCGAGGCATATTATATACTGAAGGAAAGATACATCAATTTTCTATGAAACCAACTGTATATATATTTCTATTGGGTTTGATAAAGGGACCAAAAATAGGTTACCTTTTGGAAAATCGAAACCCTTTGTGTATTGTTGGACATCAACCAAGTAAAGTTAATGTCACGGATGATTGAACTGTTAGATGACTATGAAATTTGGCTCAGAGTTAGCTCATATTGTGGTTCATATCATTTTCAAGTTTCAACGCATATCTTAGAATGGTTAATTTTATACAAAATTTACAAGTTTTTATCCAGATACAAAAACGGGAATACAAGTGAAGGGTGTGGATATAATGTTCATCATGGTGGACCATACTAACGTGAGCCACTTGCGGATCACCATGGCCAGTAATATATGAAACCATGGGGATCCACACCAGTGGGCCCACATGCATTAAAAATATGAAATTAAGAAAGAGGATGGAAGGAGGGGGAGAAGACTCACCTCAAACAGATGGATGGTTGGAGGATGATGTGTGGTCCACTCCATCTAGGATTAATGGTGGGCCACACCATGGCTCCACTATCTCTCACTCTCTTTTAAAATCTCAGAATTTTATAAGTATAACAAAGAAATGAGTGCAAGAGAACTCTTTCTCTTATATAGGGAATTAGGGGTTGAGGTGGCAAGATGATGTGACAAGTTTATAAGGTGTTATTGGTGCGAGAAGTGATGTGGAAGGTGGTGTATGGTATAGGTAGTAGATGGATGAGGTGGATGGTGTTAAACATGCATTGGCCAGGGTGGAAGAAATCTAGGCATGCATTAGTTAATAAATGGATAATGGTTATAGGTTGTAGGTGATGCATGGTGAATGATGAAGTAGAGTGTTGCAATTGGTTATTTGAAGTGATGTGGCACAAATCAACACATGTGTTTGATGCATGTGTAGAATGAGTGGGAAATGGGCCATGATTAGTTTCTAAAGTATGGGGAGAGGGTTAATGATGGATTTTGGGGTAGAATCCAATTTTTGTCTTATAGTGCTTGTCTTATATGTGCAAGTTACTTATTTGTCATGTATTGATTGTCTTAGCTTGTGATAATTTCTATGTTCTAAAAGTGGACTTTAGGCCCACGTGGGCCTAAGACAATCAAGGTTGCTTGTGTTATAGGATATTTTCGGTCGTACATTCGATGGGTCATATCTCACTAACGGATATTGGATTGACGCACAGTTTTTACCATTGCGACCACAACGACGACATGGTTGACGTGATAGAGGTCTCAAGGTAATTCAGAACAAATCACTTGGGTGGGGTTACTAGGTGCACTGGGGTATAGTGTATGGTCTATCAACGGTGTGGATCGGGACACGTGTGCGCGAGCGCTGTTTTTAAATATCGGGATCCCACAGTCCTGACATCTACAAGTATTATAGTGGATGAGGAAAATGTGAAAGTCATCAAGGAATAGCCGGTCTCAACAAACATTAATGAGGTACGAAGTTTTCATAGATTAGTGACGTTCTATCGTCGGTTCGTGAAATTTTTTAGCACCACTGTAACTCTAATTACAGTCTGTATGAGGAAGGGATAATTTCAGTGGACTGATGAAGCCAATAGGAGCTTTGCCAAAATTAAACAAAAGTTGTCCACAACCATGGTTCTTATAATTCCCAACTTTGACAAACTATTCGAAGTTGAACATGATGCTTCATACGTAACGATTGGGGGAGTCTTATCTCAAGAAGGTCAGCTAGTAGCCGTCTACAGTAAAAAGCTTAGTGATATACGCAAAAAGTGGCCTACATATGAGATCGAATTGTGCGTAGTGGTCTAGGTATTGCAACATTGGCGACATTACTTGATTCAAAGGTTGTTCATTCTCTACACAGACCATCAAGCTCTCAAATTCATTAATAGTCAAGCTAACGTGAATCGTGTGCATGCTAGATCGATTTAGTTTTGTCGAAATTCACGTTTGTACTGAAACATAAGTCTAGGCAGTAGAACAAAGTGGCTTATGCACTGAGCCTTTGCACAACTTTGTTAGTCACTATGAGCAATGGAGTTGTCTGGTTCAAGCGCCTTAGGAATATATATATGCTGATGACAACGACTTTAAGGACGCATGGGTTAGATGCCAAAAAAGGTCACCCCAATGACCTACATATGCAAGATGGGTTCCTTTTTCAAATGAAATAGACTGTGCATTCCCAAAAGCTCGCTGAGGGAGCAGATCATCTAAGAACTACATGGAGGTAGCCTTAGTGCACACCTAGGATGGGACAAGACGCGAGCTCTTATTGAAGACGATACGACTGGCCGCAGTTAGTATGTGACGTGGGTAGAGCAGTGCAGTGTTGTCATGTATGCCAAGTCTCCAAGGGACAATCTTAAAATACGAGTCTTTACACCCCGTTACCTATACCTGATGGCCCTTGGGAGGACGTATATATGGACTTTGTGCTGGGCTTCCCACAAACACAACTTGGCAGGGATTGGGTGTTCGTGGTGATAGATCGTTTCTCAAAGATGACACACTTCATCCCATGCAAGAAGATTCTCGATGAGATACACGTGACAAATCATTTCTTTAGAGAGGTCATGCGATTACATGGGGTTCCCAAGACTATCACTTCTAAACGCGATATGAAGTACATTGGCCACTTTTGGTGAACTTTGTGGAATTGATTCGGTACATGACTTCAGTTCAGCAGTTCCTACCACCCATAGATTGACGGGAAAACTGAAGTTATGAATCGTACATTAGGAAAGCACCTTCGATGTAATTCATGAGAAAAACTGAAGTTATGAATCGTACATTAGGAAAGCACCTTCGATGTAATTCAGGGGAAAAACTGAAGCAGTGAGATTTTCACTTATCTCAAGCGAAGTTCACATTCAACAATATAGTGAACCGCTCGATAGGGAAGTCCCCGTTTGTAACGCCCTGAAATTCGGGGGTCGAGTACGAACTCAACTCCCGAGTTCCAACGCATCACTTATGCAATATACATAATGATGGTTAAATGTTGTCTGAGTTAGAGCAATAAACATGAATGAGATTATACCAAAACAGTAATTCATACTCCAGTTCAATTGTATAAAGGCAAGCGGAAGACTGAAATTGTAAATATATGGTATGTAAGGAAACAAAATTTTTATAAACATCAGAGTATGAACACTAACTGAGTACCCATATACATGTACTGTTTCTGAGTCAAAAGTCAAAATACAATCTAAAAGGTTAGTCCTGAAATCCCGGCGATGCAGACGGTCTAAGCAAAGCCGTCAGAGTACTGCATGAATGAGAACTCGTCCTGGTCCTCGTCGAAATCGGGCTCCGCCTCCTGGACCGACATGCCATCTATACCCGTGACAGAGTCTGGTTGGTGTATACAACACCGTCCCGTAACGTGGGAGTAAGTAGCTAACTCAGTGGAACAATAAAGCATAGGTTAACATGTTATCAATTCAATCAAGTAGTAATGATAAAGTAGCACAATCAAACAAGTTTAACTACTCTTATTAAATGTAAGTATGAAATGACATGATGATGTATGCCCTTGCCAAACCACCCTCATGCGCCATCATCTTACGTTCGCGAATGCATACCTCCCTCAGTGCTCCACATCTACTAGGCACATGCGGTGCGATGATGAGCATGATTACCGAGTTATTATTAGTCCATTTCAAACAGTAGTATTGGGAAACTAAGGTACCTCCCTTGTATCATTCCCAAACATGATCCATTCTAGGGTCGTCAATCCTAGTTAATCTCATACGGTATTATGGTTCGAGAGGCATCGCGAAGGCATCGCGAAGGGCTCGTCACCCGTCAGCACAGATACAGATCTCATCGTATGCGGCTCAATTGCTGACCGTCAGCTCGAGTACAGGTCTCACCGTACTCGGCTCAATCGCTGGCCGTCAGCTCGAATACAGGTCTCACCGTACTCGGCTCAACTCATACTCTAGTTGCTGTGAAGGGCTCGTCGCCAATCACAGTCCTTGGAGTATACTCGAAGATACTATAGATGACTCGTCGCCCGTCAGCACGAGTACAGGTCCCACCGTACTCGGCTCTCGCCGTAAGTATCGACAACTCGAATACAGTGTCCCATACCACCGTATTCGGCTCACGAGTTTGGGTTGCTCAATGGTCACTACGGGGAGGCACGTGGCCCCAGCATAGGCCGACAGCTCGGCCACGGTGTCCCATACCACCATGTCCGGCTCATGAGTCTTAGCGGATCGAGGTACCATGGTTAACGGGATTGCCACTGGTAAGTTTGGTACCCTAGGTTCAAGCAGTAATGACCAAACATGGTGAACATACATTCGACATATCGGGTTACTTGACGAACCTGACTAGCTCGAGCGCACAACAAGTTGGGCAATATGAAGTGCAAAAGCACTCCGTGTGGCCAACCACTATCGCCAACCGAAGTACGACTCGGGTTCGCCAGACACATCCCTTGTGGCGACATGAATCTCAGCCACAATCTCAAGTCTGGTACCGAATGTCTGGACTATAGACATAGTCCCAAACTCAATCAATTCTCATCCATGGCATGTGGAGTAAAGCATGTTAAACAAAGTAATACAAGCATGCTAGTAGGCATGTCATAAGGCATGTTATAAAGCATGATATAAAGCATGTTGTAAAGCATGTTATAGAGCACTATACAAATAGGGATACAAATACATATACATCATAAGTGAGTGGTTAGAGTAAACAACCACATGGAGGGAATCATACATGACTCTAAGGTAGTTGAGAATTCCATCTCAGCATCGACCTACGGTACTAACACCTAAGCATTTACTCTCACAAGCATTTACACAGACACTTAGAGTACACTATTTCAACATACATGACGTATGTTAGTAAAATATGTATTAGGGCTATCCTTTCGCCACGCGAGTATTTTATCCATGTATACCATAATCATACAGCAATTAATCATGACAATTGCATTTCCAAAATTTATACATATACGGTATCTTCTAGAATACACAATTTCAACATACATAGTGTTTATAAGCAAACATGTATTACGGCGATTCCTTTCGCCAAACAAGTATTTTATCCATATATCGTATAACCATACATCAAATAAACATGTCAAACACTTTTCCAAAAAAAATACGTATACTGTATTTCTACATATACCTAGAGTATGTGAAATTCCATATTCTACAACTTTAATCGAAACAGAAAACGGAAAGCACTTTGTACATGTGCAATTGCATGCAGATCATGAATCTATCATTATCTGACATTGACAGAATTGAAAACCGTAACCTATACACCTAAAGTCCTCACCTTGCACCTTGGAATCACAAGAAATCAGCAAGGTTCGAAGGGCTTCCGTATTCGGCAGTTTTATCGCCTAGAGAATGAAACCGGTTAGCTATTTCATATCCTATAACCTCCAATCACCCAAACAGATCTAGGGTTAGGGTTTCTCACCTTAAAACAGAGTCGGTATCGCCGGGAAAGTGTCTGGAAAGAGGCGGTGCAGTCCGTGTGATGATCGAAAGCAGTAGGAGGAAGGTACTCCCAAAAATCCCAAGCTTTCTCTCCCTTTTCTCTCTCTCTCCTTAGGGTTTTATCCCAAATTCGTATGGGTGTGAGAGGGGCTGTTCTAAGGCCCTTATATAGCATAAAACCTCTCCGAAATAGACTCCAGTTCAAGGGGTACATCTATTATAAGCATTTTGGCGTTGTTCCAGCTCAAAAGAGGGTTTCTAGCGGCCCTCATTGAGCCAAACGTCAGACTTAAGCTCACAACTCATGGATCTACGTGGGATTACGTCTTCGTCTCGGTCGGATTCCCAGATCACACGTGGTGGACCATTTTCATTTCAACGGTCAGTAGGCCACGATCCGAAATTCCAAGTACATGTAAATGTTCCTGAAATTTTTCCTGATCCGAGGGTGTAATTTGGTCTGATTCTGACGGTCTGGTTGCTTAATACTGATCCGTAAGCGAGTGGTGCCAGATCACAATTCAAGATATTTATTTTGTAAAGAAAATAGTGGTTTTCACACTCCCTCTCTCCGGATCCAAGCGAATGGCCGTGGGACGTCATCTGGACCTGATTTTCGAGATGGTTGTCAAGCCCAGCGAGGCGGTCCTAGTTCCTTAACTTCGTGTTAATCGGACTTCCGATGTGCGGTCTAGACCTAATACGGAGTTTCAATTCATTCCCGAGAGTAGCCGGGTAATGAGTTTGATCCTAAACTTTAGGGTAACCTAGAGTCAATGATTTTGCAAGTTTTGGGTCTTGCAGATCGTATTTAAAGCGATTCCAACGGATTTCATGGCTAATCGAGTTTTGCACGTAGTTAACTTTGTTAAATTTCTAAAGGATTTAATCCTAATTGATTTCTGGTCGAGGTGGTACTCGAGCCATAGTACGGAAATTTACGGGTCGTTACAATCTACCCTCCTTAAACAAAAATTTCATCCTCAAAATTTATACCTTTTCGTATTCCTCGAGAATCTGAGGGTAGTTCTTCCTGACCTCGGCCTCAGTCTCCCAAGTAGCTTCCTCCTCGGAATGATGTGTCCATAGTACCTTCACAAGTGGAATGACCTTACTACGCAGTACCTGCTCCTTCCTGTCAAGGATACACGTCGGGCGCAACTCATACGTAGCATCCTCGCTCAGCTGTACCTGCCCCCATCTGATGATATGTGAAGGGTCAGGAACGTACTTCTTCAGCATAGATACATGAAATACGTTGTGTACAGATGCAAGTGGTATGGGCAAAGCGAGACGATACACCACATCACCCACTCGATCCAGTATCTGAAATGGACCGATAAATCTCGGTGTGAGCTTCCCCTTCTTCCCAAACCGAAGGACTCCCTTCATAGGGGAAACTCGGAGGAACACATGATCCCCGACCTCGAACTCAAGCGGTCGCCGCCTCGTATCGGCGTAACTCTTCTGCCTGCTCTGTGCTGTAAGTAGTCGACGCCTGATAATGTCGACCTTCTCTATAGTCGCCTGTACCAACTTCGGGCCAATCAAACTACGCTCGCCAACCTCAGCCCAACAATGAGGTGCTCTACATGGACGACCATATAGGGCCTCATATAGCGCCATGCCAATAGTCACCTGGAAGCTGTTGTTGTAAGCGAATTCTGCGTACGGAAGACAGTCATCCCAGCTGTCCTTGAAGTCCAACACACATGCCCGCAACATATTCTCCAGAATCTGGTTCACCCGCTCTGTCTGCCCATCAGTCTGAGGATGAAATGCCGTACTGAACTTCAACTTCACACCCATCGCCTCCTGGATACAAGTCCAGAAGATAGATGTGAACCGAGTGTCTCTGTCCGACACGATCTCTAAAGGGACTCCATGCAGACGGACGATCTCTCTGATGTACAATCTAGCTGTCCGACACGATCTCTAAAGGGACTCCATGCAGACGGACGATCTCTCTGATGTACAATCTAGCCAGCTCGTCTACAGAGTTCGTAACTCTGATAGGGAGGAAATGGGCCGATTTGGTCAACCGGTCCACAATCACCCAAATGGAATCGTGTCCCTTCCTCGTCTTCGGCAGCCCTGATATGAAATCCATGGAGATGAAGTCCCACTTTCACTCTGCTATGGGCATGGGCTGAAGCAGTCCAGGAGGTCGGCGATGTTCTGCCTTGACCTGCTGGCATGTCAAACATCGTGACACATACTCAGCGATGTGGGCCTTCATGTTATCCCACCAATACGTCCGTCTCATATCCCGGTACATCTTCGTGCTACCAGGATGTATTGCAAGCTTCGAGTTATGAGCAGACTCGAGAAGCTCGCGTATCAAGTCAGGCATATCAGGAACGCATAGGCGGCCACGAATCGTAGACCCCCATCAGAACCAACTCTCCACTCGGAGTCCTCGGGGTCACTAGCTTGCTCTCGAAGCTCAGACAGCCGCATATCGCCCTCCTGGGCCTCAATAATCCTGTCATCAATAAGTGGTCGCACCCGAACGTGCGCAACACACTCAAATGGCTCCTCCACAGTGAGTCTCTGCTCGAAGTCTCGTACGAACTCAACCATGTCCCACTTAGCTATCATCAACGGTGCCGCAAATGTTATCGCCTTCTTGCGGCTCAACGCGTCTGCCACAAGGTTCGCCTTGCCAGGATAGTAAGAAACCTCGAACTTGAAGTCCTTCAAGGTCTCCATCCATCGGCGTTGTCTCATATTCAAGTCTCGCTGTGTGAATATGTACTTAAGGCTCTTATGGTCGCAGAAAAGCTCAAACTCCTCTCCGTAGAGGTAATGTCTCCAGAGCTTCAATGCAAAGATAACAGCTGCCAACTCCAGGTCGTGTGTAGGGTAATTCTCCTCGTGCTTCCTTAATTGTCTCGAGGCATACGAAATTACCCTGTCCTTCTGCATCAGGACACAACCTAAACCAACACGAGACGCGTCAGTATATATCGTGTATTTCTCCCCTTGCTCTGGCAATACTAGCACAGGGGCGGACGTCAACTTGTCCTTCAGCTCCTTGAAAGCCGCTTCCGCCTTCTCATTCCAGGCGAATTCAGGTCCTTCCGGGTCAACTGAGACAACGGCCTGACAATCTTCGAGAAATCCCGAATGAAACGCCTGTAATACCCTGCCAGACCAAGGAAACTCCTTACCTCGATAACCGAGCCAGGCTGCTGCCAATCCTGAACCGCGGCTACCTTAGCAAGGTCCACTGCTATCCCATCCTTGGACACTACATGTCCGAGGAACTTGACTTCCTCCTGCCAGAAGTCGCACTTCTTGTATTGTGCGAACAACTAGTTCTTCTCTAGTGTACCCAACACCGCTCTCAAGTGCTCCTCGTGCTCCTCCCGACTCGTAAAGTATATCAAAATGTCATCAATAAAGACGATGACGAATCGGTACAGGAAGGGCCGAAATACCCGGTTCATCAGATCCATGAACACGGCTGGTGCGTTCGTAAGGCCAAACGACATCACTAGGAACTCATAGTACCCAAAGCACGTCCTGAAGGCTGTCTTCTGCACGTCCTCATCTCTCATGCGCAACTGGTGGTACCCCGACTGAAGATCAATCTTCGAGAAATACTTCGCCCCTCTCAACTGATCAAACAGATCATCTATCCTGGACAAAGGATACTTGTTCTTCACCGTCACCTGGTTCAACCTACGGTAATCAATACATAACCGTAGCGACCCGTCCTTCTTCTTCACAAATAGCACAGGTGCTCCCCAAGGAGACACACTAGGTCGTATAAAACCCTTCTCTACAAGCTCGTCAATCTGTCTCCGCAACTCCTCCACCTCACATGGAGGCATACGATAAGTCGGCAATGAGATGGGCGTCGCACCAGGCGTAAGATCAATTGTAAAATCAATCTCGCGCCGAGGAGGTAAACCAGGAATAGTCTTAAACACACCTACAAATTCCTGAACCACCAACGTACCCTCCATGTCGGACCATCAATCGGTACTAATAAAGCAGCATAACAATCAACACGGCAGGACCAACTGACCTGCACTGGAAACGTGAAAGCTGTGCCGTCAGATCCATAGGCAGTCATGATCCGAGTATCACAATCTATCTCTGCCCTCATCTTAGCGAGCCAGTCCATACCAAGGATAACGTCGTAGTGCCATAGTGGAGGAACAATGAGGTCGACGAGCACTGTGCTGCTACCCAAATCTACAGAGCAACCCTCGCATATCCGTGTGACATCCGAACAGGTCCCAGTAGCCGTAGTGAGTCTCAGTCCCTTAGTGGGAATAGTACGCAAAGATAGACGTTTAACTAGCCCACAAGAAATAATAGAAGTAGTGGACCCAGTGTCCACCAACAAGGAAACGGAAGTACCATGAATATAAGCCGTACCCTCAAAAGCCATCGGGGCCGAAATCGACGTCTCAGGTGCCTCGGCAACGAGCGTGTGTACTCGAGTCTGCTGCTGACGGTTCGGTTGTGGAACCAAGGGCCGTTACGGCGGCCTGAAGCGCGATACAGGAGGTCGGAAGGAAGGATGTGCAGGAGCAGTCTGTAGAGGTGGAGCTGATATGGCCTGTGGATAAGGGCGATCCAACCTCTGCGGTGGTAAAAATCCGCTAGCCCTCATACGCGAGAAACAACTCTCAGCAGGATGCCCAGGTTTCCCGCAATACGTGCAGGTCACAATAGGGCGCCTCACAGGAACTACTGGTACCGCGGCCCTGGGAGGCGAATCAGTACGAGGCCTCTTGCCTAGAATAGGCCTGCTCTGTATCTCCTGTCGTGGCCTCGCAACCATAACACCACGCGATCGGGCCAACCGGTCCACATCCTGCTCGGCCGTCATAGACATGTGGACCAGTGCCGCGTAGGTAGGTATACTGCGACAGCATATCTTCGACCGTATGTCAGGTCGCAAGCCTCCAGAGAAGCGACGCATCCACATCTGCTCATTGACGAGGATAGTTGGGACAAAACGGCCCAACTCTGTGAAGCGGTGCTCATACTCCGTAACCGTCATGCCTCCCTGCCTGAGGCGTAGAAACTCATACTCCCGCTCATGTCGGTAAGTCTGCGGGTAATATTTCTCGTGAAACCGGAACTCGAAAGCCTCCCAGGTCCACACGTAATTCTCTGCGACCGTCCGCAGCACACTATCCCACCATAAACTGGCCTCCCTCTCAAACATGAAAGAGGCCAACTCGACCTGCTCTGCCTCTGTACAGTGCAGCATCCGTAGCATCTTGGAGATGCAGTCAAGCCAAAACTCCGCCTCCTTGGGTCTGTGAGAACCCATAAATGAGGGAGGCCTCAAGCGCTGAAATCGCTCAAGTAAACCGCGTGTACCAAAATCTCTAGTAGGAGGTGCGACGGGTGTGGGCAAAGGCATATCCTCAAACCGAGCAGGAGGCTCCGAATGCTCAGAAGGATGTGCGGATGTCATAGGTGGAGTCGCACTACCACCCTGGGATAAGGCCTCAGCAATAGTGGCCATAAGCTGCTGGTGCTGTTGCTGCTGCTACTGCATCTACAGCTGATGCATCATCAACATCAACTGCTCGATCCTATCAGTGGGCGGAGCAGCCTGTAAGTCCTACTGCGCAGATGAAGACGGCCGGTACTGCTCACGAACCGGGGGCGTGTAAGGTGGCAGTCCACCGGTAGGACCAGCAGGAGGCTGATCAGAACCTAACCCTCGATCCGCAGGACCGCCACTACAAGGAGTCTGGTCCATAGAGCCAGTAAGGCGGAGGTGTGCCGTGCTCCGCGTATACTGTCGCGGCATGCCCTATACAACATAGGGTATAAAATTGGTGAGATAAAGCATGACAACGCATCATACAAACACTTAAAGCATTCCACACATCTCATAGCAAAAGAGGCTACATGCCTTTCATTTACCCAAAATTATCATAATACATGAAATACAAAGTTACATGAATCATGACAGAAATTACATGCAAGCCGATACATCTACAACATCAAACACTTAAAACATCTAACTACTACATCATCAACATGCAACATATGCCTACTACAGAGAAAAAAAAAATAAACAACTACAATAAGCAGTACGGATGGCTAGGCATCTGAGTCAGGCGATGGAGGAGGAGCATTCTTGTCCTGCACACAGCACAGGATGGCCTTCAACGTACGAGACACCTTTTTAAAGCTCCTCTTCATGTAGGCTTCGGTCTCTTCAAGCTTGGCTCGGGTCTCACCAAACTCAGCCCGAACCTGTCCAACCTCTTGCCGCAGGGCGGCCTGGTTCTCCTCAATGTGAACCATACGAGCCTCCCTCGCTGCCTGAGCAGCGTCCAACTTAGGTGCACCAGGAGGAGAGCTCTCCTCAGTATCCTGAGCCTCATCTTCCTCTTCTTGTACGTCATCACCGCCCTCCTCATCACTTCCTGCCTCAAGGTCAACACTCTCCTCACTAGTCCTATCCGACTCATCTCCAGACTCGTCGAGTCGGGCTTGCCGCTGTTGAGGGCCGATTTTCATATTCTTAAGTGTCGCCTCGCTTATGACTCGGACTGGTACAAGGTCCGCCATGTTCAACCTATAACCGATATTACAAGCCATCCTGCAGATCAGGCGGCCAAATGGGAGCGAAAGGTCGTTCCTGGCAGATCGAACAACCTGAACTATCTGAAATAGGATGAATATGAGCAGGCATATGTTGTCCCCGTGTCCCATCTTATACAGAAAGTCCACCATCAACCGAGTACACTCCGTGCGGTTACCCTACCGTGGGTACACATTGTATGTGAAAAAGTGATGGAGTAAACGGAAGTCCTCGGCCATCTTTGTCGCCGCAATACAATTTCCTCGCGTCCAAGCAACCCGGCGACCACAAATGTATCGCGTGCGGCGATCCCTTTCCCGCGCACTCTTGGAGAAGTTATCACTAGGAAGCACTTGACCACGTGGGATCTTCGTGATCCGAGCCACCTCATCCACAGTGATTGTGCGCCTTATGCCCCTCACAGAGACAGTGAACTGAAGAGGCTCTAATGATGGGTCTACGATGTGGGCGTAGAAAGCACGAACCGTGTTCTCACATGCAGGGGACTCACCGTCAAACATAGAATTCCATCCGATATCCATCAGGTGGTCCATCATTGGGTGTAGCCCAAACATCCTCTCATCCATGTGAGCTTCAAACACGACTTTACGGCCAGCAAAACGCCCATATTCAACGCCTATCGGATAGGCATTTCTGACAGGATGTTGAGGATCCAGGTCTCGCTTCGACCTAAATTCCCGAACGGTGCTAGTGTCGGTCCCATCGTCAGATCTTCTTCTGGAATGGGCTGGGCTACTTGGGCCAGCGTCATCATCTGCGGTTTTCCTCTTTCCCATGAGAGATAGGATGGAGGAAATGGAGAAAATAGTCGTAACCAACCCAAAAAGAGCCAGGAAATGAAGGAATGAGAGAAAAATGGGCTGATTCCTTTGATTCTCCACGAGCAACAGTCCCAACAGGTGTAGAAGAGCCACCAGGGACAAGGAAAGAAGAAGGAATAAGGGAAAATGAGATGGGTTAGGAGGTTACCCGATTTTGAGCTCCATATGAGGGATATGAGAGCTCAAACGTGAAAGGAAGGGGTAGGGTAGGTGGCTGGGGCTGCTGTGATCAATGGAAATGCGTGAATCATGGCCGAATAGGGTGGATTGAAAGATTGGAGGAGAGATTTGAGGGAGAAAATCGGAAATAGAAGGGGAGGGCGTTTGAAAGGGGAGATGTGAGAGAGAGGGGAGCTCCAGCCCAAAAAATCGTAACCCCCAGCCCTAATCGCACCCACCACACGTGTGGGGAGGTCGGACTGACCGTTCCCAGGCTCGGGCCATCGTCCGAAAGCCCACCCGACCGCGGCGCGCCGCGGTGACCGCGGTTCCACCTCGGTCCGCCTTGGCCGGCGCCACACCGCCACTGTGGGGCCGTGTTCGCCATGATCCCAAGGTGCCAAATGCACCTTAGTTCGACCCTAGGTCCCAAGGATTTAAGTGGGGAGGCCCCCGACTCGATTCGGTTCCAGATCGGGTGTTTTCGGGAAATTCCAAATCTAGACTGATCATTTCTGATTTTCAACGACTGGTTTTGGGTGCACAGCGATCTAGACACGTCAATAGACGGTCTAGAAGCGATTTGGAATGGACCCGTGCAATCAGGATCGAGCACGGACTCGATCAAAATGCGCGTTTTCGACGAACTTCGCCAAATGGCGAAATCAGAAATCCTAGGATTGTTTCTAAAATTTTCTCGCACCCTCCTAGGTTGTAATGCGTCAGCGTACGTCGTGGGAACATAACCCAGGTCTGGTTTAATCAAAATCATGCTCTGATACCAACTTGTAACGCCCTGAAATTCGGGGGTCGAGTATGAACTCAACTCCCGAGTTCCAACGCATCACTTATGCAACATACATAATGATGGTTAAATGTTGTCTGAGTTAGAGCAATAAACATGAATGAGATTATACCAAAACAGTAATTCATACTCCAATTCAATTGTATAAAGGCAAGCGAAAGATTGAAATTGTATATATATGGTATTTAAGGAAATAAAATTTTTATGAACATCAGAGTATGAACACTAACTGAGTACCCATATACATGTACTGTTTCTGAGTCAAAAGTCAAAATACAATCTAAAAGGTGAGTCCTGAAATTCTCGCGATGCAGTCGGCCTAAGCAAAGCCGTCAGAGTACTGCATGAATGAGAACTCATCTGGTCCTCGTCGAAATCGGGCTCCGCCTCCTGGACCGATGTGCCATCTATACCTGTGACAGAGTCTGGTTGGTGTATACAACACAATCCCGTAACGTGGGAGTGAGTAGCTAACTCAGTGGAACAATAAAGCATAGGTTAACATGTTATCAATTCAATCAAGCAGTAACGATAAAGCAGCACAATCAAACAAGTTTAACTACTCTTATTAAATGTAAGTATGAAATGACATGATGATGTATGCCCTTGCCAAACCACCCTCATGCGACATCATCTTACGTTCGCGAATGCATACCTCCCTCAGTGCTCCACATCTACTAGGCACATGCGGTGCGATGATGAACATGATTACCGAGTTATTATTAGTCCATTTCAAACAGTAGTATTAGGAAACTAAGGTACCTCCCTTGTATCATTCCAAAACATGATCCATTCTAGGGTCGTCAATCCTAGTTAATCTCATACGGTATTATGGTCCGAGAGGCATCGCGAAGGCATCGCAAAGGGCTCGTCACCCGTCAGCACGGATACAGATCTCACCGTATGCGGCTCAATTGCTGACCGTCAGCTCGAGTACAGGTCTCACCATACTCGGCTCAATCGCTGGCCGTCAGCTCAAATACAGGTCTCACCGTACTCGGCTCAACTCATACTCTAGTTGCTGTGAAGGGCTCGTCGCCAATCACAGTCCTTGGAGTATACTCGAAGATATTATAGATGACTCGTCGCCCGTCAGCATGAGTACAGGTCCCACCGTACTCGGCTCTCGCCGTAAGTATCGGTAGCTCGAATACAGTGTCCCATACCACTGTATTCGGCTCACGAGTTTGGGTTGCTCAATGGTCACTACAGGGAGGCACGTGGCCCCAGCATAGGCCGACAGTTCGGCCACGGTGTCCCATACCACTATGTCCGGCTCATGAGTCTTAGCGGATCGAGGTACCATGGTTAACGGGATTGCCACTGGTAAGTTTGGTACCCTAGGTTCAAGCAATAATAACCAAACATGGTGAACATACATTCGACATATCGGGTTACTTGACGACCCTGACTAGCTCGAGCGCACAACAAGTTGGGCGATATGAAGTGCAAAAGCACTCCGTGTGGCCAACCACTATTGCCAACCGAAGTATGACTCGGGTTCGTCAGACACATCCCTTGTGGCGACATGAATCTCAGCCACAATCTCAAGTCTGGTACCGAATGTCTGGACTATAGACATAGTCCCAAACTCAATCAATTCTCATCCATGGCATGTGGAGTAAAGCATGTTAAACAAAGTAATACAAGCATGCTAGTAGGCATGTCATAAGGCATGTTATAAAGCATGATATAAAGCATGTTGTAAAGCATGTTATAGAGCACTATACAAATAGGGATACAAATACATATACATCATAAGTGAGTGGTTAGAGTAAACAACCACATGGAGGGAATCATATATGACTCTAAGGTAGGTGAGAATTCCATCTCAGCACCGACCTACGGTACTAACACCTAAGCATTTACTCTCACAAGCATTTACACAGACACTTAGAGTACATTATTTCAACATACATGACGTATGTTAGTAAAATATGTATTAGGGCTATCATTTCGCCACGCGAGTATTTTATCCATGTATATCATAATCATACAGCAATTAATCATGACAATTGCATTTCCAAAATTTATACATATACGGTATCTTCTAGAATACACAATTTCAACATACATAGTGTTTATAAGCAAACATTATTACGGCGATTCCTTTCGCCAAACAAGTATTTTATCCATATATCGTATAACCATACATCAAATAAACATGTCAAACACTTTTCCAAAAAAAACAATACGTATACGGTATTTCTACGTACACCTAGAGTATGTGAAATTCCATATTCTACAACTTTAATCGAAACAGAAAACGGAAAGCACTTTGTACATGTGCAATTACATGCAGATCATGAATCTATCATTATCTGACATTGAAAGCATTGAAAATCGTAACCTATACACCTAAAGTCCTCACCTTGCACCTTGGAATCACAAGAAATCAGCAAGGTTCGAAGGGCTTCCGTATTCGGCAGTTTTATCGCCTAGAGAATGAAACTGGTTAGCTATTTCATATCCTATAACCTCCACTCACCCAAACAGATCTAGGGTTAGGGTTTCTCACCTTAAAACGGAGTCGGTATCGCCGGGAAAGTGTCTGGAAAGAGGCGGTGCAGTCCGTGTGATGATCGAAAGCAGTAGGAGGAAGGTACTCCCACAAATCTCAAGCTTTCTCTCCCTTTTCTCTCTCTCCTTAGGGTTTTATCCCAAATTCGTATGGCTGTGAGAGGGGCTATTCTAAGGCCCTTATATAGCCTAAAACCTCTCCGGAATAGACTCCAGTTCAAGGGGTACATCTACTATAAGCATTTCGGCGTTGCTCCAGCTCAAAAGAGGGTTTCTGGCGGCCCTCCTTGAGCCAAACGTCAAACTTAAGCTCACAACTCATTGATCTACGTGGGATTACGTTTTCGTCTCGGTCGGATTCTCAGATCACACGTGGCGGACCATTTTCAGTTCAACGGTTAGTGGGCCACGATCCGAAATTTCAAGTACATGTAAATGTTCCTGAAATTTTTCCTGATCCGAGGGTGTAATTTGGTCTGATTCTGACGGTCTGGTTGCTTAATACTGATCCGCAAGCGAGTGGTTCCAGATCACTATTCAAGATATTTATTTTGTAAAGAAAATAGTGGTTTTCACACTCCCTCGCTCCGGATCCAAGCAAATGGCCGTGGGACGTCATCTGGACCTGATTTTTGAGATGGTTGTCAAGCCCAGCGAGGCGGTCCTAGTTCCTTAACTTCGTATTAATCGGACTTCCGATGTACGGTCTAGACCTAATACGGAGTTTCAATTCATTCCCGAGAGTAGCCGGGTAATGAGTTTGATCCTAAACTTTAGGGTAACCTAGAGTCAATGATTTTGCAAGTTTTGGGTCTTGCAGATCGTATTTAAAGCGATTCCAACGGATTTCATGGCTAATCGAGTTTTGCACATAGTTAACTTTGTTAAATTTCTAAAGGATTTAATCCTAATTGATTTCTGGTCGAGGTGGTACTCGAGCCATAGTACGAAAATTTACGGGTCGTTACACCGTTCCAGGTTATTTATGGTCGAATGCCTTGCCACACACTTGACTTTGCCCCTTTGCCCAAGCTTCCGGGCATGAGTGTTACAACAGAACATATGACAAATATGATCATGGGCATACATGCTAAGGTGCAAGATAAGCTACACACCTCAAATGAGAAGTACAAGGAGCAAGCTGATAAGTATCAGTGACAAAAGGTGTTCGAAGTGGGCGACCAAGTTATGGTTCACCTACATAAGGAGATATTTTCGACCAGGATGTACAACAAGTTGAAGTGCAAGAAGATTTGACCAGTACTGATCCTCCAAAAGATCAATGAAAATGCTTACGTTGTTGATATTCCGGACGACATGGACATCTTGCAGACTTTCAATGTCTCAGACCTGACAGAGTATCATGAACCAAAGAAGGGCGAGAACTTGAGGACGAGTTCTTTTGAAGTGAAGGGGACTGATGTAGAGTAGGTTGCGAATACTTTCATGGCTAGGATGCATCAGAAAAGTCCCGGTCGACGACAGAAGTGATCTGGACCATCAAAACTTAAAACGGACATATCTCGCAAACCGGAATGAGTTATCGGATGTACCACATATGATTTTAGGGTAGGACGAGATACTTTAGCCACCCAACCTTGCTATGCCGGGCTGCACATGCCAAATTTTTAAAATACCATCAGATCGACTGTCGACTTCATGTTTTAATGTCGTTTTTACTATTTATATTAAGTTTTTGTTTTAGTATAACTCTTCATCCATTGGGCTTTAGGAGTTGTGCCCAACATCATGGTTCCGCCAAATAGGACACTTACTATTTTTGGCCAAAAACCATGAGCACTAGTAGGAATCACAACCGTCTATAAATAGTAAGTTTAACTTCTTCCTAGATCCCCCCCGTCCTTCCGTGCATCACCCTATTTGGGCTATCGAGCCATGACTAATATATGCCATGTGCATAATGCCTAAGTCCATGTGTACTCTCCCCATAGGTATAAATTTTGTCCTCTTCTAAGTTTTTTGACGTTATTTCTTGTAATTTTCTTTTATCTGTTCATCTTTTGCTCATTTTATTTTTCTTCTAAAGGCGTGTTTGGTTGCACCAAGTATCTTTACTGACAAGTATGTGCTACATGCACACACGAAGAAAGAAAGGAGGGAACCGTGTACAGCACATCCTCACTATTTACCATGCTACAATTATCGTCGTTTCTTACTACCTTCCTGTAAGCATGAGTAGGAGACGGCTTTTCAATCTCGTTTCGGGAAATGGTGTTAGGATAACTGGAAGTTAGGTGATTTAAAGTATAAAACGGGACCGCGTCTCCCATGCAGGCAAAGACTCGGAATAAGAACGGGTATTGGTTGTGGCAGTTAGAGAATGACAGTGGCTTAATCCATGAATTGACTTCTGTGGCCCTCTCTTTTAACGTTTGCACTACAACGTCACCATTTGAAGTTTTGTACATCGCATGTGGGCAAGAAGAAAGACCATTTCAATGAATTCCCACTATATATATTCATGCCTAGTGTCCTTGTTTCTCACCCTTCAAGGCACTTTGAGTCCCAATAGCTTCTTCCTCTCCAGTTTTCTTTCTTCGCTACGTTTTATGAGAGTGAGGATGGCTTCTCACATCCTTGTACTTGCCCTTCTTGCAATCACTTGTTATCTTACACATGCCTACGACCCAAGTCCCCTGCAGGACTTCTGTGTTGCCATAATAAAACCACCAGGTACCTTTGGGGTCCGACTCTCTCTCTCTCTCTCTCTCTCTCTCTCTCTCTCTCTCTCTCTCTCTCTCTCTCTCTCTCCTCCCTCTCCCCCCCCCCCCCCCCCCCCCCCCCCCCCCCAAGACCCCAGCGTCTTTGGAGCTTGGTCCAATTCAGATTCGGGTCAAATGAGGCCATTTATATGGTTGCGCCACTATCAGATGGGTTAGATTTCTTGCACGTGTGCCCCTTAAACACAAACATGGTGTTTAAATGGTCTCTTGCATGCATGTGGCTTAGCGAACCTATTCCGATTGCTAGATTAATTAATATATATTTGACATATGTAACATTATTATTAATAAAATTAAAATATATTTGACATATATTTCACCGTGACGGTAGACCCAGTCGAAATCCAACTTGACCCATTTTCAACCAAAATGGCTGACTGAACCAAACCCGATTTCTGAAAGGTCCCCAGCATCATATATCTAGCAAAGGATTGCATGGTGCCGTTTCTTTTCCCAAGTTAATTTGATGAATAGAAAGATTCCTGACATGCTGGAGCATGTGTTTGGACGCAATGTTGTATTTTATTATTAAGATGCAGTTCATGAATGATGCAAAAAAGTTACTGGATATCAATTATCTTTCCATGTATTCAAATCGAGGAATGCAACTGCTATAGCCACTGTCTACACCCACCCTAATTGATAGCTAAGTTCTCCATTCAGGTAATAAGACCGAAAATATTTCCATTATTATCACCAAAAGTAGAAAGAGGGTCACATTAATCAGGGCTGGTGTAGAATACCACGACATGAATAGTGAGGGGAAACAATTACTTATCATTTTAATCACTCTTGATATCAATTCCTGTAAGCAGTTAAATGCTATTCAATTCAACAGTGCATCCAAAAGCAGCCTAAATTTTTGTGCTAACTCAGTGCTTATGCTTGGATATTCTGTGGTTACATTTATTTGCAGTGTTCGTCAATGGGTTCATTTGCAAGGACCCAAAGATGGTTGAAGCTGGTGATTTCTTCTTCTCCGGGCTAGACAAACCAGGTGACACCAACAACAAAGTTGGCTTCAATGTGACCCAAGTCTTTGTGGCTCAATTACCAGGACTCAATACTCTCGGCATCTCCCTGGTTCGCATAGACTATGCACCCTATGGTCTCAATCCACCTCACACACACCCGCGAGGAACAGAGATCCTGACTTTATTGGAGGGAACCCTCTATGTTGGCTTCGTCACCTCCAACCCCGAAAATCGCCTCCTCACAAAGATCCTTCAGAAGGGTGATGTTTTTGTCTTCCCAATAGGCCTCATCCACTTCCAGTTCAATATCGGCAAGACCAATGCTGTCGCCATCGCCGCTCTAAGCAGCCAGAACCCTGGCGTCATCACCATTGCTAACGCTGTCTTCAATTCCAACCCACCCATCTCTGATGATGTTCTCACAAAGGCCTTTCAAGTGGACAAGAAAGTGATTGATTTACTCCGAGCACAGTTCTAGATATAAAATCAATTACCGTAGATTCCCCCCAAGTACTTCCATGATTCATCATGCATTAGAACATGATGTTTATTTAAAATAAAGGAAGTTGCTTGCGTTTGTAGCCCACTATAATGAAAACTTTAGCTTGAATACGCAACCTTTTGTGTTTCAATGATAGGTTTTATGTGGGATTTCTCTTTGTTGTTGCCTTGTTTTGGTTGGCTCTGAAGTTGTGCCACGGGCAAGCAAATACCTGCAATTAGGCATTTTATACAACCAAATCATACATACCCATTGTATTTATAAAACTAAAAAATAAATAAATAAATAAATAAATTTGGTGTGGTAAGAAAATTTCCACAATTAGTCACTCAAACCATACAATATGATTAAAAAGTTGTAGTTTTCTACAAACTGAAAGAAAATTTAGGTAATAAAGGTGAACACGATAAGAAAATTGACCTTTACCAGCGGTTAAAACCTTCGGTAAAGGCCCAGAAAACCGCAGGTAAAGGCTTTATCGGTGTTCAGACAAGTGCTGGGAAAGGTGGCATTGGTAAAGGTTTTACCAGTGGTCAAGGACCTTTACTGGCGATTTTGCTGGACGCCCCTAAATCGTAACTTTTTATTACACTACCAGAAAAGTGGTCAAAGGCTACAAATAAAATCCGTAGTTGAATATATGGCTATGGTTATAGCCCATAGCACAATCATAGCCATAGCTTTTAAATCTATGGCTACAAGTTAATTCCGTAGCCATAGAGCTCATGGCTACCGATAATCCATAGCCATAGAGCAAATCTTTTTCATCAACAAGAAAAAAGAAAGAAAAAGAAAGAAAAGAAAAGGTGACCCTCATGTATCCTAGTGTTTATTATTATTGTTATTATTATTATTATTATTATTACACTGGGAATGTTATCATCCTTGATCAAGCCTTCTCTTTCACTGGAGATATTATCAAATGATGCAATGTTGTCGCTTGGACAACTGTGCTTGGACCTAAATCCCGAGAGCGGATCGAACTAGTGCGCTTAAGGCTAAAATTCCTCTCATTGCCCTTGTGTAGAAAATGTCGCAGTGGCAGTGGAAAGACCGTCACCAGGCGCGATGAACTATCAAGTAGAATCACCCCAATGATAATAAGCATCATGTAGCCAAAAACATAATACACTCGTCATGAAATTGAAATCCAAGGGGGCATTTTGGGGCACAACACTTCGACATCCAAAATGCAAAATAGGTGGCGTATGCAAATCAACTAGGGTGGTGACTAACTTTTACTGGTAACATTTGGAACTGATTTCAAGCCACGTAAATCTGATTTTGAAGAATGTAGCAAGCTAATTTGAAACAAATCTCAAGTCATAAACCAGGCTGAAGCAAAAAATCAGTACAATAGAAGGAATCAGAAATTAAATAAATCGATGGCCACAAGGGGTTTACCATCCAAGCAAGAGTAAGAGGTGATCCAGGGGAGCTGGAGGCAAGCGTTCACCTAGAGCAAGGATGTCAGCATCTACGCCAGTCATTATTGACGCCATGGCTGCACATGTGGACACAACAATTGCTCTCCCATGCTTTAAACCCCATGTATGTTCACGATAGATAACTTATATTAACACTGCATTGAAATTTGAAACTGCACCATTGATGAGCTGAGAATCCCGCATACCAAAAGATGGAATATAAATGGGAGTGAACTTCCATATGAACAAGAAAAGAAGAAAGAAACAACAAATAGGAGTGAAATTTTTCTTATGAACTCAATAATGGACATTAGACATTGTAAAATTATAATGAGGGCTGTTGAGGGTCAAATATTGCATATTATCCCCCAATTATAATTGCTTTTTCGAACATAGTACAACTTAATGTCCTATTTTACTCATGTTTGTGTTGCAACGTGAATTTAAGAGCTTGGATTGGAAAATGTACTAAAAACATTGATTTAATGCTCAAGAATCACTAAAGCCAAGGATGGATCTTATGAGACCAAGATTGACGAATTCACATGCCAAAGATCTAAGGAAACCAAGTGATGAAGGAAGAGAATCGAAGACTTGAAGTGAAGAAAATGAATCTGAAAATTGTCCTGAAAACAGATTCTGGGATCAGAAAGTCTAATTCTGGAAAACCGCCAGAATAACCTTCGATTCTATCGAAAACTGTTAGATAATATCGAAGAATATATCGAAGAACATATCGAAGACACTTCGATAGAATCAAGAAATTTAGGATTTCAGGCCAAACACATTGGATAGTTCTGGACCAATCTTCGATTCTATCGAAGACTGTTCGATAGAATCAAAGGACTTATCGAAGGACATATCAAAGACTGTTCGACAAAATCAAAACTGCATAAATTTGAGGCGGTTTCTAGATTTTTCTAAGTCGGTGCGAGAGAAGATGTTGGACAACTATAAATAGGAGTCTCCCGGGCACTCCTATGCATCATCTAGGGTTTAGAGGAGCAAAGCATAAGGGTGGAGAGTCATCGCCAAGCATTTTTCTTCTCTTTCTCCTTAGTTTATCATGTTTTCTTCTAGAGTTTTAGATCCAATCATGTCTATGGTTGGCTAAATCTCTTAGCTGGGGGTAAGAGGTGAAGCTTGTAGCATGATGGAATGTTTCTATTGCTTTGATTCATGTTTATGTTGAACTTACTTTGATTCTAGTTTGATATTTAAGAAATACTTTCAGTTTTTAATTGTTTATTGTGACTCAAATTACAGTAGATCTGCAATAGCTTTGAGTATCTTCTTTTCATGTTTTGAGATTGTGAAATTAGGAAATCCTGTTGTTCACCATCGTCCCAAGGGCATGGTCAGATGATGGAATCCCTTCTAATCTTCATGATTCTCGTATGATTGATTGTGGGAATTGGTAGATCCAGTTGTTTGCCATTGTCTCATAGGCATGGTTTTGTGATGGAATCACTCCCAATCCTCATAACTTTCATCCATTGAGAATTAGATCAAAGGAATTTCAGATTTAATCTTAACTTCTATATTTTTCAACTGGATAAGATAGGACTCTGATTACAGTTGTGTCCTTGAATCAGGCATTGCATCACCTTGATTGCTGCAAGTGGATCCTTGGAAACCTCAGTTCACACCTTTAAATTCACTAGTTTTAATTACTTTATTCACAATTAGTCTCTCAATTACTTTATAATTAATTTTACATCTTCTCCTAGTTTTGATTCTAGTTGCTTTCATATTACACATGAGATTAGTCCTTGTGGATTCGACCTCGGTCTCAACGAGATTATTACTGCATCATGACCCTACAGTTGGGGTTGTGAACAATGACACTTTTACATTATATCAATCCAAAAAATAACGTGTTTGTTCCAATTGCCATCTCATCTAGCCATTATCGACATAGCAAGCACATAAAACTTTCGAAGTTGTTGTTCTTCAATACTCCTGAACAATGGTTCTAAAAACTAAAATTGCTTTGAATATATTCACATTACATCCAAAAATTAATATAATAAATACAAATCAAACACTTAAGGTTGTCAGCCTTAACCGTGTCAAAGGTAGTCAGCCTAATGTTGCAAAAGAGTTTGGTCAGCACCCAGCTAAGCATCACGGAGAAAATACTCATCAATGTATTAACAGTAAGGTTCTAAAAGGCAATTATATGAGTGAAGCACTCAGCTGCTATAAGGGAATGGAAACGAACCTGTTGTTTAGGAGATTCTTCAAGGGAAGCACTCAGCCTAACCAATTTGCTTGAACAAGTTTGATAAGAGAAACTATGAAATATGAACGCCATATTAAAGATTTCAGAATAGTTGCCCATCTAGTGAAATCATATAAAGCTCATCTTCATCTGCAACAAGCTCAAAGGTTAACCAGCCATTAACAAAATAGTTATAGCGAAAAGAGAGAAGGGTAGAGAGTTCATGGAGCCAAATTTTTTCACAGTTCATATGCATGAAATTTCAATTGGGATTAAGTAAGGAAAATAAAATGTTGCTAAAGGTATGGCCCTTGATAGAGTGGAATGGTGGAATATGATTCTTGTAACTGACCCCAATTAATTGGGACAATGCTTAGATGATGATGATGATGAAGGGTGATAATGTTGATCTCAATGGTTGAACCACTACCTAACTTCATAAGTAAAAGGAAACGTAGTTGATTTCCTTCCCCCTAGTATTTTGTTGTTGGATTTAGTATTTCCAAATGGAAGTTTCAATAAGATAAAACTTTTGGAGAGTCATGGTTAAAATTAAAAAATAATAAATAAATAAATACACTAATAAAAGATGTCAGATATGCATGCTCATGCTGGACAAAAAAAAAAAAAAAAAAAAAAAAAAAAAAAAAAAAAAAACATAACAACATAAGAACTACATAACCTCGGTTGTAAAATTTTCTACCCAGGTGCCACTGTCACTTTGAATTGTGTGTTTGATTTGTGCTCCTGCTCCTACCTCCTAGCTGTCATACTTGCTAACATTTTGAAGCTAAAGCTTCTCCATTCCCATGCTCAAATCAGTTCCTGCTTACCTTCACACTTTGTGACTACTTGCGCACCAACAAAAAGACCAGTTATAAACATTACTATGGACCCTCCCTGTGGAAGCATAGAGAAAAGAATGGTTACTAGTCAGTTCTAACCTACAAAACAAATCTTAGCCATTAGCCACTGTTCCAGGTTATTCCATAGATACATATGCTCCAAATATCAATATTATGGTAAGAGATGGTTACAAACTTCTTTTAAAAAAAAAGTTCCACATGAATTTATATCCAAAAGAAAGAAAGAAAGACAACTTTTAGTTATCACGAAACACAATAGAACCACATGTCGCCACTTCCAGCATTCTGAAAACTTTCACATGATCTAGCTAAGAAAAATAAATATTTCACAACAGAAAATATAGAATAAAATTGTGGTGAAATGAAGAAAATAGAGATAGGAAGGAAATGTTTAGGGTGAAATTTTTTAAATTAGTGGATTACTAAAATGTCGTTGAAAATAAAATGTTTAAAAATATTTATAATGGATCACTAAAATGTTGCTGAAAATAATGTCACAAGAACTGTTACTATTGAATAGTAAATAGATTTCATCGTGAATGCTATTGAATATAACATCACTATACAAGGAAAGCAGTTCAAAATAAATTAGTAGATAGATAAATAGATACAGAGAGAGACAGGTAGATAAATAGATTCATAGAGAGTGAGAGAGTAGAGAGAGAGAGAGAGAGAGAGAGAGAGAGAGAGAGAGAGAGAGAGAGAGAGATTTATATAAAACATTGATACAAAATTCACAACTCTGTAAAAGAGACAGAGTGAATCAGCTGATGTGTTCTTGATTGTTTGGAGATCCCCTCATGTGATATGATTAAGGAAGTTCAGAAGAAAGTCTGCAAAGAGAATATACTTGCAGTCACAATGCCATCCGACTTGGCATGCAATTTCAATGGGAAATAGGCCAAAGATGGAAGGTTTGGAATCTTCCCTTTTGGGGAATGTCTCCTCAATGACAAAATCATCATATCAATAATATGAATTGACAAACTACAGGCCCCACATGTTTGGCATCCTTCTTAAGGCTTACTGCCAAATATCTTTCACCCTCAAAGTTGAGGTCCACAATATCAACAATCAGAATTTCACAGGGAAAAGGGTAGGGCATGTAATCAAAACAGAGTTCTAAGGGACAATTGAAATTCACCAACAGATGCCACCTAGTGCATCAAAAGATACCTGAGCAAAACACAATACCAGAATTTCACCTAATCTTTTGTATGTCACTTTTATTAACTCCATCCTAGCACTGATGTTAACAAACCACAATATCAGAATTTCACCCAGATCGTGCTAAGAAAAGAAGCAAATAACTCCACATATGTACATCCTAACTGAATGCATGACCTCATTGCAGTGGCCCAAGCATCATGCAATGATACCCAAAATAACCTGTTGGTATTGCTTAAGAATGACAACAACCAAATTGGGGAGAATCGAGGTCCTATTTGGTGAGTGGCATGCTGCAACATGGTAGCACCCTAGGAAGGTCAAAATAGACCCTTGTCACTTTGTGCTATGGTATTTTCCCCGAAACGGTTTTTTCACATAAAAAATGAGAAAAATTCAATTTTTATGTGGCACCCAAACAACCCAAACAGGCCTTTGAGGAATGTTTTGGAACCTTGTGAAAATTATTTGAACTTATTTTTAAGTGGCACCCAAACCGACCATGGAAGGCTTTCCATTGCAGTTAGTTAATCTGGATGACATTGTCATAAGATTCGCATTTGGTGAAGAGGTCTCTGAGCAAGCTGCAGCTATGACTTCATAGAATTTAGCAGGATTTAACCGCAACGGTTTCTGTTCATTGTCCATAGTAAGGCATTGATAAGAGAGATATCTTACTCTTTTACAGAACATGACTCCAAAATTTGCCTACATCAATTTACAAGTGAGACAAGTGTAGATTTTAGTTCTTAATGATTAATGATCAATTCTAATTAACAATATATATATATATATATATATATATATATATATATATATATATATATATTAGGTTATGATAAGACAACAAAGAAGCAGAAGAATTCCTGACCCTCACATCACTTGATCGTTGTTAAGTCTCTATTATATATATACATGACAAACCTCAATACTTGAAATCAGCACACAGAATGGAGAAAGCTTTGCATCAGATACCTGTAATGCCAGTACTAGAAAAAGGGGTGAGCACGTGGACGAAATGTGTTTACAGGAACATCCTCTCTGGGAAAAGAAATCAGGCCAGTAAATCAATCAGGTAGAGGCACAATGTTAGGCAGAAATGGACATAGTAGAAAGAACTAGTATAAGCTTTTCAAACCTTTCCATTTGTTTCTAAAATTGCACCCCACATGATGAGTGGAGCAGCCTATTTTTGGGCCAGGGTACCTACATAGTGGGATCCACCTGATGAACAGATCGAGTATCACACCTGACCACTGATACATGTGCACATAAGTGGTATTCATAAATAATTATCAGAAATACATAAAATCTTATTACGAATTAATGTTATCCAACTCAAAAAGGGAATTGACACCCTAAAATATTGTTCTCACCACTCAGCACCTAAAAGAAAGAGATAACAAAACATATCGTTCGATGTTGAGAACCTAAAATAGAGTTTTGCAATGCTTTTTTTCTTTAGAAGAGTATTGCATATTAAGTTATTAAAAAATGTTTTGAACAAAGTAGAACCAGAAAGTTTTTGAGTCAGATCAGCAGGTTGCCAAGGTTGCACAAAATCAAACAAATTGATAGGCAAATTTACCTAGAAGCTAAAAATAATAATAACAAATAAATAAAGGAAAAAATAGCATTTTTAAGTTCATCTGGTTCTCCCTCTCTGCTAAAGAGCATCCATTGCACTCTCAACATACTATATGCATAGGAAGATTGAAGAGATTGGGAAGAGGCATGCATGATTATGGAAATATGATCAGGCTCTCTCACCAAGAATCCTTTTGGCCAGTTATATGTACTTGGACATGATTATCACCCTCTTGGCATGGATTGCACACAGATTCATGTCCTGAAACAGCCCTACCAGATACGCCTCAGAAACCTCATGCAATGAAAGGATAGCATGGCTCTAGAAACACAGATCTGTCTTGAATTTACCTTAACATAATAATGGCAGAGAAGATGAAGTGTACCAGTGTCACATGTTTGAAGATAAAGCCGGGAATTTGTAAGACAATTAGAAACACTACATACACACACAAAAATAAAAAAGAAAATATTCAAGGTCTAAGTCAGAAAATAGACAAAAACAAAATAAAAATATAACTTTTTTCTAAAGTATTACTTTCACCATTGATTTTGGAGAAGTGGAGTCGATGTAGATAATCCAAACTGCTGATCTAATGGACCAATGGTGGATGGGACCAGACCGCTATGATCATATGTGAGTGATCAATGGACCTTTAATGGATGGCTAAAATGAAAAGGTTTGAATTCAACAAAGTCCATTAATTGTAGGTTGGAATCCACTAGATGGTAAATGGCTGAGTTCTCCCTCTCCCTCTCCCTGTCTTTAGATTGATAATCGTATAATGCCTCATACCTTGTAATGGATCCTCTGTTCTATCATGCCTCTTGTGCAACATCAGATAACATGCCCTCATTTACATGAAGCTCCAAACGCATACTGAGCTTATGAAGTTCAGGAGACATGGTTCCCAAGAACCTATTGTTGTTGAATAGGCTACAATATAAACCAAAACATGTAAGTAATATAATTTCCCGGGGCAAGATACTACTAATTAATTTCAGGTGGAAGCAGCCTGCTGAGATCGTTGTGTTTCAAGTCCAAAACTTCTAGCTCCTTAAGTTCTCCAATCTCTTTAGGAATGGTCCTAAAGAATAATTATTTTGCAAGATAATGCACAAAAGGTTCTTTTTTTTTTTTTTTTTTTTAAAGCCTTTGAAAGATCATTTTCCAACCATCTTGTTATGATAGAACCTATCTTTTTGCAAACAATTTTAAGCATCCATTTCGCAAGCTATTAAGCGGAAGGTTAGAATTGTCCAATGCAAATACTTGCAATGGACTCCTTCCCTCCATCCTACCAAATATTTGTTTCTCTTAAGCATCATCATTGTGGGTTTTACATAGATCATGTCCTCCTTTACCTAAGATGAGCCAATGGTTAAGCACAATCTTTAACCTGCACAATGTTTCACCCACATTTAAAATTGCATTACCAAATATACCATGCAAACCTCAAATTTTCGCTCAATAATCTAAGATGCAGTAGGGAAGTCAACTAAAAGCTTTTATTCCAGAATGTTAAAAGTTACCATTAGGGGCAAGGCTCCAAATGTGTATCGAGTAGTGTGTCATTCATCACCGATATGTGCCATTACCTAGTAGTTTCCAAATGGTAGTTTAAAACTTTTATTATGAGTGCATTCAATATGATGAGTCTATCGCTTACAAAGATCTAATGCGTGACGACGCTTCCCAGCTCAGGTGCCAGTGTCCCCACAGGATAGGGATCCGATAAGTTCCTGCAAGCAAAACAAGTCAAGCTACAAAGAAATTCAAACATTTTTACCACCAACGTAATAGGAGAAATAAGCATAAAAAATTTATTAATCATTCTTACAAAAAAAAATAATACCTCCACAATCAATAAATAAGAGAACTATAGAAGTTGAATAAACAACAGATCTACATACAAACCCTATATCTGGAATTGATCCCATAAGAATAGATCTACTTCCTTGAATCAATAGATCCGATAGGAATAGATCTACAACCCTAAATCAATAAATCTCATAGTAATAGATCAGAAAGGTTCTTACTTGAAGCAGAGGACCAGTAACGTGGTTTTATCCAAGATGGTTCTTGATTGAAGCATTTCTTTAAACGACTAACATAAAATTGTAGGTGGCCATGGACAACAATGGATATGGCTGCTGCTACCATGGCTATTGCCTAAATTCCAGCCATTAGAAGGGAAAGTGAGAGAGACATAGATGGAGAGAGAGAGAGAGAGAGAGAGAGAGAGTATCATCGATTTTCTCTTCTTTCTTTTATTTTCTTCAACTGCTGGAGAGAGGTCGATGAAGGGACAACGCGTCGAAGATAATTAGGGGGAGAGATCAAGAGAGTGAGAGGAGGGAGAGGGAGGGAGAGGAAGGGAGAAGGAGAGACCAGGCAACGTGGAGGGAGATGGAGAGGGAGAGGGAAAGAGAGATAGAGATGGGGAAATAAAAAGTAGCTAGCTAGGGATTTTTTTTTTTTAGTTGATCAAGAGCTTTTATTGGCAGTTAGTGATGGCTGCCGGTAAAACTGTGTTTGTAATTCTCCACTTTCTTGTAATGGAAGCTCTATCTTAAACTGCAGCCAACAAACAGGCTTGCTTCAAAAAGTAGGTTCATAGCACAATGTTATTGAGAAAGTTGGAAATATAATTAATAGATCAAGAGTCATATCCAGTGATCCACGCCATCAGTCCCATGAGGCAGACAATAGAAAGTAGTTTTCCTCAATAATCTTAAACTTGCGTGGTCCTAACATTTGGTTAAATAGCACACACAGTGCAAGGGGTCCTCCACCCTGATGTAGAGCCGGTTGTAGACACTTTCTTGGCAAAGATGGACCAAAGAAGGTTCAATCAGAGGTAGAAACGATTCGGACCATCAGAACCTTAAATCAATACTCTCTCATAAATCGGGATGAGTTTTTCAACCTATTATATTTGATTTGGGGTAGGAGGACCAACTTAAGTCAACCAACCCCGCTATGCCGGGTTTCCGATGCTAGACTTGCAAGATTCCATCAAATCGATGATCAAAAGTCCCATTTACTTACTTTTTTTTTTCTATAAATAGTAAGTTTTAGTTTGAGTATAATTTTTTAGCATTTGGGTTGTAGAAGTTAAGCCCAACATGAAAATGACTTAGAAAAGTAATGAGAATAACGTGGTTAGCTAAATTGGACACATAATACTTTTGGCTGAAAACCATGAACTCTAGTAGAAATAGTGGTTGTCTATAAATAGTAGGTTTACTATGTTGATACATGTCTTAAATCTGTAATTCAATAGTCTGTCGATGACAGGTTCACTGTCATCGAGCAGGCTTCGATGTCATCGAGATTTTCTGGAATAAATTGAATTGGTTAGTGGACACTTTAGGTGCCTTTTTTTATGCCATTGAAGTAAGTTTTGATGTCATCGAAGGTTGTTCAATGCCATCGGTAAAATCCTAATTTTCATGTTTGGTAGTTAGAACGTTTTGGTGTTATTCTGATGACATCAAAGTGGGTTCAATGACAATGAAGGTTTAGTTTGATGACATCGAAGTCCCATCGAAGGTGTCATCGAGTGTATCATAGAGTTATGTAGATTTGCGATTTGCAGGATTTGTTTCCAAATCCAATTGGGATTCTTCCAAAGGCTATATATTTGGGTGTAATCGGGATTGGGATGTATCTAAGGGTTTCTAATTCATTCTCAAGGTTTCAAGGGCTTGTAAGGGAGAGTAAAGGCTTGTTTGAATCGTGTATTCTATTTTTCTCTTGTAATTTTCTGCTTTTATAGTGCTTACTATCCATTTGTGCCATGGTTCTTTCCTACGAGGGATTTCCACATTAAATTCGATGTGTTTGCATTGTGCTTTCTTGGGGTGATTGGATTACTCCACTTGATTCATCTATGTGTGCTTCTGCAGTCCCATAATAAGTGGTACCAAAGCTAACATTGCAACGTAGGCTTGGTGAGTAACAATGACTGACAATCCTAGGTTCAATGTTGAGAAATGCTTTGGAAAAATAATTTTGAATTATGAAAGGTCAAGATGATTGGCCTATTGGTTTAGCAAGGATTGGATGAAATCCTTGAGAAGCGGCCTGAATGGATAAGAAAGCAAAATTCTCATTCTAATTATGTTTAATGGATGAGGTTCTCTACAGTGTCATGAGGGAGAAAATCGTAGCGGATTTGTGGGCAAAGTTAGAGGACATCTATGTTCCCAACCCCAAGTGTAGGGTCACGATGTAGTAAAAATCTTGGTAAGACCGAGGTCGAATCCACAGGGACTAATCTCGTATGTATTCTGAAAGTAACTAAAATCAAAACTAGAAGAAGATCTAAATCTAAAATTGGGAATAAAAGGAAGTAATTGTGAAGTATTTATTAGAAACTTAATAACTCAAAGGTGGGAACTAGGGTGACAAGGATTAACTTGCAACTATTAGGATGTTTCCTTATTTGATTTAAGGAACACAATTGAAATTGGAGTCCTATCATATCCAATTGAAAAACATATCAATAAGATTAGATCTGAACTTCCATTGACCTAATTCTTAATGGATGAGAGTTGTGAGGATTAGAAGAGATTACATCATCTAACCATGCCCAGGAGACAATGGCAAATAATAGGATATACCAATCCCACAACCAAACATAGCATAATTGGGAAGGTTAGAAGAGATTTCATCACCTAGCCATGCCCAAGAGACGATGGTGAACAACATAATTTACTAACTTCACAATCTCAAATCAAGAAAAGAAGATACTCGAAGCTATTATAGATCTATTGTAATTTGAGTCACAAAAAACCATTAAAAATTAAAAGTATTCCATAAATATCAAATTAGAATCAAAGAAGTTCAACAAGAACAAGAATCAAACAAGAAAAACATCTCAATCATGCTACAAGTTTCACCCCTTATCCCTAGCTAAGGGATTTAGCCAACCATAGTCATGATTGGATCTCAAAACCTCAAAGAAAGCATTAAAAAGTAAGAAGGTGAGAAGAAGAAACTCTTGGATGACAGCTCCACCCCTTTTCTCTGCTCCTCTAAACCCTAGATATCTCAAAAAGTTCGTTAGAAACCCATATTTATAGCCTATTCCGTGTAAAATCGCAAAATGCCTCAATTTATGCAGTCTATGTAATGTGTTCGATGAGATCAAACATCCTTCGATGTCATCGAAGGGATTTGAATCCGGAAGTCGCGACTTTACACACTGCGTAACTTTTCTGATCTGCGTAAATTCTTGTGTCATGAACCTTCCTTCGATGCCATCGAAGGGTCTTCTATCCATCGAGAATGTGTACAAAACAGTCTAGCGAGTTGCTTCAATTTCTTCAATAAATTCGATGCCATCGAACAGACTTCGATGTCATTAATCACCTTCTTCGAGTTATCGAACATGACTTCAATTCAACGAGAATTGCATCCCATATGTCCAGCAACTAACTTGATTTTCTTGTAGAAATTCGATGTCATCAAGCTGTTTTCGATGTCATCGAATGATGGCTTCGATGTCATCGAATAGTAGTCGATGACACAGATAATGAAGTGAATTTCAACACTTTGTTCTTTCGACTTCCTTCCTTATCCACTTGATTTTCTTAGATCTTGGGGTTTTGAAATCTTCAGTATTGGTCTCCAAAGATCCATTCCTTACTTTGGGGTTTCTTAAGCATCAAATTCATGCTTTTAAAATTCTTTGCAATCTGAGCTCTTAGACTTACCTTGCAACACAAACATGTATAAAATATACCATTAAGCCTTAGCATGTTCGTAAAACCAAGATATAAATGGGGTAAAATATGCAATATTTAACTCTCAACAATCTATGCGAAGAAGTCCCTTGAAAATAGCCTACACTTGAAGCTGCAGTTGTTCAACTTCAAGATGGAAAATGGAGAAGATGTTGAGACCCACATCAACAAATTTAACAAGATGATCAGCAAATTGCTAGATGTAGAGGAAGTGATTAAGGATGAATATTAGGCTTGTATCTTATTGAATTCTCTCCCAGCTTCGTATGAGTCTTTTAAAGACATGTTTTGCACCGGTAACTTGTCCCTCAAGGAAAGGTGATAAGAAAGAAAAATGGTAGCATGGGGCCTCCACCGATGCATTGTTTATGAGGGGTCGGAATTCTGAGCGGGATATAGGATCTTCTTGATCCAGATCCAAATCCAAAGGCAAGAAAAAGTTAAAGTGCTGGAATTGTGGGATGCCAGTGCACATGAAAAAGGATTGTACAAATGCTAAAGCGAAGAAAAAGAACATAAAGGCTTCTTCCAGGGAGGATAACACTGCCACATTTGATGAAGAAACAAGAAGAAGTGATGTGTTGTCAGTGTCTATGATCAGACACTTATACGATGATCATAGAGACAAGTGGATTCTAGGCACAAAGATTTCTTATCACATGACTCCTCATTGGAGTTGGTTCACCAGCTACAGGGAGTGCAATAGTGAATAAGTATTTATGGGCAATGATGATGCCTGTAATGTTGTGAATGTTGGATCGATGCGCATAAAAATGTTATGGGATGGACTGTACATTAATTAAGGTGAGGCACGTTCCTAACATGAAGAATAATATAATATTTTTAGGTGCAGTCGAGACTATTGGGTACATATTCACCAGTTTCAATGGTGTCCTTAATGTTTCAAAAGGGGCACTCGTGGTCATGAAAGCATAGATGAGCGAAAACCTTTACAGTTGATTGGGAGCACTTCAACAGGTGGAGCTACAACATCTATAGCAGATTACACATCTACATGTATCTGGCATGCACGTCTGAGCTACATGAGCGTGTGAGGCATGAGGCGTGAAGCTAGGACTCATATATTGCATATTTAACCCTTCAATTACATTAGTTTTCCTGACATCTAAGTGATAATTTAATTTAATTATATACGTTTTTTGTCATGCGAGGTAATTCAGAGGCGTATGATGAATATGCGATTAAATTGATGGATTTAGAGCTCAAAAGAAGATAATGAAGAATTGAAGATTTTGAAGTCATTAACGAAGAATTTAAATGCAAATATCCAGTAAAACCAGGTAAGGAATGAAGAGAATTGAATATTTGAAGTGAAGAAAAGAAATACTGAAAATTAGCTAGAAAAATCATATTCTGAAACTCCGAATATAAAAAGAGAATTCATGAAATAATTAAAAAAATATACTTCAATGGCATCGAAGTCACTTCAATCCCATCGAAAATTTAGGAATTTCGGGCTTGACTCACTAGATAGTTTTGGATGATTCGATGACATCAAAGACAATTCGATGCAATCGAAGTTGTCATCGAAGGTGCGTAAAGTGCATTACTTTGTGGTGGTTTGAGAACTTTTCCGAAGTGGTGCGAAAGTTGAGTTAAAAAACAATTTAAAGGAGTCCCTAAGCTATTATAAATCATCTTCTATGTTTTAGAAAGGGAGAGAAGGCCTAGGTGGAGCGCCGACAACATTCTTTCACTTCAATTTTTTCATGGGTTCTAGTTTATCTTTTTTTTCTTATAAGATGTTAGTCTTCTCAAGTTAATCTCTTAGCTAAGGCTATGGGATGAAACTTATAGTTTATTTTGATGTTTAATTTACTTTGATTCAAGTATATGTTGAACTTCCATTAAGTTTTAGTTTAAATAAAGATATATTTTCAGATTTCTATTATTTATTGTGACTAAAATTACATTAGATGTTATGAAAGCTTTTGATGTGATCTTATTGGCTTTAGAATTGTGTGATCTGTAAAAGTCATTCACCATCGTCTATGGGCATAGTGGATTATTGAATTCCCTACGATCATTGTAATTAGACGAATACTGAGGAAATAAACTAATGAAAAGTTCATATTTTGTTTTAACTGCTCTATCATTCGATTGGATTGGATAGGACATCGATTTCACTCGAGTTATTGTTTACTCAAGTACATTGAATATTGAGATTGCTATTGTCACGCCCCAACCTTAGAAACCATGCTCACAAAATTCCCGATCACCGAATTCAGTGATGACAGCCTCCATAGTACCTCATTCTCGGATCCCGGTGCTCATATGTTCAGGGTCAAATATTGCATATCAGACCCCATTTATTGCTTGGATTTACGAACATGGTACTGTTTAACGGCCCAATTTAACCGTGTTTGTGTTGCAAGGTGTGTTTAGGAGCTTGGACTGAAATAGGGTGTTAAAAGCATGACTTTAATGCTCTAATGTCACCAAGGCAAGGGATGGACTCCAAGGGACCAAGATCGACGGATTTACATGTCAGAGATTCGAAAAAATCGAGAAACTGAAGCTCAAGTGGCCTGAAAGTTGGCCAGAATGAAAGATCATAGGGTTTCCACCATCTGTTCAGCTCAAAACTTCATACACATCCTGAGGACTATAAATGAACTGTACATGTCAAATTTGAGCCATTGGATCCCTCTGAAAGTGGCTCAACGGACTGATCAGCCCTTTAAATCAAGACATGGGGCCCGCTTGGTATCTGGAAATGCTTCAATTTTGGTCCTAACCCCTTGAATGATGTGACAAAATGGATGGACGGAATGAATTTCACATGTACATCGCAGTGGACCCCACATGTACAACGTGTGTACATGGGGTACACACGCTCGCGCTGCACCAGACGACTGATGCGGTCAACAGACGATTGACCCATCTTCTTTTCGCACCTGCGTCCACCTGACGGATGTTGGCTGGCCTTTTTTGGCTAGTGGGCCCCACCCATCATCCGTTCGGATGATCTAGACCGTCCATACTCTCCGAGGGGGGGGGGGCATAACCCTCGCCTAGCTTTCCTTTTAGTCCCATGTATGTACAGATAGGCAGATCACCTTTCAAAAGTAGGACAAATGGCAGAGCAAAAAACAACGTGGGCCCCACCGAATATAATCCAAAACTAGCCATTTCTAATTGGTTTTTCGAGTATAGTTCAATGATCGTGTGGATTTCTCCACCGACATCAATCATGGGTCCACCGACCACCACAGCGCGAGGCTCTGTTTTGCAACAGAGGCTACGGGTGATCGTTCTGGGCCCCACTCATCGTCCGTATAGTTAATCAGAACTGTCCATTTGAATAATAAGAGGATTTAGACCAAGATCTAGTTGATCTTGGTTTGAAACATGGAGGACAAAAGGTGAAAAACAGATGGACGACAGAACTATGTTACATGATAATCCAAGTGGGCCGCATCAAAAGAAGTCCAAAACTGTCCATCTCTGACTGGTATTGTGAGGAGAAACTAATGGACAAAGTGGATTTCTTCTTCAGCCCCAAGAATGGGACTCACCAAGAATCAGCTTAAGTTGATTTACGCGGGGCTGTGCGTTTCTCGCTGCGAGAAACAGGATACTCCATCTCCGACTCTATCACCTCAGCACCCACCGGCCTCTATCCTCTATCAAAGGAAGGGAGGGATAGATGGAAGGAATCATCTTTAGATTCGTGGACAGCCGTGGAGGCGACGTGTGGAGCAGGCCAGTTAAACAAGTTTTTCTTATTCTTTTTATTTAGTTATTTTATTAAGATATTTTAGCCACTCATGTCTATGATCGGCTAAACCTCTTAGCCAGGGCTAAGAGGTGAAGCTTGTAGCTTGATTGGGATGCTTGTTTGGTTTTAATTCGTGTTTTATTGAACTCTCATAGATTCTAGTTTGATTATAAGGAATGCTTCTAGTTTTAATGGTTTGTTGTGAATCAAATTACAATAGATTTGCGATAGTTTGAGATATTCTCTTTTCAGGTATTGAGATTGTGAACTTGGGAACCCTGTTGTTCACCATCGTCTCATGGGCATGGTTGGGTGATGGAACCTTTCCTAACTTTCACAATTCTCTTATGATTGGCTGTGAGATTGATAAATTGTTGTTGTTTCCCATCGTCTCCTGGGCATGATTAGGTGACGGAATCACTTCCAAATCTTTGTCATTCTTATCTATTGATGATTAGACCCATGAGAAGTTCAGAGATCTGACAAATCCCTTCTTACCAACTGGATAAGATAAGACTCTGATTCCAGTTGTGTCGTTAAATCATTCAAGGTAGCTTCCCAAATTGCTACAAGTGAATCCTCTGAATCCCTAGTTTCCTACATTTGATTTCTCTAAGTTTTAAATAAATATTTCACCATTATTCCCTCAATTTCATTCGATTTAGATTTCATCTTAGTCTAGTTCTAGTTTTATTTAATTTCAGATTATGTACAGGTTCCAGTCCCTTGGGATTCGACCTCGGTCACACCGAGTTTATTACTACATTACAACCCTATACTTGGGGAGTGAACACCATACGCCAGATTTCGATCATGGGATCTTACAATGAGGAATTTCAGTGTAAATTTGTTTCATAAGAAGCATAACCATAAGCATAACCCACAAACAATAACCAGAACATCACCACCACGCATCCACTATAATAAAAAAACTTTGAGTACAATACATGAAGGGGAAATACACAATAAATGTAAAAAGCTCCGGAAGCTCTGCCGCACGCTCCTGCCTTAGCTCGACTGTGTCTTATCATCACCTACACACATCTAACATGCATAAGCTTAGAGAAAGCTTAGAGGGTGGTGTACGTGTGTGCACAACGTAGGTGCCAAGTATACAATATAAGCCCATAAATCATACAACATAAAAAATACTGGCAAGTTCATGGGTTTGACGAAATCAGAGTAAGTAGAAATACTGACAAGTCTATGAGTCATACAATATCAGAGTAAGAAGAAATACTGACAAGTCCATGAGTCATATAATATCAGAATAAGCAGAAATATTGACAAGTCCATGAGTCATACAATATCAGAGTCGGTAATGCAAATCGGCTATGCAATGTGTGGTCATGGGAAACCAAATGCCATGTGCTGGGGATGTAATGCAATATGCAGTGCGAAGAAATGACCAAGCTAGAGTGTGAAGTCGGGATGATAGTACGTGGTATCGCAGGCTGTGGGGTCCATCACAATGTACTTTTATCCAAACCAGTCTCATACCTAAATTTTGATAGCCAGACCCAATGTGGTAAACCGCTGATCTCAGGTTGGTCACGCGTCCCAATCGAAATCTTGACCATCTCGAAGGTACACATAATAACTTAGTTGCGCACTACCTGCACGAGTGGATAATGGATGAATGAATGAATGAGTCGAATGCTGAGTACACAATCCCTGCACAGTAGCCTACCAGCACAGTAGCCTGCCAACTACTGGTAGCTCGCCTAGGCCCTTAGGCCCTACCCACATCAGCGTCCACCCACATGTGCCCGTCCACGTGTACAATAATTACCGGGTGTCATAATACAAGTACCGAACATCTTTAGCATCATCACCAGGGACTAGTACAATGTTGTCGGCCATACCAAGGCTATGCGATGCAAGGCATGAATGTTATCTGTCGTACTAAGGCTATGCGGTGCAAGGCATGAATGTTATCTATCATACCAAGGCTATGCGATGTAAGGCATGAATGCTATAAGCCACACCTAGGCCATACAATGTGATGCAAGGCCTACATAGTCAATGTCATATGCAAGATGCAGCTCAAACATACCAATCCACATATCAATCCAGCTCACCTTTGGAGCATCATATATCAGTACAGTTCTCTCTGGATAATCACTGGGGTTTAATACATATACACCACATTGTCACCCTACACTTGACGCACAACCGTGCAAGCGAAAGAGATCTCACTATCTGCCTGACCAATAGTTAGCCAATATCTATCTAGTACTTCGATAACGGACCTATTTACGAGCTGGTCATACTCAGCCTAACAAATGCCCCCTCCCCACAAGCAGGTAAGGCCACACCCCCTTCCAACCGACCATGACACAGTGGGAGACACGACCTCCTTGTATTCGGCCCTCATGTGCTCATACATCCACTCGATCTAGGCATTGAAGCATCCTCCATGGTACCATGACGGTTTGGGGAGTTTCATCTTAGGACATCCTTCGCGTTTCCGTGCTTAACAAGAATTTCCAGTGTCCAATCCTGCCATCTACGTTATATCTGCGGAGGCTACAGCCTAGATGTCGCTAGGGCATATAGTAATCATAATCACACAATGTAAGATGCATGAGTCACTCAGTCCAATCATGCATCGATCCTACGCATACAGTGCGCTCATGTGGAACAACTCCACCTATCAGGGAGTCCTATAAACAACCTGCCCAATGACATATGCAATGGTCAACCACATCTCATATCAGGCATGCAGATGATGCATATGGGCATCAATCATGGTGATGATATACTCATATCACGGATGGGCTAAGATGGCCTACTCATATCAAGAATGTGCCTAGTAATTATGGGGGCCTAATGATTTTGGTTAGCCCACTAAGAGGAGATGAGAATGGGCCTAACAACGGGCCTTAGGGAGGGTTACAATGTGGACATTTAACCATCATTGCCATTACAATGTGGACATTTACCATCATTGCTCCCAAGGCATGACCCATTTTAATACTAACTAGGAAGACGAACGAGCATCATAAACATCTCTACATACATCATGGTGAAATCACACATCACAATTGGGCATCATATACATCACCTTGGGCCTCACACAAAGGCCTCAATACATCACATTGGGCCTCACTCATGGGCCTCATATACATCACTTTGGGCCTAACATAAGGGCCTCATATACATCACTTTGGATATCAATCATGGTAGTCAACTAACATGTTTTCCATCATGCATATATATATATATATATATATATATATATATATATATATATATATATATATATATATATAATCATCATCATTACCATGAGGAACATTCTCACTTCATGATTAACATAAACAATGTCATAAGTGTTATAAATAATTACTCATCCATTATTAATATATATGCTATAATTCACCATCCATTAAATCATATCTATCATTTCAACTAACAACTCACAATCATCATTATCATGTTACCATACATGTATCATCATCTCACCCATCACTAGGTGCGTCCTACCTAGTGTGACTTCTACACTGGACTTGAACTACTTGCAAGGCATAGGGTCGTATAGGTCAAGTGTGAGTCCCACTTGGTGAACCAATAGGCCAACCCAAGGGCCTAAATGTCCAACCACAACACTTTCAATGGTGTGGATATGATTCCACAACTAAGTGGGCTCCACACATTCCACCAACTAGAAGCAATGCATAATCTCAAGCACAAACGATAACATGCTAACATCTTTCATGTCATATATCATATTGGGCCTACTAGCCATATACACAACAAACCAAGAAAAAGCCCAATTATCTAGTTTATGCATTATAAAATAGGTGTCTCTAAGCGTGGTCTACTTGACTAGAGGTAATATATAAGACACATTGTCCAGTAGGCAATGGACCTGCCCAACGGGCTCAAGGAAGGTTACCTTTGTGGGTTTCTTATTCCCCAACGATTTCTCCTAGTGTTAGACCTGCTTGGGCCTTAGGGTTGCATCATTTAGATGGGCCCAAGGCCACCTATGTCTTAATAGAACATTTGGAGAGCAAGATTTGTCCACTAAATATTTTACAAGTTATACAACACCCATTTACAAAACATGCTAGGTGGACCTCATTATATGAAAGTTAAGGCCCATACAAGACAGCCCATACTAGATGGCCCACATAAGGTTTTTAAGCCCAAAAATATCTAAGAGTTATTTTTAAGAGTTTAAATGCTACATTAAATGCTTTGGGATGGTGGTGGACCCCACCAACGTGGCCCCACATAAATTTACATAAAACAAATTTTTGGTGCAATGTTTGTTCTGGGTCATTTTAGAGTCAGATTCATGATCATGTGGGGCCTACATATGGTGAAAGAAAATAACCACCTGGTAGCTCTATGTATGGGCTTTACAAATTATAAGGCAAGCCTCATTGGTTGGGTGAGTAGAATTTATGGTGATGGCCTAAACATGTGTACTTGGAGAAACCGTGCAACGAATATAGTGCAGAATTAGTTTTGGCCCAATCTTAAGTACGTCCCATGATCACAGGGGACCACCTTTCAGTGTCCCATCAAGTGCCCTTAGTTTTACTATATATGTACTTCAAAAACTATAAGGTGGGACCAACTAGTTGTGAACACATAATATTTGGTCTAGGGCCAAACATATGTACTTGAATTTTCTACACAACCATACCTGGCCACATTTTGGGATCCACTCCCTGATCATGTAAGGTCTGATTTGGCCTAATTAAAATATTATTTATCTATTTATTAGTGTGAGTTAGAGGTTCCAAGTGGTGGCCTACTCAAACCTTCAACGTATGGTCCACTATAGAGGCCCAAAGTTGGTACAAAACACAAATAATAAAACAGTTTTCAGAAATGGGGTCTGTCACAACTGATGGCCCAATTTTTAAACACATAGGGAATCATTCCTTACAAAAAGGTGGGACATCCTAGATCACTTGTATAAGGATGAAACATCCCTCAAAGTGGGACCTTAACTATAGAGTGTGGGGTCCACTACAAGGTGTCAAGGAGGCCTACATGCAATACAGTCAAGTACTTAGAAAATTTTCAACAAACAGAAAGTGTAAAGGGAATGAAATAAATCCAATGGCAAGTGGGGCACACATAGTAGCAAACCATAGATAAGAGACACATAAAAATATACATGGGTTTCCAGATAGGATGAACTAATAAAACGCATAAATCACAAGTGATCCCACACCCAAGTGGGTTAATAAGGGGATGAATGTTATGTACAACATATATCAAACATACACATCTAGTAGCACATAAAATATATTGATCAAATCTCTATGATCAAATTCTCTATTGGAAAATCCAATCCAATGGATGGATTAGTAATACATTGTTTAGGCTATATATAGGTTTCCAGCCATACAGAGCCTTTGATCCATCTGGACCACACATAGAAATTCAAGATTTGTCCTTACAGAAGTATTTATCGGTCCTGAATTTTCTAAATTTTATCATGAAAGAATTTGACCATAGGGACCATACATATGATTATTAACTATCCCAAGTAAGTTAAGAGCAAATATCGAATACATATGGCCGTTGGAATCACGGATATGGCCCAAATAAGAATGGTCATAAATAAGCTCCCAATTACATCTTTCGTATTAGGCCAAGATCTTAGCCATCCGAACTCCGATTGAGGCTTATTATATACCGTTGGAAAGATGGTTCGATTTTCTACGAATCCAAAGAAACATATATTTTTAATACATTCAATAAAAGAGTTAAAAATGGGTCTATTTTATATGATTTTTAGAACTTGCTGTCCAGAAACAAAAACAGGAATATAAGTGAAGGGTGCAGATATGATGTTCATCATGGCGGACCATACTGACATGGGCCCCTTTACTGACCACCATAAATATAAATACATGCACATAAGAACACACCAGTGAGGCCAACACATATCAAGAAAATAAGAGGAAGAAAGAGGAGGATGAGGAAGATGGAAGGAGGGGTGTAAACTCACCTCAATGGATGGATGGTGATGTGAGGTCCACTCCCTCTAGGATTGATGGTGGGCCACACTTGGCCCCACCCTCTCTTACTCTCTCTTACAATCTCAGAGTTTTTCTAAGTATAAGAAAATAATAAGTGCAAGAGAGCTCCTACTCTTATATAGGGAATTGGGGATTGAGGTGGTAAGATGATGTGACAAGTTTATGGGATCTTATTGGTGCTAAAAGTGAGGTAGAAGGTGGTGTATGGCATGGGTAGTCGATAGATGTGGTGGATGGTGTTAAGCATGCATTGGCCAAGGTGGAAGAAATCTAGACATGCATTGGCTAATGGATGGATAAGGGTTATGGGTTGTAGGTGATGCATGGTGGATGATGAAGTGGAGTGTTGCAATTGGTTATTTGAAGTGATGCGGCACAAATCAAGACATGCATTGGATGCATGTATAAGATAAGGTGGACATGGGTCATGATTAATTTCTAAGGCATGGGGAGAGATCTAATGATAAGTTTTGGGAGAGATCTAATTTTGTCTTATAGAGCTTGTCTTATTTGTGCTAGGTTCTTATTTTGTCATGTAGCAAGTGTCTTATTTGTTGGTAATTTCCATGTTCTAAAAGTGGGCTTTAGGCCCACATGGGCTCAAGTCTAATGGGCCTAGCGTAATAAAGGTTGTTTGTGTTACTGGATACACAATTTGGGCCTTACATTCGATGGGTCATATCTCACTAACGGAGCATCGGATTGATGCGCAGTTTTCACCATTGCGATTGCAACGACGATGCGGTCCACATGATAGAGGTGTTAAGATCATCCGGAACAAAAAAACTTTGGTGAGTTTTCTAGGTGCACTAGGGTGCAGTGTATGGTCTATCAATTATTTGAGTTGGGACACATGTGCACATGAGCGATGTTGCAAAAGACGGGGATACCACATCCTACCCACCTTAAAAAATTTTCATCCTTGAGATTTCTAACTAAGGTCACATTCAATTGTGCTAAACAAATGAACAACCGAATCTCAAAGATCATTTGTCACGCCCCAAACTCGGAAAACGGGCTCACAAAATTTTCAATAGCTAAATTCGGTGTCGACAGCCTCCGTAATACCCCATTATCGGCTCCCAGTGTCCATACACCAGATTCTGATCCTAGGATCCTACAAGGAGGATTTTCGGTATGATTTTTTTTTTTTTTTTGTAATGGAGCATAACCACAAGTATAATCAAGTCACAAAACAACATCATCATCACATATCCACTAATATAATCATTTGGATACAATGCTGAAAGGGAAATACATATATCAAAGTCAAAGCTCCAGAGGACAGCTGCATGCTCTAAGCTCAATGTTGTTGCAATCTAACGCCACCTGTACGTATCTATCATGCATAAGCTTACAAAAGCTTAGAGGGTGGTGAAAGTGTGTGCACAAGATAAGTGTCAAGTATACCATAAAGCCCATAAATCAACATCATCGGAATAAGCGAAAATACTGACAAGATCATGAATCATACGATATCAGAGTACGCAAAAATATACTGGTAAGTCCATGAGTGTTATCAGTTGTACCAGGGCTATGCGATGCAAAACGTAATAAGACAATAACAGATGCTGAGAATGCAATGCAATATGCAAATCCCGATGATCCATGAACACCATCAACCTCATATAAGTGCAAAAACATAGTAACCCAAAATGCTAAGTACTGCGGATGTAATGTGATATGCGGTGCGAATGAAATGACCATGCCGGAATGTGGAGTCGGGATGATAGTACGTAGTATCGCAGGCTATGGGGTCCACCACTAGGGACTTCTATCTAAACCAGTCTCATACCTAAATTTGGATAGTCTGACTCAATATGGTAAACTCCTGATCTCAGGTTAGTCGCGCGCCCAACCAAAATCCTGGCCATGCGAAGGTACACATAACAAATAGTTACGTTCCACCAGCCCGAGTGGATAGTGAATGAATGAATGAATCGATATTCAATTCCTGCTCAATAATTCCACATATCAGTATGGTTACTCTCTAGGGAAATCACCGGGGTCTATTACACTCGACACCGACTGCCTCCTCCCTAGCTACATAGCCCAGCGAGTAAAATAGACCTCTCTATCCGCCTAACGAGTAGTTTGTCAAAACCTACCCGGCTCGTCGATAGCGGACCCATTTACAAGTTGGTGACGCTCAGCCTAGCTTATAGCCCCCTCACTTGGGCGGATAAGGCCACACCCCCTCCCAACCGACCACGACACAGTGGGAAACGCGGCCTACTAATATTCGGCACTCGGGCGTTCATGTTCCACTCGGTCTAGACATTGCGGCTCCTCCTGGCCTCGGAGATCTGGGATTTTCACCTAAGGACATCCTAAGTGCCCCTAGTGCTAGAATCAAATATTTTCAGTGTCCCATCTAGTCATCCACGATGTGCCTGTAAAGGCCACGACCTTGATGTCGCTAGGGCATACAATGATCAAGTCGTACATATGCGAGATGCATGAGTCAACCTATCCAGTCATGTAGTAATCCTGTGCGTACTGAGCAATAATGTGGGGCACTCCGTCTCATAAGGAGTCCCGTAAATAGCCTGCCCAATGGCGTATGCGATGATCAAACATTCCTCATATTAGGCATACATATATTGCGTATGAGCATGAATCATAGAGTTAGACTAAGCATGTTATATGGTGATGAACTATCCTCTCAATAAAGATGGGCCTTGATGGCCTATACACAACAAGTATGGGGCCTATCAATGGGCCCTAGAGAGAGTTATAATGCGGACATTTAATCAATATTATTCTTACAATATGGATGTCAAACCTACATTGTTCCCAAGGCATGACCTGTTATAAAGGTCAACACATAAACCACGGTGGAATCACATTAGAATGGGCCTTATGTACATCCCATTGGGCCTCGACCCATGGGCCTCCGATATATCAAATGGGCCTCAATAACGGGCCTTTGAATACATCAAATGGGCCTCAATAATGGGCCTCATACACATCAAGGAGGGCCTCAATAACGGGCCTTTGAATACATCACAATGGGCCTCATAACATGGGCCTTACATTCATATAAAGGTGGCCTCAATAACGGCCTCATACACATCAAGGTGGGCCTCAACAACAAGCCATAAATATGACAAGTGGGCCTAATCACTTGGGCCTTATATATATACCACGGTGGCCTCAATGGACAGCCACAAATAAATCAAAATGGACCTCATACATGCACCAAGGTGGGTGTAACGCCCTGAAAATCGGGGGTCGAGTAGCAACTCAACACCCGAGTTCCAAAACATCACTTATGCAACATAAATGCTTATGATTGAATGTTGTCTGTATTACTGCATTAATCATGAGTGGGATTATACTAAAACAGTAATTCATACTCCAGATCAAATTATAAAATGCAAGCGGAAGACTGAAAGATGTATATAAATGTATATAAAGCCATAAACGGTCACAATCGGTCTCCAGAGTATGAACACCTTACTGAGTCACCATATACATGTATTAGTTTCAAAATCAAAATGCCAAAAAAAGTGGTACAGCTATAATGGTAAACCTTGTAGCCCCGTCATCTGAATGGCCTAAGCGAACCCTCCAGAGAACTGCATGCAGGAGAACTCGTCCTAATCATCGTAGTAATCAGGCATAGCCTCCTGCGTCTCGTCGATACCTGCATCTAAGACAGAGTCTAGTGGGTGTCCAGAACACCATCCCGTAACGTGGGAGTGAGTAGCTAACTCAGTGGAACGATAAAGCATACGTTAACATGTTATAAATTCAGTCAAGCAGTAATGATAAAGCAGTACAATCAAACACTCCTAAATACTCTTATTAATACAAATATGGAATGCAGTCATGATGCATGCCCTCGCCAATGCTCCCTCGTGCGACACCATCTTACGTCTGCGGCATGCGTTCATCCCTTAGTGCTCCACAACACCAGGCACATGCAGTGCTATGTTATGAGCATGATTATCGAGTTGTTATTACTCCTTTTCATACAGCAGTATTGGGAAACGAAGGTACCTCCCTTATATCATTCCCAAACATTGATCCATTCTAGGGTCGTCAGTCCTAGGTAATCTCATACAATGATGCGGTTTTAGGTCGCTGTAAAGGGCTGTCAGGGCTGTTACACGCACTCGTTGCACCGCTCCCCCATCACCTTATCAATATAGGCCTAGTTTATACTCTATTTACTATGGGAAGACTCGTCGCCTCACCGTAGATTTAAAGTATGTTCGAGGTCACAACAAAGGGCTGTCAAGGCTGTTACACCCAATCGTTACACCACTCCCCCATCACCAAATCAGTGTAGGCCGACAGCTCGAATACAGTGTCCCATACCACCGTATTCGGCTCACGAGTCTGGGTTGCTCATTGGTCACTATGGGGAGGCACATCGCCCCAGCGTAGGCCGACAGGTCGACCACGGTGTCCCATACCACCATGCCCGACTCATGAGTCTTAGCGGATCAATGTACCAAGGTTAACTGGATTCCACTGGTGAGTTTGGTACCTTAGGTTCAAACAGAGGCGTCCATACATGGTGAACATACATCGGCAGATCGGGTTACTTGGCGAACTCGACTAATACGAGCGCACATTGCATCGATTGACATGAAGTGCATAAGCACTTCGTGTAGCCAAACCACTGCCGACGACCAACACATGACTCAGGTTCGTCAAACACACCCTACGTAGCTGTAACATCCCGGATTTTTGCCAACCTGGGATTAGACGTCCTTAGGCATTGGGTCGATCCTAAGACCTTACCAACTTGTCAAAACTAAACCCCACAGTCTAAAATCGCTTCTGAACCCATTTCCTTCACAAATCCCACCCTTCTCTACCTTGTGCTTTCAATTTTCAAAGCACTTTCGCCCTAGACACTATCTTAAACTAGCTAAGTAGTAAAACTTGGATCACTTTATTTACAAACTGCAAAGGCCTAAGTACCATCTCAACCAGAAAACAATTAGGATTAAATCCTTTAGAAATTTAACAAAGTTAACTAAGTGCAAAACTCGATTAGCCATGAAATCCGTTGGGATCGCTTTAAATACGATCTGCAAGACCCAAAACTTGCAAAATCAGTGACTCTAGGTTTCCCTAAAGTTTAGAACCAAACTCATTTCCCGTCTGCTCTCGGGAATGAAACGAAACTTCGTATTAAGTCTAGACCGCACATCGGGAGTCCGATTAACACGAAGCTAAGGAACTAGGACCGCCTCACTGGGCTTGACAATCATCTCAAAAATCAGATGATTCCGATGTCCCACGGCCATTTATTTCGATCCGGAGCGAGGGAGTGTGAAAAACACTATTCCCTTTGAAATTAAAATATCTGGAATAGTGATCTGGCACCTTTCGCTTGCGCATCAGTATTAAGCAACCAGACCGTCAGAATCAGACCAAATTACACCCTCGGATCAGGAAAAATTTCAAGAACATTTACATGTACTTGGAATTTCGGATCGTGGCCCACTGACCGTTGAACTGAAAGTGGCCCGCCACGTGCGATCTGGGAATCCGATCGAGTCGAAACCGTAATTCCTCATAGATCCATGTGTGGTGAGCTTAAGTCTGACGTTTGGCTCAAGGAGGGCCACCAGAACCTCTCTTTTGAGCTGGAAAAGTGACGAAATACCTATATTAGCAGTAACCTTTGAACAGGAGTCTATTTCGGTGAGTTTTGAGGCTATATAAGGACCTTAAACCCTCTCCCATTTCAGCCATACGAATTTGGATTTGAGAGAGGGAAAAGAGAGAGAAAGTGAGGGAGAAGTGGGAGAATCTCCCTGCCGTCGTTCCCTGCCACCACACGGGCTGCACCATCCCTTTCTCATCCCTTTCCCGGCGATTCCAGCCCCGTTTCTAGGTAAGAAACCCTAACCCTAATCTGATTTGGGGCTTGGGTGGTTGTAGGTTATGAGATAGCTAACCTATTTCGTTCTCTAGGTTGCCAAACTCCCGTATACGGAAGCTTAGCGAACCTATCAACTCCGTTACGATTCTACGACAAAAGGTGCGGACTTTAAGTGTATAAGTTACGTTTTTCAACGCTTTCAATGTCAGATAATGATAGATTCATGATCTGCATGCAAATGCACATGTACAAAGTGCTTTCCGTTTCCTGTTTCGATTAACGTTGTAGAATATGGAATTTCACATACTCTAGGTATACGTAGAAATACCGTATACGTATTTTTTCGGGAAAATGCTTGACATGTTTATTTAATGTATGATTTTATAATATATGGATAAAATACTAGTTTGGCGAAAGGAATCGCTGAAATACATGCTCGTGTGTAAATGCCTAGTATGTTGAAATTGTGTATTCTAGAAATACCGCGTATGTGTAAATTTTGGAAATATAATTGTCAGGATTAATTGTTGTATGAATATGGTATACGCGGATAAAATAACCTCTTAGCGAAAGAATAGCCCTAATACATGTTTGCTAACATACACTATGTATGTTAGAATAGTGTATTCTAAGTGTTTGTGAAAATGGCTGAATGAGTATAGAATTCTCATTCGTGCTCGCCATGACTAATTGTCATGGATATATGATTGTTGTAATGGCGATATCCCTTTGACGAAAGGATTTGCCCTAAATCACGCCACGGCCAATATACACTATATAGGCTAAAATGTGTGGCCCAAGTGTTTGTGGAAATGGCTGAATGAATATGGAACTTGGATTCCTGCTTGCCATGACTATCCGTCGTGGGTGTGCGCGTGTTATGATTGGGGCAACTCCCTAGCGAAAGGATTTGGCCTAATGCCTATGTGATCGACATATGTCATGTATGTTGATGTATGTTTGTTTAAGTGTTTCTTGAAATGTCTGAATGTGGAGTAGTTAGCAAATTGTAATATATAAGGGTGTTGAGATATGATTCTCAACCTCTTTTCACTATGTGTATGATCTCCTTTGATAGTTGTGTGATTAGGATTTGAACATGTACAAACTCATGCTTGTGTTGTGATTCATAACATGCTCAACTGTTTTATGATTTTAACTATGTAATGCATATGTTTAAATTTATATTTATGTTGTATGATCCGTCATGGGTGATGGGGGAGCGGAGCAACGAGTGCGTGCAACAGCCCTGGCAGCCCTAAACGGATAATACCAACTGATTGTATGATTTGAATCCTGATCCATTACTGCTTTATATCTCTGTAATTGATTGTGTTTGGGGCTATGATTATAGTCCAGGCAATCGGTAACGAGATTGAACTCGTGGCTGAGATTCATTTGCCACGTGGGATGTGTTCGACGAACTCGAGTCGTGCGTTGCCTGTCGGCAGTGGCTAGGCCACACGAAGTTGTTTATGCACTTCATGTCGTGCAGCTCAACGGGCGATCGTGCTAGTCGAGCTCGTCAAGTAACCCGATCTGCCTTATGTGTGTTCACCCTGTTTGGTCGCTACTGCTTGAACCTAGGGTACCAAACTTACCAGTGGCGATCCCCGTTTAACCATGGTACCTAGATCCGCTAAGTCGCATGAGCCGGGCATGGTGGTATGGGACACCGTGGTCGAGCTGTCGGCCTACGCTGGGGCCATGTGCCTCCCCGTAGTGACCATTGCGCAACTAACTCGTGAGCCGAATATGGTGGTATGGGACACTGTATTCGAGCTGTCGATACTTCGGCGAGAGCCGAGTACGGTGAGATCTGTGCTCGTGCTGACGGGCGACGAGTCCTCCGTGGTATCATCGAGTACACTCCAAGGGTCTGTGATTGGCCACGAGTCTTTCACAGCAACTAGAGTGTGAGTTGAGCCGAGTACGGTGAGACCTGTACTCGAGCTGACGGCTAGTGATTGAGCCGAGTACGGTGAGACCTGTACTCGAGCTGACGGCCAGCAATTGAGCCGCATACGGTGAGATCTGTATCCGCGCTGACGGGTGACGAGCCCTTTGCGATGCCTTCACTACGCTTCTCAAACCATAATATCGTATGAGATTAACTAGGATTGACGACCCTAGAATGGATCATGTTTGGGAATGATACAAGGGAGGTACCTTAGTTTCCCAATACTGCTGTTTGAAATGGACTAATAAAAACTTGGTAATCATGAGCATCATCGCACCGCATGTGCTTTGTAGATGTGGCGCACTGAGGGAGTAAGCATTCGCGAACGTAAGATGATGTCGCTTGAGGGTGGTTTGGCAAGGGCATACAGCATCATGTCATTTCATTCTTGCATTTAATAAGAGTAGTTAGAATTGTTTGATTTGTACTGCTTAATCATTACTGCTTGATTGAATTGATAACATGTTAACCTATGCTTTACTGTTCCACTGAGTTGATCACTCACTCCCACGTTACGGGACGGTGTTCCGAACACCCACCAGATTTGTTGAGTTTCAGGTGATGGCGATGCTTATGAAGCAGAGCCGGACTTCTATGATGTGGAGGAGGAGTTCTCCTACATGTAACTTTCTGACAGGCCAATGAAGACCTGGTATTGTATTGACGGGGTTATGGTTCTTGGGATAGAAGGCATTACACTTCCTCACATTTGGTAAATTTTAGAACTGCACTTGTATTTATTTAACCTGGTAATGTTATCACACTCTGGAGACTCATCATAAGTTATATAATTTATCTATCTATCACAGTCTTCCGCTTGCAAACTTAACTGTCTCTGGAGTATGATATGCTGTTTTGGCTTAATCTCACTCATGTTCAATGCACGAATACAGTCAACATTCAATCATCATTCATTTTGTTGCATAAGTGATGTTCTGGAACTCGGGAGTTGAGTTTATGCTCGACCCCCGATTTTCAGGGCGTTACAAGTTGGTATCAGAGCATGATTTTGATTAAACTGGACCTGGGTTATGGTCAAACTACGCACTCTGACGCACTCTGACTTAGGAGGGAGCGACGAAACATAGAAACTGACTTAGGATTTTCCAAATTCGCCGAACGGCGAAACCAACCGAAATCGACCGTTGAGATTGGGCCGTACACACCCATGATCAAGCGAAACAATCCCGAATCACTTCTAGGCCATCAGTCGACGGGTGTGAGTCATTCCTTAGAGACGAATGTCCTTAGATTGTGGGTCAACCACAACACCAAAGCCTAAAACCCCTTTTTACCCAATTTCTTCAAAATCTCTCCTTGCACCACTTCATTCTTTAATTTTTTCTAAATCCTATCATACCAGATATAAATTATAATGTATAAATGACGAAGAATAACACCTAAACAAAAATTTACTATAAGTAGTAAATATATGTATAAATTGGACTTTTGACCATTCAAACTTTGGAATCTAACCAAGTAAATGGGTTAGTTGGATAGATTAGCTCCTCCTACCCCAAAATCATATGTCATATGATATATAAAATCATTCTAGTTTGTAATTGGCCCCGAAAATGCCTCAACTGGAGTCGGGGGCCTCCCCACTTAAATGTACTAAGATCCAGGGTCGAACCCGGGTGCATTTGGCACCTTGGGACCAAGGAGAACACACCCCACCCGCGGCGGCAGCCCACCGGCCACTTTGGGCGGGGGTGGAACCTCCACTCTAGAGGTGGACCTCCGCCAAACTTGGCCGTACGGGTCGGGCCGGGTCTGGTCTTGGTCGGCCCGACCTCCCCTACCCCCTGGCACGTGCGGTTTTGGCTGGGATTTGGGATTTTTAGGTCTGGAGCTCCCCTCTCTCTCACATCACCCTTCCAAGCCCCCCAACTTGTTGTTTCTTTCTCCAATCTCCCTGTCAATCCTACATTCCACCTTTTTCGACCACCATCCATCATTCCACAATGTTTACAGTAATACCTACCTCCTCCCTCTTCATTCTCTCTCAATTGAGCTCCTACACCCCCCATTTGAGGCTCATTTTCCAAAGCCTATACCAATAATTTTGATCCCCACCCACCCTCCTACCAACCATGTCACTCCCAATCCCGAGGTAGGATTAGCAATACAGTCCCATTTTAATATAACTTAAGACCACTGGCCAAATAGTGTTGAAGTGATAGAGTCCCTTGATATACATTAACCTACCGCACTCTGATAGCTTAAGCTTTTTGAGTAAATGGTTGTTTGACGAATAGACCCTCGGAGTTTTGGACCTAGAGCAGTGCTTCAACAGACCTGACAGTATAGGAAATCCAACCAATTAAGAGCGTGAACTCTAGAACCCCCTTAGTTGGTTTGAGCATATGTGAAGTGCTCGAGCGTAGCTACATTCATGTTCAGGCAACTCAAATTCCAAACAAACAAACAAACAATTTTCCTTTATTTAAAATGGTATGAAATCATCTAGTGTAGAAGCATAGGCTTTGGATTACAACTAGGGGATTATGCTACTCATACGTTGCGACTAGGCACTAAAGAATGTAAAAGATTCATTATGCTAAGATAATTGAAAAAAAAATAATAATAATAATAAATAAATAAATAAATAAATTTCGTTTGTGGGCTTGATTAGGTTGGAGCGAGACCCCGTTCCGTTGTTGAATCCCCTTAATACTTTAGGCTTCCTTAGTAACTCTTAGGGAGCTTGTTTGACGTAGAAACTATTCACGATTAGAGAATTAATGTTAGGTCAAATCAATACGACCCTTAGAATTGCCTTTTCAAGGACTTAGTACAATCGGGAACACGGAGTAGAGAAACTATCCATAAGCGAGGTATTCGCGGTCTGAATCGAATTCTCAATTCTGGTAGTGACCAATGAACCCTATGCTCTGATCAAGCCGAAGGTCGGAATCGACTAGGATTAAGAATTGATATAGCAACTTTCTGTTCCGGCTAGGCAGGAGGTCCATGTATCCGACTCAGACCAACTACACAACATTCCTTCTGTGTTGGCCGAACCACTTGCAACCAAAAGTTTATAACTTCGTCTTTGAAAGGTATTAGGAGTATATAGCCAATAGCGACTTTGACTTTTAGGCCCAAGGAATTACCCAAATGGGCGACAAATAGTTAGGAATTAGGTCCCAAATTACATGCCATGTCGGCATACATTTTATCCATATGAATGAAGAAAGATAACCTGCCTGTTAAGCTAGGCATGAATAAATAGGATAAGTCTGGGCCGGGATAAAACCCTTGGTAGAATTAGGCATCTTGCCTCAAACTCACACCATCCGTGATAGCTCTTTTCTATAATCCTAGGTACCAATACTGATGTAGTGGGAGACCGCATTTCCTTTCATGTCAAGGATAAGACTTAAATTACACCTTGTTTCGTCATACGGATCAGGACATAGCTCTTGAGCCTTGAGGGTGAAAATAAAATTTTAAGGGGGGTAGAACATTATGAGTCCAATCTAGTTAAGTCACCTAATACACCTCTTTGATCTGGGTGGCGCAGCGGAAACGCGGTGGACCCTACCCCACTGGCCCAGGATCGAAACGGTGCTCGTTGAATACGAACATTATAGAAGCCCTAGCCTGCCCTACTATGAGAAACCGTTTTAGGATGATCTAGTAAGATTTGATTTACCATTTCCTTGGACATAGATGATAACGAGGACTCTCTTAGACTAAGACTTAAAGGGCAGCCTTAGAAAAACAATTTGAGCCTTTCAATGATGGACATTCCCTACTCTTAGAGAGTGATCAGACTACGGAGTTACTGAAATATACAACTGCGAAGTTTTCGCGGCTTGACCCAATTCTCAATCCTGGGCGACTACCAATGGACTCACTGCTTGGCCGAGCAGAAGACCAGGATCCACCAGGATTCGGAAGCGGTACGCTGAGCTTTCTACCCTGGCCCGGTAGATGATCGATGTATCAGGATTAAGCCCACCATAAACGTCTCTCCGTGTTGGTCAAACAATGAGAACAGCTATCTTACTCTAAATAATTGGGATTTGTCGTCGAGACTCCAAATAAGTAAATAAATAAATGATAGCAAACCATCAGGGTAAGAGAAGTGGATAAAGAATTAAGTTTTAAGGGGGGTAGACTAAAATGACCCAACTGGTATATACCCTACCACACGTAGAAACTTGGAATCAATAAGTCTTAGGCGAATGGAATAATAGAAATCTTCCCTTATTACCCTTAGCCAATTTCGGGGACGAAATTTTGTTTTAAGGGGGGTAGATTGTAACATCCCGGATTTTTGCCAACCTGGGATTAGACGTCCTTAGGCATTGGGTCGATCCTAAGACCTTACCAACTTGTCAAAACTAAACCCCACAGTCTAAAATCGCTTCTGAACCCATTTCCTTCACAAATCCCACCCTTCTCTACCTTGTGCTTTCAATTTTCAAAGCACTTTCGCCCTAGACACTATCTTAAACTAGCTAAGTAGTAAAACTTGGATCACTTTATTTACAAACTGCAAAGGCCTAAGTACCATCTCAACCAGAAAATAATTAGGACTAAATCCTTTAGAAATTTAACAAAGTTAACTAAGTGCAAAACTCGATTAGCCATGAAATTCGTTGGGATCGCTTTAAATACGATCTGCAAGACCCAAAACTTGCAAAATCAGTGACTCTAGGTTTCCCTAAAGTTTAGAACCAAACTCATTTCCCGTCTGCTCTCGGGAATGAAACGAAACTTCGTATTAAGTCTAAACCGCACATCGGGAGTCCGATTAACACGAAGCTAATGAACTAGGACCGCCTCACTGGGCTTGACAATCATCTCAAAAATCAGATGATTCCGATGTCCCACGGCCATTTATTTCGATCCGGAGCGAGGGAGTGTGAAAAACGCTATTCCCTTTGAAATTAAAATATCTGGAATAGTGATCTGGCACCTTTCGCTTGCGCATCAGTATTAAGCAACCAGACCGTCAGAATCAGACCAAATTACACCCTCGGATCAGGAAAAATTTCAAGAACATTTACATGTACTTGGAATTTCGGATCGTGGCCCACTGACCGTTGAACTGAAAGTGGCCCGCCACGTGCGATCTGGGAATCCGATCGAGTCGAAAACCGTAATCCCTCATAGATCCATGTGTGGTGAGCTTAAGTCTGACGTTTGGCTCAAGGAGGGCCACCAGAACCTCTCTTTTGAGCTGGAAAAGTGACGAAATACCTATATTAGCAGTAACCTTTGAACAGGAGTCTATTTCGGTGAGTTTTGAGGCTATATAAGGACCTTAAACCCTCTCCCATTTCAGCCATACGAATTTGGATTTGAGAGAGGGAAAAGAGAGAGAAAGTGAGGGAGAAGTGGGAGAATCTGCCGTCGTTCCCTGCCACCACACGGGCTGCACCATCCCTTTCTCATCGCTTTCCCGGCGATTCCAGCCCCGTTTCTAGGTAAGAAACCCTAACCCTAATCTGATTTGGGGCTTGGGTGGTTGTAGGTTATGAGATAGCTAACCTATTTCGTTCTCTAGGTTGCCAAACTCCCGTATACGGAAGCTTAGCGAACCTATCAACTCCGTTACGATTCTACGACAAAAGGTGCGGACTTTAAGTGTATAAGTTACGTTTTTCAACGCTTTCAATGTCAGATAATGATAGATTCATGATCTGCATGCAAATGCACATGTACAAAGTGCTTTCCGTTTCCTGTTTCGATTAACGTTGTAGAATATGGAATTTCACATACTCTAGGTATACGTAGAAATACCGTATACGTATTTTTTTCGGGAAAATGCTTGACATGTTTATTTAATGTATGATTATATAATATATGGATAAAATACTAGTTTGGCGAAAGGAATCGCTGAAATACATGCTCGTGTGTAAATGCCTAGTATGTTGAAATTGTGTATTCTAGAAATACCGCGTATGTGTAAATTTTGGAAATATAATTGTCAGGATTAATTGTTGTATGAATATGGTATACGCGGATAAAATAACCGCTTAGCGAAAGAATAGCCCTAATACATGTTTGCTAACATACACTATGTATGTTGGAATAGTGTATTCTAAGTGTTTGTGAAAATGGCTGAATGAGTATAGAATTCTCATTCGTGCTCGCCATGACTAATTGTCATGGATATATGATTGTTGTAATGGCGATATCCCTTTGACGAAAGGATTTGCCCTAAATCACGCCACGGCCAATATACACTATATAGGCTAAAATGTGTGGCCCAAGTGTTTGTGGAAATGGCTGAATGAATATGGAACTTGGATTCCTGCTTGCCATGACTATCCGTCGTGGGTGTACGCGTGTTATGATTGGGGCAACTCCCTAGCGAAAGGATTTGGCCTAATGCCTATGTGATCGACATATGTCATGTATGTTGATGTATGTTTGTTTAAGTGTTTCTTGAAATGTCTGAATGTGGAGTAGTTAGCAAATTGTAATATATAAGGGTGTTGAGATATGATTCTCAACCTCTTTTCACTATGTGTATGATCTCCTTTGATAGTTGTGTGATTAGGATTTGAACATGTACAAACTCATGCTTGTGTTGTGATTCATAACATGCTCAACTGTTTTATGATTTTAACTATGTAATGCATATGTTTAAATTTATATTTATGTTGTATGATCCGTCATGGGTGATGGGGGAGCGGAGCAACGAGTGCGTGCAACAGCCCTGGCAGCCCTAAACGGATAATACCAAACTGATTGTATGATTTGAATCCTGATCCATTACTGCTTTATATCTCTGTAATTGATTGTGTTTGGGGCTATGATTATAGTCCAGGCAATCGGTAACGAGATTGAACTCGTGGCTGAGATTCATTTGCCACGTGGGATGTGTTCGACGAACTCGATTCGTGCGTTGCCTGTCGGCAGTGGCTAGGCCACACGAAGTTGTTTATGCACTTCATGTCGTGCAGCTCAACGGGCGATCGTGCTAGTTGAGCTCGTCAAGTAACCTGATCTGCCTTATGTGTGTTTACCCTGTTTGGTCGCTACTGCTTGAACCTAGGGTACCAAACTTACCAGTGGCGATCCCCGTTTAACCATGGTACCTAGATCCGCTAAGTCGCATGAGCCGGGCATGGTGGTATGGGACACCGTGGTCGAGCTGTCGGCCTACGCTGGGGCCATGTGCCTCCCCGTAGTGACCATTGCGCAACTAACTCGTGAGCCGAATACGGTGGTATGGGACACTGTATTCGAGCTGTCGATACTTCGGCGAGAGCCGAGTACGGTGAGATCTGTGCTCGTGCTGACGGGCGACGAGTCCTCCGTGGTATCATTGAGTACACTCCAAGGGTCTGTGATTGGCCACGAGTCTTTCACAGCAACTAGAGTGTGAGTTGAGCCGAGTACGGTGAGACCTGTACTCGAGCTGACGGCTAGTGATTGAGCCGAGTACGGTGAGACCTGTACTCGAGCTGATGGCCAGCAATTGAGCCGCATACGGTGAGATCTGTATCCGCGCTGACGGGTGACGAGCCCTTTGCGATGCCTTCACTACGCTTCTCAAACCATAATATCGTATGAGATTAACTAGGATTGACGACCCTAGAATGGATCATGTTTGGGAATGATACAAGGGAGGTACCTTAGTTTCCCAATACTGCTATTTGAAATGGACTAATAAAAACTTGGTAATCATGAGCATCATCGCACCGCATGTGCTTTGTAGATGTGGCGCACTGAGGGAGTAAGCATTCGCGAACGTAAGATGATGTCGCTTGAGGGTGGTTTGGCAAGGGCATACAGCATCATGTCATTTCATTCTTGCATTTAATAAGAGTAGTTAGAATTGTTTGATTTGTACTGCTTGATCATTACTGCTTGATTGAATTGATAACATGTTAACCTATGCTTTACTGTTCCACTGAGTTGATCACTCACTCCCACGTTACGGGACGGTGTTCCGAACACCCACCAGATTTGTTGAGTTTCAGGTGATGGCGATGCTTATGAAGCAGAGCCGGACTTCTATGATGTGGAGGAGGAGTTCTCCTACATGTAACTTTCTGACAGGCCAATGAAGACCTGGTATTGTATTGATGGGGTTATGGTTCTTGGGATAGAAGGCATTACACTTCCTCACATTTGGTAAATTTTAGAACAGCACTTGTATTTATTTAACCTGGTAATGTTATCACACTCTGGAGACTCATCATAAGTTATATAATTTATCTATCTATCACAGTCTTCCGCTTGCAAACTTAACTGTCTCTGGAGTATGATATGTTGTTTTGGCTTAATCTCACTCATGTTCAATGCACGAATACAGTCAACATTCAATCATCATTCATTTTGTTGCATAAGTGATGTTCTGGAACTCGGGAGTTGAGTTTATGCTCGACCCCCGATTTTCAGGGCGTTACAGTAGCGAATGAATCTTAACCACGACTTCAAGCCTGTTACCGATTGCCTAGACTATAACTTAGCCCCAATCACATTCAATCAATAACCAGAAAGCATGTATAGTAGTCAAGCATAATTTACAAGTAATTGAAACATGTTAACAAGCATGTTATAAAGCACAATGTAAGCAGGAAATACAACACATACATTTCATAAGTAAGCGATTAAATTAAACAACTTGCATGGAGGAAATCATACACATCTCTAAGGTATTTGAGAATCCTATCTCAACACCTACCTAAAGCACTATCTCCTAAGTACTTACTCATACAAGCATTCTCACAAACACTTAGACTACACTTATTTAACATATTTAATGTATATTAGCCAAAACATGTATTAGGGTGAATCCTTTCGCCGAGAAAGTGTACACACATATATAGCATATACACATAGTAATTAATCATGGTAAACACACTTTCATATATTGTACGTATACGGTATTTTCTACAAATATACCGAATACACTAAACGCCATAATTTGCATACATAACTGAATCATAAAATGAATAGCGCATTTTACATGTAAAATAACATCCAGATCATGAATCTATCATTATTTGACATTGAAAACTTTGAAAACCATAACCTATACGTCTATAGTCTGTACCTTACGCCGTAGAAGCGTAACGAAGTCGATAGAATCTCTAAGTCTTCGTCGAGGTTGATATGACGACCTAAAGCACGAGTTGAGTCATCTATTTCGCTACTTGCAACATTGGAAACCTTAGAACAAATTAGGGATAGGTTTTTTTTTTACCTAGGAATGATGCCGAAATCGCTGGAAAAGCGATTAGATCATGATGGTTAAGCATGTATGGTAGCAGGGTAGAGTATCAGGAAGAATCTCTCACTCTTCTCACACTTTTTCTCTCTTTTTTCTCTTCTCTCTCCTAGGGTTTCTCTCAAATTCGTATGGGCTGAATGAGAGAGGGTTTAAGGTCCTTATATAGGCTTAAAACTCACTAAATTAGACTCAGGGCCATGGTATACTTAGGTTATGTCCAAATACGGACTGTTCCATCTCAACGGAGTACTTCCGGAGCCCCCCCTTGAGCCAAAGGTCAGACTTCAGTTCACTAACCTTGGATCTAGGTCGAGCTAAGTTTTCGTTCCAGTCGGGTTCCCAGATCACACGTGGCGGACCAGTTTCAGTTCAACGGTCACTGAAACTCGATCAGGGTTACAAGTACACAGACATGTATGGGAAATGTGACCTGATCCGAGGGTGTATTTGGGTCAGATTCCGATGGTCTGATTGCTTATATTTGGCCCGCAAGCAACAAGTCTCAGATTACTTAAATTAGATTTAATTTATAAAGAAAACCCTGTTTTCTCACACTCCTCGCTCTGGGCTCAAGCAAATAGCCCTAGGACACTATCTAGTTTTGATTTCCGAGATGGTTGTCAAGCCCAGCAAGGCAGTCCTAATTCTATAACTTCGTATTATTCAGACTTTCGATGTGCTATCCAGATCTGATACGGAGTTTCGTGATGCTCCCTAGAGCAGCCGGGTAATGAGACTGATCCTAGATTTTTGGGTAATGTAGCGTCAACGATCCACAAGTTTTGGGTCTTGCAGATCATATTTAAAGTGATTAGTGTGGATTTCGTATGTAATCTAGTTTAACACTAGTTAATCCTCATCTAATTTCTAAAGGATTTGGTCTTGAGTGATTTCTGCCTGAGGTGATACTCGGGTCTATGTAAGGGATTTTCCGAGTCGTTACAATCTACCCTCCTTAAAGAAAAATTTTGTCCTCGAAATTAGTACCTTTTCATACTGCTCGAGAAGCTAAGGGTGGTTCTTTCTGACCTCGGGCTCTGTTTCCCAAGTAACCTCTTCCTCTGTATGATGCATCCACAATACCTTCACGAGTGGAATCACCTTACTGCGCAACACCTGCTCCTTCCTATCTAGGATACGCGTCGGATGCAGTACATATTTAGCATCCTCGTTCAACTGCACCTGCTCCCAATGGATGATGTGTGAAGAATCAGGGATGTATTTCTTCAGCATAGATACATGAAATACGTTGTGCACACCCGTGAGTGGTGTGGGCAAAGCGAGACGATATGCCACCACTCCCACTCGATCAAGTATCTGAAATGGGCCAATGAACCGCGGCGTAAGTTTTCCCTTATTCCCAAACCGAAGGACTCCCTTCATGGGGGAAACTAGGAGGAATACATGGTCTCCAACCTCAAACTCAAGCGGTCGCCGCCCCGTATCGACGTAGCTCTTCTGTCTGCTCTGTGCTGTAAGAAGTCGACGCCTGATAATGTCGATCTTCTCTGAGGTCGCCTATACTAACTCTAGGCCAATCAAACTGTGTTCGCCAACCTTTGCCCAACAATGCGGTACTCGGCAAGGACACCCGTACAAGGCCTCGTAAGGAGCCATACCAATACTCGCCTGAAAGCTGTTATTGTAGGCGAACTCTGCATACGGGAGATAGTCATCCCAACTGTACTTGAAATCCAAAACACAAGCTCGCAACATATCCTCCAAAATTTGATTCACCCGCTCCGTCTGCCCATCGGTCTGTGGGTGGAACGCGGTACTGAACTTCAACTTCACACCCATCGTTTCCTAAATACGAGTCTAGAAGATAGATGTGAATCGCGTGTCTCTGTCCGACACAATCTCCAAGGGAACTCCATGCAGACGCATTATTTCTTTGATGTACAACCTAGCCAAGTCGTCTGCAGAGTTTATCACTCTGATAGGGAGAAAATGAGGCGATTTGCTCAACCGGTCCACGATCACCCAAATAGAGTCATAACCCTTCCTCGTCTTCGGTAGCCCCGATATGAAGTCCATAGAGATAAAATCCCACTTCCATTCAGCTATGGGTATGGGCTGAAGTAGTTGTAACGCCCTGAAATTCGGGGGTCGAGTATGAACTCAACTCCTGAGTTCCAACGCATCACTTATGCAACATACACAATGATGGTTAAATGTTGTCTGAGTTAGAGCAATAAACATGAATGAGATTATACCAAAACAGTAATTCATACTCCAGTTCAATTATATAAAGGCAAGCGGAATACTGAAATTGTATATTTAAAGTGTGTAAAGAAACAAAATTTTATGAACACCAGAGTATGAGTACTAACTGAGTACCAATATACATGTACGATTTTTAAGTCAAAAATCAAAATACAACTCCAAAGAGAAGCCCTGAAATCCCTGCGATGCAGTCGGCCTAAGCAAAGCCGTCAGAGTACTGCATAAAGGAGAACTCGTCCTGATCCTCATCGAAGTCGAGCTCCGGCTCCTGAACCAATGCGCCATCTATACCTGCGACAGAGTCTGGTGGGTGTTGCAAACACCGTCCCGTAACATGGGAGTGAGTAGCTAACTCAGTGGAACAATAAAGCATAAGTTAACATGTTATCAATTCAATCAAGCAGTAATGATAAAGCAGTACAAATCAAATAATTCTAACTACTCTTATTAAGTGCGAGAATGAAATGACATGATGCTGTATGCCCTTGCCAAACTACCCTCAAGCGACATCATCTTACGTTCGCGAATGCTTAACTCCCTCAGTGCGCCACATCTACTAAGCACATGCGGTGCGATGATGATCATGATTACCGAGTTATTATTAGTCCATTTCAAACAGCAGTATTGGGAAACTAAGGTACCTCCCTTGTATCATTCCCAAACATGATTCATTCTAGGGTCGTCAATCCTAGTTAATCTCATACGATATTATGGTTTGAGAGGCATAGCGAAGGCATCGCAAAGGGCTCGTCACCCGTCAGTGCGGATACAGATCTCACCGTATGCGGCTCAATTGTTGGCCGTCAGCTCGAGTACAAGTCTCACCGTACTCGGCTCAATCACTAGCCGTCAGCTCGAGTACAGGTCTCACCGTACTCGGCTCAACTCATACTCTAGTTGCTGTGAAAGACTCGTCGCCAATCACAGACCCTTGGAGTATACTCGAAGATATTACGGAGGACTCGTCGCCCGTCAGCACGAGCACAGGTCTCACCGTACTCGGCTCTCGCCGTAAGTATCGACAGCTCGAATACAGTGTCCCATACCACCGTATTCGGCTCACGAGGTTGGGTTGCTCAATGGTCACTATGGGGAGGCACTTGGCCCCAGCATAGGCCGACAGCTCGACCACGGTGTCCCATACCACCATGTCCGGCTCATGAGTCTTAGCGGATCGAGGTACCATGGTTAACGGGATCGCCACTGGTAAGTTTGGTACCCTAGGTTCAAGCAGTAGCGACCAAACATGGTGAACACACATTCACATATCGGTTTACTTGACGAGCCTGACTAGCTCGAGCGCACCACAAGTTGGGCGATATGGAGCGCAAAAGCACTCCGTGTGGCCAACCACTATCGCCAACCGAAGTACGACTCGGGTTCGTCAAATACATCCCTTGTGGCGACATGAATCTCAGCCACAATCTCAAGTCTGGTACCGAATGTCTGGACTATAGACATAGTCCCAAACCCAATCAATTCTCATTAATAGCATGTGGAGTAAAGCATGATAAACAAAGTAATACAAGCATGTTAACAGACATGTCATAAGGCATGTTATAAAGCATGAAGTAAAGCATGTTGTAAAGCATGTTGTAAAACACTATACAAATAGGGATACAATTACATACACATCACAAGTGAGTGGTTATAGCGAAACACCACATGGGGGGGATCCTACATGTCTCTAAGGTAGTCGGGAATTCCATATCAGCGCCTATCTAAGGCACTAACACTCAAGCATTTACACTCACAAGCATTTACCCAAACACTTAGAGTACGCTATTCCAACATACACGACGTACGTTAGCAAAATACGTATTAGGGCTAACCTTTCGCCAAGTGAGTATTTTATCCATGTATATCATAATCATACAGCAAATAATCATGACATTTGCATTTCCAAAATTTACACATACGCGGTATTTCTAGAATACACAATTTCAACATACGTAGCATTTACAAGCGAACATGTATTACGGCGATTCCTTTCGCCAAACTATTATTTTATCCATATATTGTATAATCATACATTAAATAAACATGTCAAACATTTTTCCAAAAAAAAATACGTATACGGTATTTCTACGTATACCTAGAGTATGTGAAATTCCATATTCTACAACGTTAATCGAAACAGGAAACGGAAAGCACTTTGTACATGTGCAATTGCATGCAGATCATGAATCTATCATTTTCTGACATTGAAAGCGTTGAAAACCGTAACCTATACACCTAAAGTCCTCACCTTTGCCCTTGGAATCTCAACGGATCTGTAAGGTTTGGTGAGCGTCCGTATTCGGGAATTTTCTAGCCTACAGAGCGGAATCGGTTAGCCTTTTCACAACCTATAACCTATACACTTCAAATCAGACCTAGGGTTAGGGTTTCTCACCTTAAAACGGAGTGGATACCGCCGGGAAAGCGCCTGGAAAGAGGCGGTGTAGGCCGTGCGATGTTTGAAAGCAGTAGGAGGAAGTGCTCCCACAAATGCCAAGCTCTTCTCTCTCTTTTCTCTCTCTCTCTTTAGGGTTTTATCCCAAATTCGTATGGCTGTGAGAGGGGCTGTTCTAAGCCTCTTTTATAGCCTAAAACCTCCCCAAAACAGACTCAGGTTCAAGGGTTACTGCTAATATAGGTATTTCGTCACTTTTTCAGCTCAAAAGAGAGGTTCTGGTGGCCCTCCTTGAGCCAAACGTCAGACTTAAGCTCACCACACATGGATCTATGTGGGATTACGTTTTCGACTCGATCGGATTCCCAGATCGCACGTGGCGGACCACTTTTAGTTCAACGGTCAGTGGGCCACGATCTGAAATTCCAAGTACATGTAAATGTTCCTGAAATTTTTCTTAATCCGAGGGTGTAATTTGGTCTGATTCTGACGGTCTGGTTGCTTAATACTGATGCGCAAGTGAATGGTGCCAGATCACTATTCCTGATATTTATTTTGTGAAGGGAATAGTGTTTTTCACACTCCCTCGCTCCGGATCCAAACGAATGGCCGTGGGACATCGGCTGGACCTAATTTTTGAGATGATTGTCAAGCCCAGTGAGGCGGTCCTAGTTCCTTAACTTCGTGTTAATCGGACTTCCGATGTGCGATCTAGACCTAATACGAAGTTTTGTTTCATTCCTGAGAGCAGCCGGGTAATGAGTTTGGTTCTAAACTTTAGGGTAACCCAGAGTCACTGATTTTGCAAGTTTTGGGTCTTACAGATCGTATTTAAAGCGATCCCAACGGATTTCACGGCTAATGGAGTTTTGCACTTAGTTAACTTTGTTAAATTTCTAAAGGATTTAATCCTAATTAATTTCTGGTCGAGGTGGTACTCGAGTCAGAGTACGGAAATTTACGGGTCGTTACAGTAGTTCAGGAGGTCGACGATGCTCGACCTTGACCTGCTGACACGTGAGACAACGGGACACATACTCTGCGATATGGACCTTCATATTGTCTCACCAATACGACTGCTTCATATCCTGATACATCTTCCTGCTACCAGGATGCATCGCAAGCTTCGATATGTGGGCAGTCTCGAGAAGTTCCTGTCTCAAGTCCTGAATATCTGGGAAGCATAGGCGGCCACGGTATCGTAGGCCCCCATATTTGTCAACTCTCCACTCGGAGTCCATATCATTGCTAACTTGCTCTCGAAACTCAGACAACCACTCGTCGCCCTTCTAGGCCTCGATAATCCAGTCATCAATAAGTGGCCACACCCGAATGTGTGCGACACTCTCGAATGGCTCCTCCATTGTGAGTTTTTTCTCAAAGTCCCGCATGAACTCCAACATATCTCATTCTGCTATCATCAGCGGAGGCGCAAATGCTATAGCCTTCTTGCGACTCAACGCGTCTGCCACAAGGTTGGCCTTACCAGGATGGTAGGAAACCTCGAACTTGAAGTCCTTTAAGGTCTCCATCCATCGGCGCTGCCTCATATTCAAGTCTCGCTGAGTGAATATATACTTAAGGCACTTGTGGTCGCAGAAAAGCACGAACTCCTCTCCGTAGAGGTAATGTCTCCAGAGCTTCAATGCGAATATGACCGCTACTAACTCAAGGTCGTGCGTAGGGTAATTCTCCTCGTGCTTCCTTAATTGTCTTGAGGCATACGCAATCACCCTGTCGTTCTGCATAAGGACACAACTCAAACCAACGCGAGATGCGTCAGTGTATATAGTATACTTAACCCCTTGCTCTGGCAATACTAGCACAGGGGCGGACGTCAATCTGTCCTTTAGTTCCTGAAAAGCTGCTTCCGCCTTCTCATTCTAGGCGAACTTCAGATCCTTTCGAGTCAATTGTGACAACGGTCTGGCTATCTTCGAGAAGTCTCGAATGAATTGTCGGTAATAGCCTATCAGGCCCACAAAACTCCTCACCTCAGTAATCGAAACAGGCTGCTTCCAGTCATGAATGGTGACTACCTTAGCCAGGTCCACTAGTATCCCTTTCTTGGACACCACATGTCCCAGGAACTTGACTTCCTCCTGCCAGAAGTCACATTTCTTATACTGCGCAAACAACTGGTTCTTCCTCAGAGTATCTAGGACTGCCTGTAAGTGTTCCTCATGCTCTTCTTGACTCGTGGAGTATGTCAGGATGTCATCTATAAATACGATGACGAATTGGTATAGAAATGACCGAAATACCCGGTTCATCATGTCCATGAACACTGCCGGTGCGTTCGTAAGACCGAACGACATCATAAGGAACTTGTAATGCCCAAACAAGTCCTGAAAGCCGTCTTCTGCACGTCTTCATCCCTGACGTGCAACTGATGATACCCTGACTGTAAATCAATCTTCAAAAAATACTTTGCCCCCTTCAACTGATCAAACAGGTCGTCCATCCTGGGCAAAGGATATTTGCTCTTCACGGTCAACTGGTTCAACCTGCGGTAATCAATATATAATCGTAGCGACCCGTTTTTTTTCTTGACAAACAACACAGGTGCTCCCTAAGGAGATACACTGGGTCGTATGAAGCCCTTCTCTACCAGTCCGTCAATCTGTTTCCTCAATTCCTCCATCTCACATGGAGGCATTCGATGCATCGGTAATGGAATGGGTGTCGCACACGGCGTAAGATCAATGGTGAAGTCGATCTCTCACCGAGGAGGCAAACCAGGAATCGACTCAAACACGTCCGCAAAAGCCTGAACTACAGGCGTATCCACAAGCGTCGGAACATCAGTATCCTTTAATGAAGAAGCGAAACACCTTAACCAAGAAGCGTGACTGACCTGAACAGGGAAAGTAAAAGCCGTGCCCTCTAGTCCGTGGGCTGTAACCACCCTAGTCTCGCAATATATCTCTGCTCGCATCCCAGTGAGCCAGTCCATACCGAAAATGACGTCGTAGTGAACTAGGGGGACGATGATCAGATCAACTAGTATCGTTCTGCCACCTAAGTCTATCGGGCAGCCCTCACACATACTAATAACATTACAAAAAGTCCCTATGGCAGTGATGACCCTCACTCCTTTCGTAGGAACAGTATCCAAACTCAGTCGCTTGACTGCCGTGCATGAGATCATAGAGGTAGTGGACCCTGTGTCCACCAATAAGAAGACAGGAATACCTTGGACGTGTGCAGTGACCTCGAAGGCCATAGGTGCTGAAGGTGTTGTCTCTGGCTCCTCCGCTGTAAGTGCATGAATGCGTACCTGCTCTGGTGCCATAGGCGATGAGCTCTCCTCTGTATCTTGGGCCTCCTCTTCCTCTTCTTCTTCTTCCTGTTCATCCTCTTCTATCTCAGCTCCATCTTCTTCCTCACTCTCTTCTTCCTCGCTCTCTGTCACATCATCACTCTCCTCAAGTCGAGCTTGGCGTTGCCGTGGCCCGATCTCCATCTGGTTGAGGGTAGTCTCGTCGATGTGATGAACCGGCACCGACATCTCCGCCCCAAGACTATAGCCAAACTCATGTGCAATCTTGCATATGAGTCGACCGAAGGGGAGCGAATCAGTCCTTTTAGCGGAGTGTGCAGTATTAATTATCTATGGCAACATGAACGTAGGCATGCATAGGTTCGCTCTATGCCTCACTTGAAACAGGAAATCTACCATGAGGTGCGTACACTCGCTGCTATTGCTCCACCTGGGGTAGACGTTAAATGTGAAGATGTGATGAAGCAAATGGAAGTCGTTAGACATATTGGTAGCTAGAAGACTTTTGTTCGGCTGCCACTGGACCAGTCGGCCACAAAGGAAGCGTGTGCGATGATCCCTTTCACATGAACTCCTCAGATTCACCTTGCTAGCATACACCTCGCCAAGGGTCACATTCAGAAGCCGAGATATCAATTTGACATCAACTGTGGCCAAACGATCCCTTCCACATGGGATCTGGAACTACAAGGGTTCAAGCGTAGGCTCGTGAATGTTGGCATTAAAAGCTCAGACAGTGCTCGTATTGGCGCGAGACCCGCCATCAAATAGTGGACCCCAATGGGCCCCTTCCAGGAACTCAAACAACAGATATTCTCCAAAGAGCCGTCCATCCACCTGAGCTTCAAAATGGACCCTACGACGCTCATAAACTCCATGAGACAACTCTGCTAACAAAGCCCTTTCAGCAGGAACCCGGGGATCAAGATCTCACTTTGTCCGAAACTCCCGATTGGCGCTTGTGCTCACGGTGGCGCCTCTCGGCCTCGTAGAACCCATAGGGCGACTAGGCCCAGCCTCATCCACGACCCCCTTTCTCTTTCCCATAAGAGAAAGTACGGTGGAAATCGAGAAAATGGCCGCAATGAACTCGAAAGAGAGCCATGGAAAGTAAAGATAAGGGGGAATAGGGGTTGAAGTTTTTGGTTCTACACGAATTTGAGCCTCAACAGAGGTTGTAAAGGCCCAAATGATAGGGATTAAAGAAGGGAAGTGAAGAGATGGCATGAGTTAGAGAGCTTACACGATTTTGAGCCACAAATGAGGGATGTAAGAGCTCAATTGAGAGAAAACGGAGAGGGTAGAGGGGTCGGTATTGCTGTAAACAATGGGGGTGAGTGGGTTGTGATAGAGAATGACGGAATGGGTGATTGGAGGAGAGGTTTGAGAGAGAAAATAACAACCTTAAAGGAAAATGAGAGCTTGGAGGGGTGATTTGTGAAGGAGGGGTGACTTTTGAGGGGTTTTAAATGAAACCCCACATATCAGTGGGCCACCCTAGCCCCCAAACACGATCGGCCTGAGCGGTCCGCTCACCTGGGCCCATTAACCGGCGAGACCTCGCTAAACCGGTAAGGGCCTCGCCACTCTCTTGACAAACTGGCGAGGCCTCGCCATTTGGGTGAGGACCTCCTGCCCCCTAGGCCCCAAAAAGGTCTGGGTCCCACCCTGGGTCCCTCTATATTAGCGTGGGTAGGCTCATGACTCCGTTTTGAGTCGTTTCGGGTCATTTTGGAAAGTTTCTGATACATACTTATATTTACCGAATTTTTACGGCTGGGATGGGGTGAGTTGTGATCTAAACCCGTCGTTTGATGGTGTAGAAGTAGTTTGGGGTCGACTCATGCGATCATGGATGAGTATGAACCCGATCTCAGCAACCGTTTTTAGTGAACTTCGCTAATTGGCGAAATCGGGATACCTATGACTGTTTCTACGTTTTTCTCGCACCTACCTAAGTCGAAAGGCGACAGCGTACGTCCTGTGACCATAACCCAGGTCCAGTTTAATCCAAATCATGCTCTGATACAAACTTGTAACACCCTAAAAATCAGGGGTCGAGTAGCAACTCAACACCCGAGTTCCAAAACATCACTTATGCAACATAAATGCTTATGATTGAATGTTGTCTGTATTAGTGCATTAATCATGAGTGAGATTATACCAAAACAGTAATTCATACTCCAGATCAAGTTATAAAACGCAAGCAGAAGACTGAAAGATGTATATAAATGTATATAAAGCCAGAAACGGTCACAATCAGTCTCGAGAGTATGAACACCTTACTGAGTCACCATATACATGTATTAGTTTCAAAATCAAAATGCCAAAAAAGTGGTACAACTATAATGGTAAACCCTGTAGCCCCATCATCTGAATGGCCTAAGCGAAGCCTCTAGAGAACTGCATGTAGGAGAACTCATCCTGATCATCGTAATAATCAGGCACAGCCTCCTGCATCTCGTCGATACCTGCATGTAAGACAGAGTCTGGTGGGTGTCCAGAACACCGTCCTATAACATGGGAGTGAGTAGCTAACTCAGTGGAATGATAAAGCATAGGTTAACATGTTATCAATTCAGTCAAGTAGTAATGATAAAGCAATACAATCAAACACTCCTAAATACTCTTATTAATGCAAGTATGGAATGCAGTCATGATGCATGCCCTCGCCAATGCTCCCTCGTGCGACACCATCTTACGTCCACGGCATGCGTTGATCCCTCAGTGCTCCACAACGCCAGGCACATGCAGTGCTATGTTATGAGCGTCATTACCGAGTTGTTATTAGTCCTTTTCATACAACAATATTGGGAAACTAACGTAGCTCTCTTATATCATTCCCAAAGAATGATCCATTCTAGGGTCGTCAGCCCTAGGTAATCTCATACGATGATGCGGTTCTAGGTCGCTGTAAAGGGCCGCCAGGGTTGTTACACGCACTCGTTGTACCGCTCCCCCATCACCTTATCAATATAGGCCTAATTTATACTTTGTTTACTACAGGAAGACTCGTCGTCTCACCGCAGATTTAAAGTATGCTCGAGGTCACTACAAAGGGCTGTCAGGGCTGTTACACACAATCGTTACACCACTCCCCCATCACCAAATTAGTGCAGGCCGACAGCTCGAATACAGTGTCCCATACCACCGTATTCGGCTCACGAGTCTAGGTTGCTCACTGGTCACTACGGGGAGGCACATCGCCCTAGCGTAGGCTGACAGCTCGACCACAGTGTCCCATACCACCATGTCTGGCTCATGAGTCTTAGCGGATCGAGATACCAAGGTTAACGGGATTCCAGTGGTGAGTTTGGTGCCTTAGGTTCAAACAGCGGCATCCATACATGGTGAACATACATCGGCAGATCGGGTTACTTGGTGAGCTCGAGTAATACGAGCGCACATTGCATCAATCGACATGAAGTGCATAAGCACTTCGTGTGGCCAAACCACTGCCGACGACCAACACAAGACTTGGATTCATCAAACACGCCCGACGTAGTGAATGAATCTCAACCATGATTTCAAGCCCGTTACAGATTGCCTGGACTATAACTTAGCCCCAATCACATTCAATCCATAACCAGAAAGCATGTATAGTAGTCAAGAATAATTAACAAGTAATTCAAACATGTTAACAAGCATGTTATAAAGCACAATGTAAGCAAGAAATACAACACATACATTTCATAAGTAAGCGATTAAATTAAACAACTTGCATTGAGGATATCATACACATCTCTAAGGTATTTGAGAATCCTATCTCAACACCTACCTAAAGCACTATCTCCTAAGTACTTACTCATACAAGCATTTTCACAAACACTTAGACTACACTTATTTAACATATTTAATGTATATTAGCCAAAACATGTATTAGGGCGAATCCTTTCGCAGAGAAAGTGTTACACACATATATAGCATATACACATAGTAATTAATCATGGCAAACACACTTCATATATTGTACGTATACGGTATTTTCTACAAATATACCAAATACACTAAACGCCATAATTTGCATACGTAAGTGAATTGTAAAACGAATAACGCATTTTGCATGTGAAATAACATCCATAACATGAATCTATCATTATCTGACATTGAAAGCTTTGAAAACCATAACCTATACGTCTATAGTCCGCACCTTACACCGTAGAAGCGTAACGAAGTCGGTAGAATCTCTAAGTCTTCGTCGAGGTTGATATGACGACCTAAAGCACGAGTTGAGTCAGTTATTTCGCTACTTGCAACATTGAAAACCTTATAACAGATTAGGGTTAGGTTTTTCTTACCTAAGAATGAAGCCAGAATCACCGGAAAAACAATTAGATCGTGATGGTTAAGCACGTATGGTAGTAGGGTAGAGTATCAGGAAGAATCTCTCACTCTTCTCACACTTTCTCTCTCTTTTTTCTCTTCTCTTTCCTAGGGTTTCTTTCAAATTTGTATGGGTTGAATGAGCGAGGGTTTAAGGTCCTTATATAGGCTTAAAACTCACTAAATTAGACTCAGGGCCATGGTATACTTAGGTTATGTCCAAATACAGACTGTTCTATCTCAGCGGAGCACTTCTGAAGCCCCCCCCCTTGAGCCAAAGGTCAGACTTAAGCTCACTGACCTTGGATCTAGGTCGAGTTAAGTTTTTGTTCCAATCGGGTTCCCAGATCACACGTGGTGGACCAGTTTCAGTTCAACGGTCACTGAAACTCGATCGGGGTTACAAGTACACGGACATGTACGGGAAATGTTCCCTGATCCGAAGGTGTATTTGAGTCAGATTCCGACGGTCTGATTGCTTATATTTGGCCAGCAAGCGACAAGTCTCGGATTACTTAAATTAGATTTAATTTATAAAGAAAACCATGTTTTCTCACACTCCTCGCTCCGGGCTCAAGCGAATAGCCCTGAGACACTATCTAGTTTTGATTTCTGAAATGGTTGTCAAGCTCAGGATGGCGGTCCTAATTCTCTAACTTTATATTATTCAGACTTTCGATGTGCGGTCCAGATCTGATACGGAGTTTCGTGATGCTCCCGAGAGCAGTCGGGTAATGAGACTGATCTTATATTTTTAGGTAATGTAGCGTCAACGATTCCACAAGTTTTGGGTCTTATAGATCGTATTTAAAATGATTAGTGCGGATTTCATATGTAATTTAGTTTAACACTAGTTAATCCTCGTCTAATTTCTAAAGGATTTGGTCCTGAGTGACTTCTGCCTGAGGTGATACTGAAAAGGCCAAGCTATATGTCCTAGAGGGGGGGGGGGGTGAATAGGACTATGCCAAATTAAAATAAAATCAGTGGAAATAAAATAAACCAATAGCCTTACAATTATAAATCAATTCACAATGCTGAAATCAAATCACCTTGATAAATAAGTATTGAGAGATTGATACAAATTCAGTTCTAAGGACAACCTTACACCATAATAAACAAGGGCTTATGGTAGGACAACCTTATTTCTAGAACATCTTTTGGATCAAGGACTCAATTTTAATAGAAATAAATGAATAGCAAGGAATTGAAATTAAATGCAGAAATATAGATCTAAATTATTACAACAATCCCCACACTTGCTTGAAATGTAAATAGTTACAACATTCACATCCACTTGTACATTCCACACAATTGAATGATAAAAGATATGAAAATTAAGCAAGCATTCAATCCACAAGACAAAGAGTTATAGTGGTTCGCCTGTGTGTACACTAACTGTCTTTCAACAGCCACACAGAATGCTATTCCACTCCTAATATCCTCACACAGGGGATATTAGCGTTCACTATCAAATAGGATTTCACAGGTTCACCCAAAACCTTTACAATTGTGTCTTTTTCACTCGGGCTTACACAATTCAAAAACCCCTCTTTTCTGAGTTTTCTGGCTCTCCTCAGATAACCAATACAATGAGATTTTTCTGGCTTAACCTCAAACAAAACCAAAAGTAATGAAATTTTACAGAATTGTAAAATACCTGGATTTCTCCTTTTCGTAGCAGCCCGGTAGAACTAATCGGAGTAGATGATTGAATGTCAAAGTTCAATTTCCAATACTCACTTTAATATGGTTCTAAATTCAAATAGATTTTAGATTTTAACTAGTTGGGCGTAGCTATATTTGATTTTGATTCCAAGAAGAAGGAATAAGGTAATTCCTCTTTTCAAATAAGATTGGAATACAGAAACAAAATCAAATTAAATAAGCTAGCAAAAAGGAATATTAAATAAGCACAACGTAGCTTAAATAAACACAGACTTATCTCAGAGTAATCACTTGAAATTTCTTGAATTAAATCTAGTTGAATTCTGAAAACTCTGAATTTCGTGTTAAATTTATAGAAACAAAAATCGCGTCTACGACTGGTCTTAGAAACCTTCGACTGGTCGTAGCTCTAACGGATATTTGAAATATTGAGCGTGATCTTTGAAAGTCGTTCCACGACTGGTCATGGGAAGCCTACGACTGGTCGTGGGTCACCTACGACTGGTCGTATCTCTCTACGACTGGTCGTAGGACCATAGATTAGCTTGCTGGACTTTGAGTCATAGCCCTACGACTGGTCGAGAATGAGTCGAAGACACTCCTACGACCGGTCGAAGGACCTCCAGGACTGGTTGTAGGTGTACCAAAAAATTTTGAAAATCTTCAACAACTTAGGACTGGTCGAGGAATTTCTTGGACTAGTCGAACCAATGCTAGGACTGGTTGAACAGGAGCTAGGACTGGTCGTAGAATAGACCAAACTTATGTAAAATAAACATTTGATTTATGTATCCAAAGTGACCTACTTATAAGGTCAACCTAAGGTCAGTCAAACCTGAAAACATGTCGTATGGACATTGAACTTCAACCATTCAACGAATGTAGATATTTGAACCATATCAAGCTTGAGATCTTGAACTTGTTGTAGCTTTAATCTTGAGATCTTCATCAGCGTGAAAACTACTTCATGCGTTGCTTATGAGTCTTGAAGTCATTTCTTGAGTCTTGAAGTTGTTTCTTGAGACTTGAACTTCAACATTGTAGCTTTAAACATTGATAGGATGATGAAGTACACTTTGTATTTCTTAAAGACATCCAATGTCATGAAGTGTTTATGCAGTGTCTTGAATACATATAAATCACCATACAAGCACAAGACACAGATAGATGTTTTGACACAACAAAATTTGACAACCAAAGGAGCATGAGACCATAGCACTTACAGATACTTAGGTCTTTGTACAGGATTTTTCGAGTCGTTATAGTGGGCTTCAATGGACGACCACAAATAAATCAAGATGGGCCCCATATCTATACCAAGGTGGGGTCCACTTGAACTATAGATCTGTCTTATTTTTAGCCTCAAGCCCTAAAACAAACTTTCTGTAAGATCCTGGATTTTTACCAACCTGGAGTTAGACGTCCTTAGGCAATGGGTCTATTATAACACCTTATTCACTTTGTCAGAACTCAATCCCACAGTCTAAACAAATCAGTTTTTTAACCCTTTTCCTTCACAAATCTCACCTTCACTACCTTGTCGTTCAAAATTTTTCTAAGTACTTTCACATTAGACACTATCTTAAAGTTTAGGTGATGAAGAACAATACTAAACTAAACATTACTGTAAATAGTAAATACATAAATAAAATGGGCTTTTAACCATTAACCTTATGAAATCATCGACGAATAGATTATTTAGAAATATTAGCCTCTCCTGCCCCAGGACCTTCTTCTGTTGTAATTAGGGCGAGATTTAATTAAGTGTTAATAGCTTGAACCACTTTCTATACAAACTACCAAAGGCCCGAGTATCACCTCAGGCCGAAATCACTCAGGATTAAATCTTTTAGAAATTAGGCGAGGATTAGCTAGTGTTAACTAGAGTATCTGTGAAATTAGCACGAATCACTTTAAATACAATCCGCAAGACCCAAAACTTGTAATATCATTGACGCTAGGTTACCCTAAAATCTAGGATAAATCTCATTACCCAGCTGCTCTCGGGAGCATCACGAAACTCCGTATCAGATCTGGACCGCACATCGAAGGTCCGATTAACGCGAAGTTAAACGGTTAGGACCGCCTTGCTGGGCTTGACAACCATCTCGGAAATCAAATCCAAATAGTGTCCCAGTGCTATTCGCTTGAGCCCGGATCGAGAAGTCTGAGAACACTTGATTTTCTTTATAAATTAAATCTCAAATAGTAATCTGAGACTTGTCACTTGCGGGCTTGATATAAGCAATCTGACCGTCAGAATCTGACCCAAATACACCCTCGGATCAGGAGAAATTTCATGCACATGTCCATGTACTTGTAACCCCGATCAAGTTTCAGTGACCGTTGAACTGAAACTGGTCCGCCACGTGTGATCTGGGAAGCCGACCGAAACGAAAACTTAACTAAACCTAGATCCAGTGTTAGTGAGCTTAAGTCCGACCTTTGGCTCAAGGGGGGCTTCTAGAAGTGCTCCGTTGAGATGGAACAGACCCACTTTGGCTATAACCTAAGTATACCTTGGTCCTGAGTCTAATTTGGTGAGTTCTGGACCTATATAAGGACCTTAAAGCCTCACTCTCTCATTCCATACGAATTTGAGAAAACCTAGGAGAGAGAAGAGAGAAAAGAGAGAGAAAGTGTGGGAGAACTGGGTGAAGGATCCTAGTGCTCTATCCTACCATCATACGTGCTTAACTATCAAGATCTAATCGCCTTTCCGGCGATTCCGACTTCATTTTTATGTAAGAAAACTTAACCCTAAGCTGTTTTAGGGTTTCCAAGAGTGTAGGTGATGTAATAGCTGACCTGTTTCATGATTCAGGTTGCTTAATCGCCGTAGGCGAAGACTTAGAGATTCTAGCGTATTCGTTATGATTCTACGACATAAGGTACGGACTTTAGACGTATAGGTTATGGTTTTCAACGCTTTCAATGTCAGATAATGATAGATTCATGATCTGCATGCAATTGCACATGTACATTGTCTGTTTCATTTTTCAGATATACGTTAACTATGTTGAATATACTGTATTCCTCGTATTTGTAGAAAATACCGTATACATATGAAATACGAATTTGTTCTTGCCATGATTAATTGTTGTCTATGTATGCTAGATACGTGTGTATCAACTTCTGGGTGAACGGATTAGCCTAATACCTGTTTTGTCAACATACGTTGAGTATGTTATGTTGTGTAGCCTAAGTGTTTGCTGAAATGCCTGAATGGGTATGGATTCATGATTTGTGAAAATGAATGAATGAATATGAAACTTGGATTCCTGCTTGCTATGACTATCCATCATGGGAGCATGTGTGTTATAAATGGTGCAACTCCCTAGTGAAAGGATTTGGCCTAATACCTATGTCATCAACATATGTCATGTATGTTGATGTATGTAGTCTAAAGTGTTTGTTGAAATGTTTGAATGAGTAGTAGTTAGTAAATTGTAATGTATAAGGGTGTTGAGATATGATTCTCAACTCCTTTAACTATGTGTATGATTTCTTTAGATATCGGTGTGATTAGGAATTGAATATGTATAAACTCATGCTTATGTTGTACTTCATAACATGCTCAACTGATTGTACGATTTTATCTATGTAATGCATATGTTTAAATTCATGTTTAAGCTGTATTCCATAAAGGCCGTGAAGGGTGATGGGGGAGTGGTGTAACGATTCCGTGCAACAGCCCTGACAGCCCTAAGCGGACCATATCAGATTGTGATTGTGTGGTTTGAAATGTTGATCCATTACTGCTTTAACTATCTGAAATTGAATGTGATTGGGGCTATTGTATAGTCTAGGCAATCGGTAACGGGATTGAATTCGTGGCTGAGATTCATTGCCACGTGAGATGTGTTTGACGAACCCAAGTCGTACTTCGGTTGGCGATAGTGGTTGGCCACGCGAAGTGCTTATGCACCTCATGTCGTTCAACTTGTCGTGCGCTCCAGCTAGTCAAGATCGTCAAGTAACCCGATCTGTCTAATGTATGTTCACCATGTTTGGACGCTACTGCTTGAACCTAAGGTACCGAACTTACCAGTGCAACCCTGTTAACCTTGGTACCTCGATCCGCTAAGCTCATGAGCCGGGCATGGTGGTATGGGACACCGTGGTCGAGCTGTCGGCCTACACTGGGGCCACGAGCCTTCCCGTACTGACCATTGAGTAACCAGACTTGTGAGCCGATTATGGTGGTATGGGACACTATATTCGAGCTGTCGGCTTACACTGCTTTGATGGGTGATGGGGGAGTGGTGCAACGATTCCGTGTAACAGCCCTGGTAGCCCTGACCGTACCCGGTGTAGTGACCTCAAGCATACTTTGAATCTGCGGAGAGGCAACAAGCCTTCCCGTAGTAATTAGAGTATAAACTAAGCCTGTATTGATAAGGTGATGGGGGAGTGGTGCAACGATTCCGTGTAACAGCCCTGACAGCCCTTGCAGCGACCTAGAACCACATTATCGTATGAGATTATCTAAGATTGACGACCCTAGAATGGATCATTGTTTGGGAATGATATAAGGAACGTACCTTAGTTTCCCAATCCTGTTGTTTGAAAAGGACTAATAATAACTCGGTAATCATGCTCATCATCACACTGCATGTGCCTGGAAGATGTGGAGCACTGAGGATGAATGCATGCTGCGAACGTAAGATGGTGTCGCACGAGGGAGTATGTTAGCGAGGGCATGCATCATGACTGCATTCCATATTTGCATTAATAAGAGTATTTAGGATTGTTTGACTTTACTGCTTTATCATTACTGCTTGACTGAATTGATAACATGTTAACCTATGCTTTATTGTTCCACTGAGTTGATCACTCACTCTCACGTTACGGGACGGTGTTCCGGACATCCATTAGACTTTGTCTGTTTGCAGATGGTGACGCTACTCCTAAGGCAGAGCCGGACTTTGTGACGACGAGGATGCTTTCTCATATATGTTGTTTACTGGCGGCTTCATGTGAGCCGTGCCTTGATCGATGGGGTTACAGGGATGTTGACTAGATGACTTTACACTTTTCGTATAAGTTGGAAATGTATTTGTAATTCATTAACCTGGTAACATTATCACACTCTTGAGACTTACCATAACTTATATATTTTATATATCTATCACAGACTTCCACTTGCAAATTTAACTGACTTTAGAGTATGATATGTTGTTTTGGTATAATCCCATTCATGTTTCAATGCTTTCATCATAATCATCATTATCTCTATTGCATAAGTGATGCATTGGAACTCGGGAGCTGAGCTTTGCTCGACCCCCGATTTTCAGGGCGTTACACTTTCAAAATGGTTGGACAGATTGGATGCAACACATGCATCATGGTGGGGGTCCACATGAAGGCCCACCATTATGTATATATTATATATAATGATATATACAATATATATAATATATACAATATAATATATATATATATATACATATATATATATATATATATATATATATATATATATACACACACACACACACATACATATATTTGTATATCAGGTGCTGCCCACATGTGGGGTGGGCCCCATATAAATGGATGACATGGATGAAACATATACCGCATGGTGGGGTCCCTCTGCCGTCTAGCAGCCAGCTAAAATGGTTGGACGACATTAATAAAACACATACATCTATGTGGGTTCCACCGTCCACAGCAATGGACGGTGTGAATGGAACACATACAACACTGTGGGCTCCACCATTCAACTAGACGGTGGGAATAAAACACATACAACACTGTGGGCTCCACCATCAGCCTGGACGGTGGGAATAAAACACATATATCATTGTGGGTCCCACGTGGGGCCCACCATGATGTTTATAGGCCATCAAACCGTTGATAAGGTCGCATGAACCTGGCTGAATAGGAAATACAAATTTCATCTTGATCCAAAACTTCTGTGGCCCAAAAAAATGGTTTCAAGGGCAGACGTTCAATCCCGTAGTTTCCTCTGATGTGGGCCACCTGAGCTTTGGATGTGGCTGATTTTTGGAGGGGGCCCACTTCAAGCAGGGGCCCACCTAATGAACGGTTGGATGTCATACACAACTCATGGTGGGGCCCATGACTGAGGGTCGTGGGTCCTTGCCATCTGCCCACCAGCAGCAGGCGCTGCCTACGCTTCTGACAACAGCAGACGCTGCATATAAGTATATATATATATATATATATATATATATATAATTATTTTTAAAAAAAAATCTCATATTTTTGCGGTTTTTTTCGTGGTAGGGCCTGCGTCAGGTGAATTCGACCCACCCAATTGATTCCATAGTCTATAACCAATCCATCAAGCCCATTATTAAGTATGTTTTGGCGTGTAGAAAGATTCAAGTGACTTTAAACGGTGAAAATCACTGTTTGTTAAGGTATGGCCCACCAGAAAGTTGGATCAGCCTCATTTTTTGGCTCAATGCCTAAAATGAGCTGGTAAATAGGATGGACGACGTGGATTGAATCCATTCATCAAGGTGGGGCCTGTAGGAGTGACCCACCCAAATAACCTTGAACCAAGGCAGATATTTGTGTTTTCCTTTCAACGTCCAGCGTCCCTGGACGCTGGACGGTTGTGTATTTTAGGTGGGCTGCCTACGTGTGCCACCAAGTGATGGATGGGATGGACACAACACTTATAAAGTGGGCCCCACCTATAGATGACTCGGATAAAATAAATGGCTTAGGGTGGGGTCCATCCGGGTGGGCCACACGGCCATATCAATCACATACAACCACAAAAAAATGAAAGATAGAGAGAGAGAAAGAAAGAGAGTGGGACACGGGTGATGGAGGGCTCTGCCACTATGAGTCCTCCCTTGCAAGCATTCATACATCAAGTGGGTCCCGATACATGTGGGCCCACCAAATCAAAGATCAACGGTGGAGATTCCTTCTCCACCCAAAATGGACGGTCTAGATGGCCTCTTTTCATGCAAGGAAAATAAACATCATGATGGGGTCCATGGAGAATGGCCCCATCTTGGAATGATCATGAGAATCAAGGTGGGCCATCAACCATACCTAGGGTCCAAAGTGAGATCCATACCATCAATCGATGGCCTCAATTGGCCCTTCATCAAAAAAAGGAAATTTAGGCCTAATAGAGCACACACCGTTCGATATTCTTGGTCAGTTGGAACGCCGGTCTCCTTGTGCTTGACTTTGATGGAGAGGATGAGAAATGGATGGCTAGGATGAAGGATTTTGGGATGGAAAAGTCGGCCACACAAAATCACTTTTCTCTCACACTTGGGATGCTTGAACGTCCATATTTTTCTCTCCTTTATTGCTTGAAAATTGTGAAGAGAAATGAGAGGGAGAGATGGGATGTAAGGAGAGAGAGTGATGGATGTGAGTGATGGGTGAGGTGATGGTGTACTTGACATGTATGGGTGTGTAAGAGAGAGGGTGAGAAAGAGTTGACTTGGTGGTTGCTTGACTTGGGGAGAAAGAAAGCATTGATTGATTGATGGGACATGATGTAGATATTCTCTTGGGATTGCAAACGCGCAGCGTTTCTTCGAAATAAACGCCGGCCCACATCTTCCAGCTTGGGTATCGGATCGGTATACAAGACGAGGCATTGGAACCGCGGCGACGATGTGGTCGTAATGGTATAAGTCTCAGATTAAGCCAACTCAAACCTACAGGATACGACTTAGGGTCAATCGCAAACATTGATTATACGTCGCAGGTTGCCAGACATCATTGTATAATCAGAATTAATTCATAGCATCTAGATAGGGCACAACAACCAAGAATACCTTAATTGAACATCAAACAAGTAAGAATAATGGGGGAGTGGTGTAACGATTGCGTGAAACAACCCTGGGTGATGGGGGAGTGGTGTAACGATTGCGTGTAACAACCCTGGCGGCCCTGACCGTACCCGGTGTAGTGAGCTCAAGCATACTCTGAATCTGCGGAGAGGCGACGAGCCATCCCGTATAAACAGAGTATAAAATAGGCCTGTATTGATAAGGTGATGGGGGAGTGGTGCAACGATTCCGTGTAACAACCCTGACAGCCCTTGCAGTGACCTAGAACCGCATCATCGTATGACATTATCTAGGATTGACGGCCCTATTATGGATCATTGTTTGGGAATGATATAAGGAAGGTACCTTAGTTTTCCAATCATGCTGTTTGAAAATGACTAATGACAACTCGGTAATCATGCTCATCATCGCACTGCATGTGCCTGAAAGATGTGGAGCACTGAGGGTGAACGCATGCCGCAGACGTAAGATGGTGTCGCATGAGGGAGTATGTTGGCGAGGGCATGCATCATGACCGCATTTCATACTTGCATTAACAAAAGTACTTAAGATTGTTGATTGTACTACTTTATCATTACTGCTTGACTGTTTTGTTAACATGTTAACCTATGCTTTACTGTTCCATTGAGTTGATCACTCACTCCCACGTTACGGGACGGTGTTTTGGACTCCCACCAGACTTTGTATGATTGCAGATGGTGACGATACTTCTGAGGCAGAGCCGGACTTTTGTGACGACGAGGATGCTTTCTCGTATATCCTGTTTTCTGGCGGTTTCACGTTAGTCGTGCCTTGATAGACAGGGTTACAGGGATGTCGACTAGAGGACCTTACACATTTGGTATATTTCGGAATTGTACTTGTAATGAATTAACCTGGTATCATTATCACACTTTGGAGACTCACCACAGTCTATATATTTTGTATATCTATCACAGTCTTCCTGTAACATCCCAGATTTTTCCCAACCTGGGATTAGACGTCCTTAGGCAATGGGTTGCTCCTAACACCTTATTAATTCGTCAGAACTGAACCCCACAGTCTAAAATCGCTTCTGAACCCATTTCCTTCACAAATCTCACCCTTCACTACCTTGTTCTTTCAATTTTTCTAAGCACTTTCATCCTAGACACTATCCTAAACTAGCTAAGTAGTATAACTTGGATCACTTTATATACAAACTACAAAGGCCCAGGTATCACCTCAGACAGAAATCATACAGGACTAAATCCTTTAAAAATTAGGCGAGAATTAGCTACTGCTAAACTAGAGTACCTGTGAAATTAGCACCAATCGCTTTAAATACGATCTGCAAGACCCAAAACTTGTAGAATCACTGACGCTAGGTTACCCTAAAATCTAGGATCAATCTCATTACCCGGCTGCTCTCGGGAGCATCTCGAAACTCCATATCGGATCTGGGCCACACGTCGGGAGTTCGATTAACACGAAGTTAAGGAACTAAGACAGCCTCGTTGGGCTTGACAACCATCTCGAAAATCAAATCCAGATAGTGTCCCAGCGCTATTCGCTTGAGCTCGGAGTGAAGAGTGTGAGAAATGTGAAATTAATTCAAAATAAAATATCTTGAATAGTAATCTGGCACCACTCGCTTGCAGATCAGTATTAGGCAACCAGACCGTCAGAATCTGACCAAATTACACCCTCGGATCAGGAGAAATTTCATACACATTTACATGTACTTGGAATCTCCGATCGAGATCCGCTGACCGTTGAACTGAAACTGGTCCGCCACGCGTGATCTGGAAATTTCACTGAAATGAAAACTTAATAGAACGTAGATCCGGTGTCTGTGAGCTTAAGTCCGACCTTTGGCTGAAGGAGGCCCGCCGGAAGTCCTCCGTTGAGCTGAAACAGATGCCTTTTGGACAAAACCCAAGTATACCTTGTTCCCAAGCCTATTTCGGTGAGTTTTTAGACTATATAAGGACCTTAGAACCCTCTCTCTCATGGCCATACGAATTTAGGATTTGAGAGAGAGAAAAGAGAGAAAAAGAGAGAGAAAGTGTGGGAGTAGTGGGAGAACCTCCCTGCCACTCTTCCCTGCCGCTTTACGAGCTACACCGCTCCATTCTAGTCGCTTTCCCGGTGATTCCAACTCCGTTTCTAGGTAAGAAACCCTAACCCTAATCTGATTTGGGGCTTGGGTGGTTGTAGGTTATGAAATAGCTAACCTATTTCGTTCTATAGGTTGCCAAACTGCCGAATATGGAAGCTTAGCAAACCTATCGACTCCGTTACGATTCTACGACAAAAGGTGCGGACTTTAGGTGTATATGTTATGGTTTTCAACGCTTTCAATGTCAGATAATGATAGATTCATGATCTGCATGCAATTGCACATGTACAAAGTGCTGTCCGTTTTCCGTTTCGATTAAAGATTATGAATATGGAATTTTACATATTCTAGGAATTCGTAGAAAATACCGTATACGTATATTTTTTGGGAATGTGTTAGACATGTTTATTTGTTGTATGGATATACGATATATGGATAAAATACTTATATGGTGAAAGGATTCACCTAAATACATGTTTTACTAATATACACTATGTATGTAGAAATACTGTATTGTAAGAAGTACAATATACATGTATATTTTAGTGATGTGTTTGCCATGATTAATTGTTGTATAAATATATTATGTGTGCATAAATACTTACTTGGCGGATGGACTCGCCCTAATACATGTTTGTTAACATACACTATGTATGTTGAAATAGCGTATGATAAATGTTTATGGAAATGCTTGAGTGAGTAAGTGTTTGGATTTGATGCCTTAGGAGGGTGTTGAGATGGGATTCTCAACTACCCTAGAGACATGTATGATTACCTCCATGAGGTTGTTTACCTAAACCGCTTATTTGCAATATATGTGTTTGTATTCCTATTGATGTAGTGCTTTACAACATGCTTTATATCACGCTTTATAACATGCCTTATAACATGCCTATTAGCATGCTGAGATTACTTTGTTTATCATGCTTTACTCCACATGCTATGGATGGGAATTGATTGAGTTTGGGACTATGTCCATATTACAGACAATCGGTACCAGAATTAAATTCATGGCTGTGATTCATTTGCCACGTGAGATGAGTTCGACGAACTCGAGTCGTACTTCGGTTGACATAGTGGTTGGCCACGCGAAGTGCTTACGCACTTCATGTCATTTAACTTGTTGTGCGCTCGAGCTAGCCGAGCTCGTCAGGCAACCCGATCTGTCTTATGTATGTTCACCATGTTTGGATGCTACTGCTTGAACCTAGGGTACCAAACTTACCAGTGGAATCCCTTTTAACCATGGTACCTCGATCCGCTAAGACTCATGAGCCGGACATGATGGTATGAGACACCGTGGTCGAGCTGTCGGCCTACGCTGGGGCCACGTGCCTCCCCGTAGTGACCAGTGAGCAACCAAACTCGTGATCCGATTATGGTGGTATGGGACACTATATTCGTGCTGTCGGCCTACATTGATAAGGTGATGGGGGAGCGGTGCAACCTTTGTGCGTAACAGTCCTGGCAGCACTTTGTAGTGACCTCGAGCATACTCTAAAATCGCAGTGCGACTTAGGGTTTGTCGTGGTATATAGAGTATGAACTAGGCCTGTTTCTGTATTGTGATGAATCGTTTAAGGGGTGATGGGGGAGTGGTGTAACCTTTATGCGTAACAGCCCTGACAGCCTCTGCAGTGACCTAGAAAACACACCATCGTTTGATATTAACTAGGACTGACGACCCTAGAATGGATCATATTTGGGAATGATACAAGGGAGGTACCTTAGTTTCCCAATCCTGCTGTTTGAAATGGACTAATTAAAAACTCGGTAATCATGCTCATCATGCATTGCATGTGCCTGAAAGATGTAGAACACTGAGGGATGAAAGCATGCCGCGAGCGTGAGATGGTGTTGCATGAGGGAGTATGTCAGTGAGGGCATCTATCATACCCGCATCCATACTTGCATTATTAAGAGTAGTTAGGAGTGTTTGATTTTACTGCTTTATCATTACTGCTTGACTTATTGATAGCATGTTAACCTATGCTTTATTGTTTCACTGAGTTAGCTACTCACTCCCATGTTACGGGACGGTTTTCCGAACACCCACCAGACTTTGTCTGATTGCAGATGGCTACGCTACTCCGGAAGCAGAGACGGACTACTACTATGATGTCGAGGAGTTCTCCTACATGTAACTCTCTGACGGGTCTCTGAAGACCTGGTACTATATTGACGGGGCTATGGTACTTGGAATAGAAGACATTACACTTACACATTTGGTATATTTTAGGATTGCACTTGTAATTATTTAACCTGGTAATGTTATCACACTCTGGAGACTCATCTTAGTTCATACATTTTATCTATCTATCACAGTCTTCCGCTTGCAAATTTAACTGTCTCTGGAGTATGATATGCTGTTTTGGCTTAATCTCACTCATGTTCACTACATTAATGTAGACAACATTTAATCATCATTACTTATGTTGCATTAGTGATGTTCTGGAAACTCGAGAGTTGAGTTACTACTCGACCCTCGATTTTTCTGGATGTTACACTTCCGTTTGCAAATTTAATTGTCTCTGGAGTATGATATGTTGTTTTGGTATAATCCCATTCATGTTTCCATGCTCTCATCATAATCATCATTATCTGTATTGCATAAGTGATGCGTTGGAACTTGGGAGGAGCTGAGCTTTGCTTGACCCTCGATTTTCAGGGTGTAACAATATAGGAAAAGAGTTTCAACGGATATAAAATGGTCACATTTATGACATAGTTTGAGATCATCGAGCAGGTTTGATATCATCGATGGTCTACTCGATGACTTGGACTCAATGTCATACGGTTTTGAAACTCAATGCCAATTGGTCGATGAATCGAAACTATTATCGATGTCATCAGATTTCGAACTTCGATTCCATCGATGACAGGTTCGATCCATCGACACTTGAAAAATAAGTGAGACTTTGAAAGTGCACTGCTAGTGCCCTGGTTTGTCAAGTTACGTGTGTGGTGAGTCAGACTGGCTATAGAACTCGATAGGAAGATTATCTCAAGCATCTGCCTCAACCGGATGTGTGGAAGCACGTAATAGGTAAATCATAGCCTCACATCCCGTGTCCCAAAACACTAGGTGATTAAAACCCTTAAAACAAGATAGACATCTTAGGGTTTTTAAAGTGAGAAAACTTTTTGCAAAATAGGAAAATCTCTGAGTTTTTCTCGCCTTGTCGATATTATCGAAGCACCCTCGATATGATCGACCTGCACTATCGATGTCCTCAATACCTTAACGATATTATCGATAAGAGGACCAAAATGTCAAGCAACTAAATATTCATCTGGACAGATTTATCGATATATCGATACACCTATCGATATCATCGATAAAAGCACTAAATATGTCTAGTAACTTCACAATATATCTGGACGAATTATCGATGTATTGATACACATATCGATATCATCGATATTCAAATCTCGAGACCATCGAGAATGGCTCGATAAGATCGATAGGTAGATTTTCGGCGCCCCTGTTTTTTAATTAAAATCTCAAAATTCTTCGATATATCGATGACCGTCCGATATAATCCGAATTCAAATATCGATAAGATCGGAGGTCTATCGATGATATCGACAGTGGGCGCGCATTTCTTACAGCAGTTATTTCAGGTTGTTTTTTTAATTATGATCGGGGGCCCTTCTATTTAATCGATATTCAGATATCGATGATATCGACAGCAGATCGATTGCATCGAACAAAGCCATAATCTATCCAGTAAGTTCAAAGATAAATCAGCTGGATTTATCGATGCCTCGACTCTGATCTCGATATCATCGACATTCAAATTCCGATGACCTCGACGGTTCCCCCGATCATTCATGAAAACCTGAAATATCTCAAAGTCAAGTCTCTCTCATTTTTCAAGTATCAATGGTTCAAACCTGTCATCGATGGAATCGGAGTTCAAAATCCGATGACATCGACAATAGCTTCGATTCATCGACCAATTGGCAAAGAGTTTCAAAAGCGTATGACATCGAGTCCGAGTCATCGAGCAGACCATCGATGCTATCGAGAGTATATGCTGGATGATATCAAACCTGCTCGATGATATCGAACTCTGTCATAAATGTGACCGTTTTATATCCGTTGGAGCTTTTTGCCTATATATACAGGACTTGTCTTTTGTTGCTGTAAGAGAGAAAAGAGAGAGCTTTTTGTGTGTTTCAACTTACATCTTATTGTAACGCCCTGAATATCGGGGGTCGAGTAGCAACTCAACACCCGAGTTTCAGAACATCACTTATGCAACATAAATGCTTATGATTGAATGTTGTCTGTGTTAGTACATTAATCATGAGTGGGATTATACCAAAACAGTAATTTATACTCCAGATCATGTTATAAAACGCAAGCGGAAGACTGAAAGATGTATATAGATGTATATAAAACCAGAAACGGTCACAATCGGTCTCCAGAGTATGAACACCTTACTGAGTCACCATATACATGTATTAGTTTCAAAATAAAAAAGCCAAAAAAAAGTGGTACAAATATAATGGTAAACCCAGTAGTCCCGTCATCTGAATGACCTAAGCAAAGCCTCCAAAGAACTGCATGTAGGAGAACTCGTCCTGATCATCGTAGTAGTCAGACTCAGCCTCCTGCGTCTCGTCAACACCTGCATCTAAGACAGGGACTGGTTGGTGTGTACAACATCGTCCCGTAACGTGGGAGTGAGTAACTAACTCAGTGGAACGATAAAGCATAGGTTAACATGTTATCAATTTAATCAAGCAGTAATAATAAAGCAGTACAATCAAACACTTCTAAATACTCTTATTAATGCAAGTATGGAATGCAGTCATGATGCATGCCCTCGCCAATGCTCCTTCGTGCGACACCATCTTACGTCCGCAGCATGCGTTCATCCCTGAGTGCTCCACAACGCCAGACAAATGCAGTGCTATGTTATGAGCGTGATTACCGAGTTATTATTAATCCTTTTTATACAACAGTATTGGAAAACTAAGGTACCTCCCTTATATCATTCCCAAACAATGATCCATTATAGGGTCGTCAGTCCTAGGTAATCTCATACGATGATGCAGTTCTAGGTCGCTGTAAAGGGCTGTCAGGGCTGTTACACGCACTCATTGCACCGCTCCCCCATCACCTTATAAATACAGGCCTAGTTTATACTTTGCTTACTATGGAAAGACTCGTCGCCTCACAGCAGATTTAAAGTATGCTCGAGGTCACTACAAAGGGTTGTCAGGGCTGTTACACGCGATCGTTACACCGCTCCCCCATCACCTTATCACTGTAGGTCGACAGCTCGAATACAATGTCCCATACCACCGTATTCGGCTCACGAGTCTGGGTTGCTCACTGGTCAATAAGGGGAGGTACATCGCCCCAGGATAGGCCACAGCTCGATCACGGTGTCCCATACCACCATGCCCGGCTCATGAGTCTTAGCAGATCAAGGTACCAAGGTTAAGTGGGATTCACTGGTGAGTTGTGTACCTTAGGTTCAAACAGAGGCGTCCATACATGGTGAACATACATCGGTATATCGGGTACCTTGACGAGCTCAACTAATATGAGCGCACATTGCATCGATCGACATGAAGTGCATAAGCACTTCGTGTGGTCTAACCATTGCCGACGACCAACACACGACTCGGGTTCGTCAATCACATCATACGTGGCGAGTGAATCTCAACCATGACTTCAAGCCTGTTACTGATTGCCTAAACTATAACTTAGCCCCAATCACATTCAATCCATAACCAGAAAGCATGTATAGTAGTCAAAGCATAAGTAATAAGTAATTCAAACATGTTAACAAGTATGTTATAAAGTACAATGTAAGCAGGAAATACAACACATACATTTCATAAGTAAGCGATTAGATTAAACAACTTGCATGGAGGAAATCATACACATCTCTAAGGTATTTGAGAATCCTATCTCAACACCTACCTAAAGCACTATCTCTTAAGTACTTACTCATACAAGCATTTTCACAAACACTTAGCCTACCCTTATTTAACATATATTAGCCAAATCATGTATTAGGGCGAATCCTTTCGCCGAGAAAGTGTTACACACTTATATGGCATATACACATAGTAATTAATTATGACAAACACACTTTCATATATTGCACGTACACGATATTTTCTATAATGATACCGAATACACTAAACGCCATAATTTGCATACGTAACTGAATCGCAAAACAAATAGCGTATTTTACATGTGAAATTACATCCAGATCATAAATCTATCATTATCTGACATTGAAAGCTTTGAAAACCATAACCTATATGTCTAAAGTCCGCACCTTATGCCGTAGAAACGAGTAACGGTCTTAGTTTAAACACCAAGTCTTTATCAACGGTAGAACGACAACCTATGGCCTGAAATAGGTTAGCTATTTCGCTACTTGTAATAGTTTAAACCCTAAAACAAGTTAGGGTTAGGTTTTCTTACCTAAGTATGTCGACAGAATCGCCGGAATAACGATTAGAAAGCGATGGTCAAGCACGTATAGCAGTGGGATAGAATATCAGGAAGATGCTCCCACTTCTCTCACACTTTCTCTCTCTTTACTCTCTTCTCTCTCCTAGAGTTTTCTCAAATTCGTATAGAGGGAGTGAGAGAGCGTTTAAGGTCCTTATATAGGCCTAAAACTGATGCAAATGGCCCCAGGGCCAAGGTATACTTAGGTTATGTCTAAAGGGAGACTGTTCCGTCTCAACGGAGCACTTCTAGAGCCCCTCCTTGAGCCAAAGGTCGAACTTAAGCTCACTTACCTAGGATCTAGGTTGAGTTAAGTTTTCGTTCCAGTCGGGTTCCCAGATCACACGTGGCAGACCAGCTTAAGTTCAACGGTCACTGAAACTCGATCAGGGTTACAAATACACAGACATGTATGAGAAATGTTCCCTGATCTGAGGGTGTATTTGGGTCAGATTCCGACGGTCTGATTGCTTATATTTGGCCCGTTAGCGACAAGTCTCAGATTACTTAAATTAGATTTAATTTCAAAAGAAAACCATGTTTTCTCACACTCCTCGCTCTAGGCTGAAGTGAATAGCCCTGGGACACTATCTGATTTTGATTTCTAAGATGCTTGTCAAGCCCAGCAAGGCGGTCCTAATTCTATAACTTCGTATTATTCAGACTTTTGATGTGCGGTCCAGATCTGATACAGAGTTTCGTGATGCTACCGAGAGCAGCCGGGTAATGAGATTGATCCTAGATTTTTGGGTAATGTAGCATCAATGATTCCACAAGTTTTGGGTCTTGCAGATCGTATTTAAAGTGATTATTACGGATTTCGTATGTAATCTAGTTTAACACTAGTTAATCCTCGTCTAATTTCTAAAGGATTTGATCCTGAGTGATTTCTGCCTGAGGTGATACTCGTGCCTTTTTACGGGATTTTTCAAGTCGTTACAATCTACCCCCCTTAAAGAAAAATTTCGTCCTCGAAATTAGTACCTTTTCGTACTCCTCGAGAAGTTGAGGGTAGTTCTTTCTGACCTCGGCTTCTATCTCCCAGGTAGCTTCCTCCTCTGTATGATGGGTCCACAGTACCTTCACGAGTGGAATCACCTTACTGCATAACACCTGCTCCTTCCTGTCTAGTACATATGTAGCATCCTTGCTCAACTGTACCTACTCCCAATGGATGATGTGTGAAGGATCAGAGATGTATTTCTTCAGCATAGATACATGAAATACGTTGTGCATGCCCGCGAGTGGTGTAGGCAAAGCGAGACAATATGTCACCGCTCCCACTCGATCAAGTATATGAAATGGGCTAATGAACTGCGGCGTAAGCTTCCTGTAACATCCCGGATTTTTGCCAACCCGGGATTAGACGTCCTTAGGCGATGGGTCGATCCTAACACCTTATTAACTTGTCAGAACTGAATCCCACAGTCTAAAATCGCTCCTTAACCCATTTCCTTCACAAATCCCACCCTTGACCACCTTGTTTTTTTTTTTTAATTTTCTAAGTACTTTCACATTAGACACTACCTTAAAGTTTAGGTGATGAAGAACAATATTTAAACTAAACATTGCAACAAAGGTCTAAGTACCACCTCAGATCGAAATCACTCAGGACTAAATCCTTTAGAAATTAGGTGAGATTTAGCTAGTGTTAAACTAGAGTGCCTGTGAAATCAGCACCAATCACTTTAAATACGATCTGCAAGACCCAAAACTTGTAGAATCATTGACACTATGTTACCCTAAAACCTAGGATCAATCTCATTACCCAGCTGCTCTCGGGAGCATCTCGAAACTCCGTATCGGACCTGGACCACACGTCGGAAGTCTGATTAACACGAAGTTAAGGAACTAGGACCGCCTTGCTGGGCTTGACAACCATCTCGGAAATCAAATCCAGATAGTGTCCCAGCGCTATTCGCTTGAGCTCGGAGTGAAGAGTGTGAGAAATGTAAAATTAATTCAAAATAATATATCTTGAATAGTAATCTGACACCTCTCGCTTGCGGATCAATTTTAAGCAATCAGATCGTCAGAATCATACCAAATTACACCCTCGGATCAGGAGAAATTTCATACACATTTACATGTACTCGGAATCTCCGATCGAGATCCGCTGACCGTTGAATTGAAACTGGTCCGACACGCGTGATCTGGAATCCCGACCAAAATGAAAACTTAATAGAACGTAGATCCAGTGTTAGTGAGCTTAAGTCCGACCTTTGGCTCAAGGAGGCCCGCCTGAAGTCCTCCGTTGGGCTGAAACTGACCCTTTTTGGTTATAACCTAAGTATACTTTGACCTGGAGTCCGTTTCGGTGAGTTTTTAAGTTATATAAGGGCCTTAAACCCTCTCTCATTGCAGCCATACGAATTTGAGAGAAAACCCAGAGAGGGAGAGAGAAAAGAGAGAGAAAGTGTGGGAGTTGTGAGAGATCCTTCCTGCCACTCTTCCCTGCCGCTCCACGAGCTCCACCGTTCCGTTCTCATCGCTTTCCCGGCGATTCCAGCCCCGTTTTTAGGTAAGAAACCCTAACCCTAATCTGATTTGGGGCTTGGGTGGTTGTAGGTTGTGAAATAGCTAACCTATTTCGTTCTATAGGTTGGCAAACTGCCGAATACGGAAGCTTAGCAAACCTATCAAGTCCGTTACGATTTTACGACAAAGGGTGCGGACTTTAGGTGTACAGGTTATGGTTTTTAACGCTTTCAATGTCAGATAATGATAGATTCATGATCTGCATGCAATTGCACATGTACAAAGTGTTGTCTGTTTTCTGTTTCGATTAAAGATGAAAAATATGGAATTCTACATACTCTAGGTATTCGTAGAAAGTACCGTATACGTATAAATTTTGAAAATGTGTATGACATGATTATTTGTCGTATGAATATATTATATGTGGATAAATTACCTGTTTGGCGAAAGGACTCGCCCTAATACATGTTTTGCTTATATACACTATGTATGTTGAAATTGTGTATTCTAGAAAATACCATATACGTATAAATTTTGGAGATGTATTTGTCCTGATTATTTGCTGTATGAATATATTATACATGGATAAAATACTCGCTTGGCGAAAGGATAGCCCTAATACATGTTTTGCTAACATACATCATGTATGTTGTAATAGTGTATTCTAAGTGTTTGTGAAAAGAGCTGAATGAGTATAGAATTCTCATTCATGCTCGCCATGACTAATTATCATGGATATATGATTGTTGTATTGGCGATACCCCTTTGACAAAAAGATTTGCCCTGAATCACGCCACGGCCACTATACGCTATATATGTTGAAATGCGTAGCCCAAGTGTTTGTGAAAATGTTCAAATGAATATGGAACTTGGATTCCTACTTGTCATGACTATCCATCGTGGGTGTACGCGTGTTATGATTGGGGTAACTCCCTAGTGAAAGGATTCGGCCTAATGCCTATGTGATCAACATATGTCATGTATGTTGATGTATGTATTTTTAAAGTGTTTGTTGAAATGTTTGAATAAGTAGTAGTTAGCAATTGTAATGTATAAGGGTGTTGAGATATGATTCTCAACCTCTTTTAACTATGTGTATGATTTCCTTGGATAGCTGTGTGATTAGGAATTGAATATGTACAAACTCATGCTTGTGTTGTGCTTCTTAACATGCTCAACTGCTTTTATGATTTTATCTATGTAATGTATATGTTAAATTCATGTTTACGTTGTATGATTCGTCATGGGTGATGGGGGAGTAGAGCAACGAATGCGTGCAACAGCCCTGACAGCCCTAGATGGATAATATCAGACTTTAGTTGTATGATTTGAACCTTGATCCATTACTGCGTTACTATTTGCAATTGATTGTGTTTGGGGCTATGATTATAGTCCAGACAATCGGTACCAGAATTGAATTCGTGGCTGTGATTCATTTGCCACGTGAGATGTGTTCGACGAACTCGAGTCGTACTTCGGTTGGCGATAGTGGTTGGCCACTCGAAGTGCTTATGCACTTCATGTCGTTCAACTTGTTGTGCGCTCGAGCTAGCCGAACTCGTCAAGTAACCCGATCTGTCTAATGTATGTTCACTATGTTTGGTCACCACTGCTTGAACCTAGGGTACCAAACTTACTAGTGAAATCCCTTTTAACCATGGTACCTTGATCCGCTAAGACTCATGAGCCGGGCATGGTGGTATGGGACACCGTGGTCGAGCTGTCGGCCTACGCTGGGGCCACGTGCCTCACCGTAGTGACCAGTGAGCAACCAAACTCCTGAGCCGATTATGGTGGTATGGGACACTATATTCGTGCTGTCGGCCTACGCTGGCACAGCCTAACTGTGGTCCTCAGTCGGGTTACATCCGGGTTCCATTCTCAATAAGCGGACTGGTCGGGCTTCGAAAATAGACTGCCAGTTGGTAGGGTGTCAGTGGAGTGACCTCGAGCATACTCTAAATATGCGGTGAGGCGATGAGCCTTCCCGTAGTAACAGAGTATAAACTAGGCCTGTTTCTGTATAATGATGAATCGTTAAAGAGGTGATGGGGGAGTGGTGTAACCTTTGTGCGTAACAGCCCTGGCAGCCTTTGCAGTGACCTAGAAAACACACCATCGTATGAGATTAACTAGGACTGAAGACCCTAAAATGGATCATGTTTGGGAATGATGCAAGGGAGGTACCTTAGTTTCCCAATCCTGCTGTTTGAAATGGATTAATAATAACTCGGTAATCATGCTCATCATGCATTGCATATGCCTGGAAGATGTGGAGCACTGAGGGATGAAAGCATGCCGCGAATGTGAGATGGTGTCGCACGAGGGAGGGTGTGGTGAGGGCATACATCATGTCATTCATACTTGCATTAATAAGAGTAGTTAGAATTGTTTGATTATACTGCTTTATCATTACGGCTTCACTGAGTTGATAACATGTGAACCTATGCTTTATTGTTCCACTGAGTTGGCCACTCATTCCCACATTACGGGACGGTGTTTTAAAACACCCACCAGACCCTGTATCAGATGCAGGTATCACTGGAGCATAGGAGACTGAGCCCGACTTCTATGACGATCAGGAGGAGTTCTCCTACATGCAGTTCGCTGGAGGCTTCGCATAGGCTGTCCAGTGTTACGGGGCTACTGGGTTGATTATTTCAGTTGTACTATTTTGACATTTTGATTCAGAACCAACATGTGTATATTCGGTGACTCAGGTGACTCAGTTAGTGTTCATACTCTGGAGATCGAGAATGTTTTGTTTCACATATATCTATATACACTTTTCAGTCTTCCACTTATGTTTTATACATGGATCTGGAGTATGAATTACTATTTTGGTTGAATCTCGCTCATGTTTATTGTACTAACACAGACAACATTTAATCATCATTATCTATGTTGCATAAGTGATGTGCTGGAACTCGAGTGTTGAGTTACTACTCGACCCTCGATTTTTCGGGATGTTACACTTCCCCTTCTTCCCAAACTGAATGACTCCCTTCATAGGGGAAACTCTGAGGAATACATGATCTCCAATCTCAAACTTAAGTTATCGCCGCCTCGTATCGGCATAACTCTTCTGTCTGCTCTGGGCCGTTAGGAGTCGACGCCTGATAATGTCGATCTTCTCTGAGGTCGCCTGTACTAATTCTGGGCCAACCAAACTCCGTTCGTGTAACATCCCGAAAAATCGAGGGTCGAGTAGTAACTCAACTATCGAGTTTCCAGAACATCACTTATGCAACATAGATAATGATGATTAAATGTTGACTGTATTAGAGTAGTGAACATGAGTGAGATTAAGCCAAACAGCATATCATACTCCAGAGACAGTTAAATTTGCAAGCAGAAGACTATGATAGATAGATAAAATGTATAAACTAAGATGAGTCTCCAGAGTGTGATAACATTACCAGGTTAAATAATTACAAGTACAATCCTAAAATATACCAAATGTATAAGGTCCTCTAGTCAATATCCCAGAAAGCCCCGCCGATCAGGACACGGCTCACTGGAAGCCGTCAGAAGACAAGCAATACAAGCAGGCATCGTAGTCATTGCAGAGGTCCGGCTCCGCCTCAGAAGTAGCGTCGCCATATGAAATCAGACAATGTCTGGTGGGTGTTCGAAACACCATCCCGTAATGTGGGAGTGAGTAGCTAACTCAGTGGAACAATAAAGTATAGGTTAACTTATTATCAATACAGTCAAGCAGTAATGATAAAGCAGTAAAATCAAACACTCCTAACTACTCTTATTAATATAAGTATGGATGCAGGTATGATGGATGCCCTCACCACACCCTCCCTCGTGCGACACCATCTCACGTTCGCGGTATGCTTTCATCCCTCAGTGCTCCACATCTTCCAGGCACATGCAATGCATGATGAGCATGATTACCGAGTTTTTAATTAGTCCATTTCAAACAGCAGGATTGGGAAACTAGGGTACCTCCCTTGTATCATTCCCAAACATGATCCATTCTAGGGTCGTCAGTCCTAGTTAATATTAGACGACGGTGTGTTTTCTAGGTCACTACAAAGGCTGACAGGGCTGTTACGCACAAAGGTTACACCACTCCCCCATTACCTCTTAAACGATTTATCACAATACAGAAACAGGCCTAGTTCATACTCCATACACCGCGGCAAAACTCTAAGGCTCACCGCGATTTCAGAGTATGCTCGAGGTCACTACAAAGGGCTGTCAGGGCTGTTGCTCGCATTCGTTGCACCATTCCCCCATCACCTTATCAATGTAGGCCGACAACACGAATATAGTGTCCCATACCACCATAATCGGCTCAGGAGTTTGGTTGCTCACTAGTCACTACGGGGAGGCACGTGGCCCCAGCGTAGGCCGACATCTCGACCACGGTGTCCCATACCACCATGCCCGGCTCATGAGTCTTAGCGGATCGAGGTACCATCGTTAAAAGGGATTCCACTGGTAAGTTTGGTACCCTAGGTTCAAGCAGTAGCGTCCAAACATGGTGAACATACATAAGATAGATCGGGTTGCCTGACGAGCTCGACTAGCTCGAGCATACAATAAGTTGAACGACATGAAGTGCATAAGCACTTCACGTGGCCAACCACTATCGTCAACCGAAGTACGACTCGAGTTCGTCGAACACATCACACGTGGCAAATAATTCACAGCCACGAATTCAATTTTGGTACCGATTGTCTGGACTATAATCATAGCCCCAAACACAATCAATTTCAAATAGTAAAGCAGTAATGGATCATGGTTCAAATCATACAATCAAAGTCTGATATTATCCGTTTAGAGCTGCTAGGGCTGTTGCACGCATTCGTTGCTCCACTCCCCCATCATCCATGACGGATCATACAACGTAAACATGAATTTAACATATGCATTACATAGATAAAATCATAAAAGCAGTTGTGCATGTTAGGAAGAGCAACACAAGCATGAGTTTGTACATATTCAATTCCTAATCACACAACTATCCAAGGAAAACATACACATAGTTAAGAGAAGTTGAGAATCATATCTCAACACCCTTATACATTACAATTTGCTAACTACTACTCATTCAAACATTTCAACAAACACTTTAAAATACATACATCAACATACATAACATATGTTGATCACATAGGCATTAGGCCAAATCCTTTCACTAGAGAGTTGCCCCAATCATAACACGCATACACCCACGATAGATAGTCATGGCAAGCAGGAATCCAAGTTCCATATTCATTCAATCATTTCCACAAACACTTGGGCCACACATTTTAGCATATATAGTGTAATTTGGTCGTGGCGTGATTTAGGGCAAATCCTTTCGTTAAAGAGGTATCGCTAATACAACAATCATAAATTCATGACAATTAGTCATGGCGAGCACGAATGAGAATTTTATACTCATTCGGTCATTTTCACAAACACTTAGAATATACTATGTTAACATACATAGTGTATGTTAGCAAATCATGTATTAAGGCGAATCCTTTCGCCAAACAAGTATTTTATCCATATATAATATATTCATACAACAAATAATCATGTCAAACATATTTCCAAAATTTATACGTATACGGTACTTTCTACAAATACCTAGAGTATGTAGAATTCCATATTTTTCATCTTTAATAGAAACGGAAAACAGACGGCACTTTGTACATGTGCAATTGCATGCAGATCATGAATCTATCATTATCTGACATTGAAAGCGTTGAAAACCATAACCTATACACCTAAAGTCCGCACCTTTTGTCGTAGAATCGTAACGAAGTTGATAGGTTTGCTAAGCTTCCGTATTCGGCAGTTTAGCAACCTATAGAACGAAATAGGTTAGCTATTTCATAACCTACAACCACCTAAGCCCCAAATCAGATTAGGGTTAGGGTTTGAGCTGGAATCGCCAGGAAAGTGATTAGAACGGAGCGGTGTAGCTCGTAAAGCGGCAGGGAAGAGTGGTAGGGAGGTTCTCCCACTGCTCCCACACTTTCTCTCTCTTTTCTCTCTTCTCTCTCTAGGTTTTCTCTCATATTCGTATGGCGGCAATGAGAGAGGGTTTAAGGTCCTTATATAGCCTAAAAACTCACCGAAACAGACTCTAGGTCAAAGTATACTTAGGTTATTACCAAAGCGGGTCAGTTTTAGCTCAACGGAGGAGTTCTGGCAGGCCTCCTTGAGCCAACGGTCGGACTTAAGCTCACCGACAATGGATCTAGGTTCTATTAAGTTTTCGTTTCAGTAGGGTTCTCAGATTACGCGTGGTGGACCAGTTTCAGTTCAACGGTCAGCGGATCTCGATCGGAGATTCCGAGTACATGTAAATGTGTATGAAATTTCTCCTGATCTGAGGGTGTAATTTGGTCTGATTCTAACGGTTTGGTTGGTTAAAACTGATCCACAAGCGAGAGGTGCCAGATTACTATTCAAGATATTTTATTTTGAATTAATTTCACATTTCTCACACTCTTCACTCTGAGCTCAAGCGAAGAACGCTGGGACACTATCTGGATTTGATTTCCGAGATGGTTGTCAAGCCCAGCGAGGCGGTCCTAAGTCCTTAACTTCGTGTTAATCGGACTTCCGACGTACGGTCCAGATCTGAAACGGAGTTTCGAGATGCTCCCGAGAGCAGCCGGGTAATGAGATTGATCCTAGATTTTAGGGTAACCTAGCGTCAATGATTCTACAAGTTTTGGGTCTTGCAGATCGTATTTAAAGTGATTGGTACTAATTTCACAGGCACTCTAGTTTAACACTAGCTAATTCTCACCTAATTTCTAAAGGATTTAGTCCCGAGTGATTTTGGTCTGAGGTGGTACTTAGTCCTTTGTAGCAATGTTTAGTTTAAGTATTGTTCTTCATCACCTAAACTTTAAGATAATGTCTAATGTGAAAGTACTTAGAAAATTTAAAGAACAAGGTGGTGAAGGGTGGGATTTGTGAAGGAAATGGGTTAAGGAGCGATTTTAGACTGTGGGATTCAGTTCTGACAAGTTAATAAGGTGTTAGGATCGACCCATCGCCTTAGGACGTCTAATCCCAGGTTGGCAAAAATCTGGGTTGTTACAGTTCGCCAACCTCTGTCCAGTAATGCGATGCTCGACAAGGGCGCCCATACAAGGCCTCGTAAGGAGCCATGCCAATACCTGCCTGAAAATTGTTGTTGTAGGCGAAGTCTGCGTACGGGAGGCAGTCATCCCAACTGTCCTTGAAGTCCAAAACACAAGCCCGTAACATATCTTCTAAAATCTGATTCACCCGCTATGTTTGCCCGTCGGTCTGAGGGTGAAACGCGGTACTGAACTTTAACTTCACACCCATCGCTTCCTGGATACGAGTCCAAAAGATAGACGTGAATCGCTTGTCGTGGTCCAACACGATCTCTAAGAGAACTCCATGCAGACACACTATTTCTTTGATGTACAACCTAGCCAAGTCGTCTACAGAGTTCGACACTCTGATAGGGAGAAAATGAGCCGATTTGGTCAACCGGTCCACGATCACCTAAATAGAGTCATAACCTTTTCTCGTCTTCGGTAGCCCCGAGATAAAGTCCATAGAGATGAAGTCCCACTTCCATTCAGCTATGGGCATGGGCTGAAGTAGTCCAGGAGGTCGGCGATGTTCAGCCTTTACCTGCTGACACGTGAGACAACGGGAAACATACTTGGCTATATGAACCCTCATATTGTCTCACCAATATGACCGCTTCATATCCAGATACATATTCGTGCTACCAGGATGCATCGCAAGCTTCGATCCGTGGGCAGTTTCGAGAAGCTCTTGTCTCAAGTCCTGAATATGTGGGACATAGGCGACCACGGTATTTTAGGCCCCCATCTGTGTCAATTCTTCACTCGGAGTCCACATCATCGTTAGCTTGCTCTCGAAGCTCAAACAACCGCTCGTCGCCCTTCTGGGCCTCGATAATCCGATCATCAATAAGTGGCCTCACCCGAACGTGTGCGACACTCTCGAATGGCTCCTCCATTGTGAGTTTCTGCTCGACGTCCCGCACGAATTCCAACATATACCACTCTGCTATCATCAGCGGAGCCGCAAATGCTATAGCCTTCTTGCGACTTAACGCGTCTGCCAGAAGGTTGGCCTTACCAAGATGGTAGGAAACCTCGGACTTGAAGTCCTTCAAGGTCTCCATCCATCGGCGTTGCCTCATATTCAAGTCCGGCTGAGTGAATATATACTTAAGGCTCTTGTGGTCGCAGAAAAGATCAAACTCCTCTCCGTAGAGGTAATGTCTCCATAGCTTTAATGCGAATATGACCACTGCTAACTCAAGGTCGTGCGTAGGGTAGTTCTCCTCGTGCTTCTTTAATTGTCTCGAGGCATACGCAATTACCATGTCCTTCTGTATAAGGACACAAACCAAAGCAACGCGAGACGCGTTAGTGTATATAGTGTACTTAACCCCTTGCTCTGGCAATACTAGCACAGGGGCGGACATCAATCTGTCCTTCAGTTCCTAAAAAGCTGCTTCTGCCTTCTCATTCCAGGCGAACTTCAGATCCTTTCAAGTCAACTGAGACAAAGGTCTGGCTATCTTCGAGAAGTCTCGAATGAATCGTCGGTAATAGCCTGCCAGGCACAGAAAACTCCTCACCTCAGTAACTGAACCAAATTGCTTCCAGTCCTGAACAGTGGCTACCTTAGCCAGGTCCACTACTATCCCTTTCTTGGACACCACATGTCCCAGGAACTTGACTTCCTCCTGCCAGAAGTCACATTTCTTATACTGCTCGAACAACTTGTTCTTCCTCAGAGTATCTAGGACTGCCTGTAAGTGTTCCTCGTGCTCTTCCCGACTCGTGGAGTATATCAGGATGTCATCTATAAATACGATGACGAATCGGTATAGAAATGGCCAAAATACCCGGTTCATCAAGTCCATGAACACGGTCGGTGCGTTCGTAAGATCGAACGATATCACAAGGAACTCGTAATGCCCAAAACAAGTCCTGGAAGCCTTCTTCTGCTCGTCTTCATCCCTGACAGTAAATTGATCTTCGAAAAATACTTTGCCCCCTTAAACTGATCAAACGGGTCATCTATCCTGGGCAAAGGATATTTGTTCGTCACGGTCAACTGGTTCAACCTGCGGTAATCAATACATAACTGTAGCGACCCGTCTTTCTTCTTGACAAACAACACAGGTGCTCCCCAAGGAGACACACTGGGTTGTATGAAGCCCTTCTCTACCAGTCTGTCAATCTATTTCCTCAATTCCTCCATCTCAGATGGAGGCATGCGATACATCGGTAATGAAATGGGTATCGCACCAGGCGTAAGATCAACGGTGAAGTCGATCTCGCGCTAGGAGGCAAACAGGAATCGACTCAAACACGTCCTCAAAAGCCTAACTACAGGCGTATCCACAAGCGTCGGAACATTAGTATACTTCAATGAAGAAGCGAAACACCTCAACCGAGAAGCGTGACTGACCTGAACAGGGAAAGTAAAAGCCATGCCCTCCGGTCCATGGGCTGTAACCACCCTAGTCTCGCAATCTATCTCTGCTCGCATCCTAGTGAGGTAGTTCATACTGAAAATAACGTCGTAATGAAATAGGGGGACGACGATCAGGTCGACTAGTATCGTCCTGCCACCTAAGTCTATCGGGCAGCCCTCACACATACTAGTAACATTAGAGAAAGTCCCTGTGGCAGAGATGACCCTCACTCCCTTCGTAGGAGCAGTATCCAAACCTAGTCGCTTAACTGCCGTGCATGAGATCATAGAGGTAGTGGACCCTGTGTCCACCAATAAGAAGACAGGAATACCTTAGACGTGTGCAGTGACCTCGAAGGCCATAGGTACTGAAGGTGTTGTCTTTGGCTCTTTCGCTGTGAGTGCGTGAACGCGTGTCTGCTGCTGACGGTTCGGCTGCGGAACCATGGGCCGTTGAGGCGGCCTAAAATGGGATACAGGAGGTCTAAATGAAGGATGTGCAGGTGCTGTCCATAGGGGTGGAGCCGATAAAGCCTGAGGGCGTGAACGATCAATCCTCTGCGGTGGTGAAAACCCGTTGTCTCTCATCCGTGTAAAGCAACTCTCAGCAGGGTGACCTAGTTTCCCGCAGTAAGAACAGGTCATACCTGGATGCCTCATCGAAACTACTGGCGCCCAATCCTGGGAGGAGAGTCAATACGAGGCCTCGTGATGAGGAATGACCTGCTCTGAATATCTGGTTGTGGCCTAGTAACCATAGAGCCAAGAGAGCGTGTCAGTCGCTCTATATCCTGCTCTGCCCGCATAGACATATGTACCAGCTCGGCATAGGAGGGTATGCTGACACAACACATCTTCGACCAAATGTCAGGTCGCAAGCCCTCAGAAAAACGTTGTATCCGCATCTGCTCGTGAGCAAGTATCGTAGGGACGTATCTGCCCAACTTAGTAAATTGATGCTCGTACTCGGTAACTGTCATGCCTCCCTGCCTGAGGCGTAAGAACTCATTCTCCCTCTCATGTCGGTAGGTCTGAGGGTAGTACTTTTCGTGGAATTGAAACTCGAAAGCTGCCCAAGTCCATACGTAGCCAACTGCGTCTATCTATAGGACACTATCCCACCACATACTGGCCTCATTCTCAAACATAAAGGTGGCCAACTCAACCTGCTCTGACTCAGTACAATGCAGCATCTGTAATATCTTGGAGATGCGGTCTAACTAATATTCAGTCTCCTCAGGTCTGTGAGAACCCGTAAAAGTAGGAGGCCTCAAGTGCTGGAATCGCTCTAGAAGGTCATTAGTACCCAAATTCTCCGTAAGGTATGCGATAGGTGTAGGTGGAGGTACATCCTCGGCCTGAGCAGAAGGCTCTCTAGTCTCAGCAGGACGTACAAATGGTGAAGGTGGAGTCGCACTCCCACCCTAGATAAGGCCCCTGCAATAGTGGCCAAGAGCTGTTAGTGCTGTTGCTGCATCAACATCATCATCTGCTCAAACCTATCAGTAGGTGGGGCAGGTTGAGGCACATACCGCATTGAGAAAGACGCACGGTTCTACTCGTGAACCGGTGGTGTATAAGGTGGTAGTCCAGCTGTAGGACCAGTGGAAGGCTGAGACGCAGGTATAGTCTCACGATCCGTGCCCAAACCAGGGTCCGTACGACTATCTTTGTGGGAAGAAGCCTGATCCATCGTATCAGTGAGTGTGAGGTGTGCCGTGCTCCACGTATATTTTCGTCGCATGCCCAATACAACATAGGGTGCAACGCATGTAAGATGAAGCATAGCAACATAATACACAATCACTTAAGCATTCCACACACTTCATAGCAAAAGAGGTTGCATGCATTTCATTTACCAAAATTGTCACAATACATAGAATACAGAGTTACATGAATCATGACAGAAGATGCATGTGAGCTAATACAACCAAAGCCTCAAACACTTAAAACATGTTACCACTATTGCACTACTAGGCCTATCAACATGAAAACACATACATATCCCAAAGCATTAACCAAAACGAGCTGCAAGACGCCGGCATGGATGACTAAGCATCCGAGTATGGAGATGGAGGAGGGGTACCCTTTTCCTGCAGACAGCACAGGATAGTCTTCAGCGTATGAGTCACTTTCTTGAACTTATATTTCACAAGGCCCCGAAGATTCATGATATCCTGTCGTTGGACCGCCTGACCCTGTTGTAGGGCAGTATGATCCTCCTCAAGTCAAGCTATACGAACATCTCTAGTAGCTCGTTCGGTGTCCTGCTCCGGTGACGTAGGAGGAGAGCTCTCCTCCGTATCGTGGGCCTCTTCTTCCTCTTCTTCTTCTTCCTGTTCCTCCTCTTCTATCTCAGCTCCATCTTCTTCCTCACTTTGCTCCTCTTCACTCCCTATCTCGTCCTCACTTTCCACAAGTCGAGCTTGTCGTTGTCGTGGCCTGATCTCCATCTGGTTGAGAGTGGTTTCATTGATGGAGTGTTGCGGTATTGGAAGTTTTGCGTCAAGATTGTAGCCGAACTCACGTGCAATCATGCATATAAGTCGGCCGATGGGGAGTGAATCATTCCTTCTAATTGAGCATATAGTCAGAACGATCTGTCGCAGAACAAATGTAGGCACGCACAACTTCTCACCCAACCCCACTTGGTATAGAAAGTCGACCATCAGGCGCGTGCACTCACTGCGATTGTTCCACCTGGGGTAGACATTAAACGTGCAAATATGGTGGAGTAGGCGGAAATCATCCTTCATGTTTGACACCAGGAGGTTATTGTTGGGCTGTCACTCAACCAGTCGACCACAAAGGAAACGCGTATGGCGATCCCTTTCACATGCACTCTTCAAATTCGTCTCACTCGCGTGAACCTGGCCAAGCGGTATTCCCATGAGTTGAGCTATCAGGCCAGCGTTAATTGTGGCCTCCCGACCTCGTCCCGAGGGAATCTTAAATTGCAAGGGATCCAGCGTCGGCTCTTGAATGTGGGCATAGAATGCACAGACTGTACCCGCATTCGCACGATATGTTCCCTCGAACATAGGGCCCCAACCGGCCTCATTCAAGCGTTCCAACAACAGATACTCTCCAAAGAGTCACCCGTCCACCAGAGCTTCGAAAAGGACCCTACGGTCCTCATAAACTCCATGGGACAACTCCGCCAGCAGAGTCCCTGGGAGAGGAGCCTGGGGATTGAGATCCAGTTTAGTGCACGCCTCGTGTTCAATGCCCGTGCTAGCGGTGGCGCCACGCGGTCTTCTCGAATGTGTAGGGCAGCTAGGCCCGACTTCATCCGCGGCCCCCTTTCTCTTTCCCATGAGAGAAAGGACTGTAGAAATCAAGAAAATGGCTGCAATTAACTCAAAGAAGGCCATGAAAAGTGAAGATAAAGGGGGATTAGGGATGGAGTTTCTAGTTCTCCACGAATTTGAGCCTCAACAGAGGTCGTACAGGCCCAAATGACAAGGCTTAAAGAAAGAAAAGGAAGAGATGAGATGGGTTAGAGAGCTTACACGATTTTGAGCTACGAATGGGAGATGTAAGGGCTCAAAAGAGAGAGAATGGAGAGAGTAGGCAGTAATGGAGGAGGGTTTACGACAAGGTGATGGAGAGGATGCTTGAAAATGGGAGAGGGATCAATTAGTGAGGTGGTTTTGGTCAAAAATCAGGAACTTGGAAGAGAAAAGAGAGCTTGGGGGTGTGGTTTGTGAAGGAGGTAGGTGTTTGAGAAGGTTTTAAGCCATGGCCCATACCTCAAGGGGTCACCCTAGGCCCCAAAGACCATCGGACGGAGCGGCCCGCTAGGGCCAGCACGTTAAACGACGAGGCCTTGGCAAATCGGCGAGGGCCTCACCACTCTCTGGACAAACTGGAGAGGCCTCACCATATGGGCGAGGACCTCCTGCCCCCTAGGCCCGAAAAAAGTATGGGGCCCACCCTGGGTCCCTATGGAATGGTGTGGTGTCACGCCCCGAACTTGGAGACCGGGCTCACAAAATTCCCGATCGCCGAATCCGGCGCCGACAGCCTCCGTAGAACCCCATTCTCGGCTCCCACCGCCCATACGCCAGGTTCCGATCCTGGGATGCTACAAGGAGGATTTCTAATAATCAATTTGATTCGTAATAAGCATAACCACAAGCATAACCCACGAACAATAACCACAAGAACACCATCACAAAATCCACTATGAACAAAAACTTTTGAGTACAAGGCGTATTAAAGGGAAATACAATATACTGAAAATAACAAAAGCTCCAGAAGACTGCTGCACGCTCCGAGCTCAACACTGTTGCAACCTAACGCCACCTGCACGCATCTATCGTGCATAAGCTTACAAAAGCTTAGAGGGTGGTGAAAGTGTGTGTAAGGCGAGTGCCAAGTGTACAATATCAGAGTAATGCGGAAATATGCGGTAAGTCCATGAATGCTATCGGCTTATACTAAAGCTATGTAATGCAAGGCATGAATGCTGTCGGTCATACCAAGACCATGCGATGCGAGGCCTATGTAGGCAAATGTCATATGCGAGATGCAAAGCAAGCGTGCCAGTACCCACAAGTACACATATCCATGCGATGCATAATGCAGCTCAAGTATGCCAATCCTCATGTCAATACAGTTATCAGTCTGGATAATCACCGGGGTCTATTACACTCAAGCCAGCTTGCCGCCCCTATCCGAACGCACAACTGGGAGAGTGGAAGAGACCTCACTATCTGCCTGCCAATATCGGGCCCGGCTCGTCGATAGCGGACCGATTCCTCAAGCTGGTCAAACTCAACCTAGAAATTCCCCCCTCACTCAGGCGGGTAAGGTCACACCCCTTTCCAACCGACCACGACACAGTGGGAGACGCGGCCTCCTGGTATTCGGCCCTCATGCGCTCGTACATCCACTCGGTCTCGACGTTGGAGTCATCCTCTGGTACCATCGGGTTTAGGGATTTTCACCTAGGGACATCTATGGCGCCCGTATGCTAGAACCAAACATTTCCGGTATTCAATCCAGCCACCCACGATGTGTCTGTGGAGGCTATGGCCCTGGTGTCGCTAGGGCATACAGTAACTACAATCACACAATGCAAGTGCATGAGTCACACTACCAGTCATGCAACAATCTCACGCGTACCACGCGATCATGTGGGACACTCCGTCTCATAAGGAGTCCCGTAAATGTCTCAGCCCAATGGCTGATGCTATGATCAAACATCTCTCACATCAAGCATACAGATGATGCGTATGGGTATGAATCATGGAGTTATACTAATCATGTTATAAAGTAACGAACTATCCTTACGCCGAAGATGGGCCTAGACGGCCTATATGTAACCAGTATGGGTCTACCAATGGGCCCTAGGGAGATCTATAATGCGGACATTAAACCAACATTAATCTACAATGTGGACGTCAAACCAACATTGCTCCCAAGGCATGACCCGTCATCAAACATCATTACCCAAACCATGGAGCAATCACTCATTGCAATGAACCTATATACATATCATTGGGCCTCGACCCATAGTCCTTAGATACATCAAATGGGCCGCCTCATATGGGCCTTATATAAATCAAGTGGGCCGCATCAATGGGCCTTATGTACATTGCAATGGGCCATAACCCATGGGTCTTAGAATACATCACAATGGGCCCGTAACATGGGTCTCATATACATCGAAGTTGGCCTTAACAACGGGCCACGAATACCTCGAATGGGCCAAATCACATGGGCTTATGTACATCAAAGTGGGCCTCAACAATGGCCACAATACACATCAAGGTGGGCCTCAACAACGGCCACAAGTACTCATCCAGGTGGGCCTCAACAACGGCCATAAATACACATCAAGGTGGGCCTCAACAACAGCCAAAAATACACATCAAGGTGGGCCTCAACAACGGCCAAAAATGCACATCAAGGTGGGCCTCAACAACGGCCAAAAATATGATAAGGTGGGCCTAAAACACTTGGGCCTTATATAAACCAAGGTGGGGTCCACCATATATATATAATACAATATATATATAATATATATATATACAATATTAATAATATAATATTCATATATATATATATATATATATATATATATATACATACACTCTCACACACATGTGCACACTCACACACACATGCACACACGTGCACACTCACACACGCACGCACACACACACACACGCATACACATGCACCCCCACACACGCACGCGCACACCCACACGCGTGTAGACGCATGCACACCCACCGTCACCGGGACGGTGGGGAAACAAATACATCACAGTGGCCTCCCACCGTCCGCCTGGACGGTGGGATTTAAAACACATACATCACTGTGGGCTCCACATGGGGCCCACCATGTTGCTTATAAGCCATCCAAACCGTTCATGAGGTCACGCAGACTTGGAGGAAGGGGAAAAACAAATTCCAACTTGATCTGAAACTTTCTGTGGACCCAGAAAGGGTTTCAACGGTAGAGTTCAATTCCCACTGTTTCTTGTGATGTGGGCCACCCGAGATCTGGATCGGGCTGATTTTTGGCATGGCCCCCTGCCCTGAGGGGGACCAAAGGATGGACGGTGTGGATTTCTAACATACATCATGGTGGGGCCCATGGCTGAGGGCCGTGGGACCAACCCGCTGCACGCCTGCCAGCGCACGCAGGCGCGCTGCCTGCGCCTCTGGCGCTGTCAGCGGCAGCAGCGCTGCTGCCCTTATTTATTTATTTATTTTTTTTTTTTGAAATCACAATTTTTGTGGTTTTTCGGTGGTAGGGCCCGCATCAGCAAAATCCACCCCAGCCATTGGACTCTGTATCCTATGACAAGTCCATCAAGTCCAATATTGGACGTCTTTCGGCGCGTAACAAAATCAAAGTGAATTTAAACAGTGAAAATCACTGTTTTGAAAGGTATGGCCCACCAGTGAGTCGGATCAGCTCCATTTTCCGGCTCAACGCCTCAAATGAGGTGAAAAAGGGGATGGACGGCTTGGATTGAGTACATACGTCAAGGTGGGTCCTATACAAGTGGGTCACTCCAATGGCTTGTAAAATCAAGCCATATTTGTGTTTTCCTTTTTACGTCCAGTGAGGCCCTGGACTTTTTTTTTTTTTTTTTGTTTGGGCATCCAATGCCTTTAGGGTGGGCCCTTTGTAGATGGGCCACCACATGGTGAGATGGTGTGATCACCATACGTATGTAAAGTGGCCCCCACCCTTAGATGGCTTGGATACCAATGCATGCTCCATTGTGGGGTCCATCAAAGTGGGCCACACAACTATATCATCACAAGAAAAGAAAAAATGTAAAGAGAGAGGGAGAGAGAAAAAGAGTGGGACACACGTGTGATGGAGGGACCCCGACACTATGGGTCCTCCCTTGCATCTAATCGTACATCAAATGATAATCAAAGTGGGCCATTGGCCACATCTTAGGGTCCTAAGTGAGATCCATACCATTGATCGGTAGGCCTCACTTGGCCCATCTAAGAAAGCATGAAAACTACCCTATCAAAGCACCCACCTAGCGATCTTCTTGGTCCGTTAGAAAGCCAACCTTCTTGTGCTCCTCTTTGACGGTGGAGATTGGAAATCAAGGGCTAGGATGAGAGATCTTGGGATGGAAAGTGGGCTACCAAAAATCACTTTTCTCTCTTAGGAAGCTTGGACGTGTGGGCTCTCTCTTGGTTGCTTGGAGTTGGTGTGAGAAAAGAGAAAGAGAGAGATGGAGATAAGGAGAGGTGATGGGTGTGATGGGTGAGTGATGTGAGGTGAGGGATGGGTGAAGTGAGAGGTGGTTTGACTTTGGTGAGAAAAAGCATGGGTTGCTTTACTTGTGGAGAAAGGTGATGTGTACTTAACATTGATTGATTGATGTGATTGATTGATTGATGGGATTGATTTGATTGATTGGATTGATTTGACATGTTGTAGAGATTCTCTCGGGATCGAAAAAGCGCGGCGTTTCTTCGAAATAAACGTCGGCTCACATCTTCTAGTCAGGGTATCGGATCAGTGCGTGAGTCGCGGCGTTGGAACCGCGGCGATGGTGCGGTCGTAATGATACAGGTCTCGGATTAAACCGACTCGAATCTAAAGGATACGACTTACGATCGATCGCAACGTCGATTATCAGTCGCGGATTGCCGGACTTCGACGGAAATGATCGCAGGATTCATCAGAACAGTGCGAACTAGGATACGGGTCTTACAGCTCTCCCCACCTAATAAAAATTTCGTCCTCAAAATTTACACTACCATCGCAACTAAACGTAACTCATAAGAGGATAGGGAACATAACATCATGTATGATCAAAACACAATTCAACATACATCAAACATCAAAAGACGGGGATGACGCCCATGAATCTCAAGCTCTAGTTCTTAAGACGCATCATTCATAAGCAATCTAGCAAGATGGTGTAGGGGCCAAGTCACATGAATCATCAACGGCTGCTCCTGATGACTGAGGGTCCTGCTGAACGGCATAAAATCTTCCCTGGGCCTGCTGGCGAGGTGCAGGTCCCCTCTGAGGCCTGTGCTGCTGCGGGGGAGGTCCTGGAGGCTGGTGCTACTGCTGAGGGGGCTTCGGTGGTGGAATCTGCTGTCGCTGCTGCTGTGAAGGCTACTGCGGTGCTCTCGGCTGCTGTGGTGCTCTCGGCTGCTGTGGAGGCTGCTGTGGTGCTCTCGGCTGCTGCTGCTGAGGTCAGGGACACTCCCACCTACGGTGTCCTATCCCACCGCATCCATAGCAAGTGTCAGGAAGCTGTCTCTGAGGTGGTGCCGCTGGGGGTGCTGTCGGTGCTACTGGTGCTCCGGATGATGGGTGACTCCTGTATCTCTGCGGTCGTCGGTGCTGCTGGGAGCTACTGGAGGGGGCCTGCCTCTTCTGACCCCTCCTCTGATCTCGATCGCTCTGTCCGCCGACCCACTCGGCCTCATAGATCTGAGCCCTCCGCACTACCGCCTGGAAGGTCGGGAGCTCATGTCCAATAACACGGCCTCGAAGACCGTAACGTAAGCCGTTCTCGAAACGGCGGGCCTTTCGCCCCTCGTCATCAACCATATATGGCGCAAACCTCGATAGCGCCACAAATCGGGCTGCGTACTGCGCCACAGTCATGTCCCCCTGCACCAGAGTCTCGAACTCCAATGCTCTCTGACGTCGAATGTGGTCAGGGAAGTACTGCTCCTCAAATCTATCGATAAAGTCATCCCATGTCCAGACGTAATCAGGTCCTGCGACACGGGTAACGGAGGTCCACCAATGCTCTGCCTCGCCCTGGAAGAGAAATACCGCTAACCGTACTCGATGCTGCGTCGTGCATGACATAGTATCGAAGATCTTCTCCACATCAGAGCGCCATCTCTCTGCTGCAGTCGAATCTGGCTCGCCCTGGAAACGCGGAGGATCAAGCCGTCTGAACTCGCGAAGAAGAGCACTCGCACGCTCCTGCTCAGCCTGCTCTGGCGAAACAACTGGGCGCCTGTCATGCCCCTGAAGCGCAGCAGTCACAGCCTGCAACATCTGCTGTAACTGAGAGGCACTAACAGACACGGTCGGATCCTCACCGGCATCAGGTGGAGGAACGTCATCCTCAGGAAAGGGAGCAGGGATCTCTGGAGGTGGAACGGGAGGCGCGGGTGGTAAAGCTGGAGCCTCAGGTGGCGGAGTGGGAGTTGAACGGGTCACTCTCGGCATGTCCTATGGAAAAGATAAGGCGCCAATCAATCTTGAGAATCGCGCGCTAATGAACTCAATCGAGAGGTTACGCACTCGGAACCTAATCGTCTTAAACTCATAGTAAACATGTGATGCTGTTCTCGGTTATTCCCAACCTGGCTCTGATACCAACTTCTGTCACGCCCCGAACTTGGAGACCGAGCTCACAAAATTCCCGATCGTCGAATCCGGCGCCGACAGCCTCCGTAGAACCCCATTCTCGGCTCCCAGCGCCCATATGCCAGGTTCCGATCCTGGGATGCTACAAGGAGGATTTCTAATAATCAATTTCATTCGTAATAAGCATAACCACAAGCATAACCCACGAACAATAACCACAAGAACACCATCACAAAATCCACTATGAACAAAAACTTTTGAGTACAAGGCGTATTAAAGGGAAATACAATATACTGAAAATAACAAAAGCTCCAGAAGACTGCTGCACGCTCCGAGCTCAACACTGTTGCAACCTAACGCCACCTGCACGCATCTATCGTGCATAAGCTTACAAAAGCTTAGAGGGTGGTGAAAGTGTGTGTAAGGCGAGTGCCAAGTGTACAATATCAGAGTAATGCGGAAATATGCGGTAAGTCCATGAATGCTATCGGCTTATACTAAAGCTATGTAATGCAAGGCATGAATGCTGTCGGTCATACCAAGACCATGCGATGCGAGGCCTATGTAGGCAAATGTCATATGCGAGATGCAAAGCAAGCGTGCCAGTACCCACAAGTACACATATCCATGCGATGCATAATGCAGCTCAAGTATGCCAATCCTCATGTCAATACAGTTATCAGTCTGGATAATCACCGGGGTCTAGTACACTCAAGCCAGCTTGCCGCCCCTATCCGAACGCACAACTGGGAGAGTGGAAGAGACCTCACTATCCGCCTGCCAATATCGGGCCCGGCTCGTCGATAGCGGACCGATTCCTCAAGCTGGTCAAACTCAACCTAGAAATTGCCCCCTCACTCAGGCGGGTAAGGTCACACCCCTTTCCAACCGACCACGACACAGTGGGAGACGCGGCCTCCTGGTATTCGGCCCTCATGCGCTCGTACATCCACTCGGTCTCGACGTTGGAGTCATCCTCTGGTACCATCGGGTTTAGGGATTTTCACCCAGGGACATCTATGGCGCCCGTATGCTAGAACCAAACATTTCCGGTATTCAATCTAGCCACCCACGATGTGTCTGTGGAGGCTATGGCCCTGGTGTCGCTAGGGCATACAGTAACTACAATCACACAATGCAAGTGCATGAGTCACACTACCAGTCATGCAACAATCTCACGCGTACCACGCGATCATGTGGGACACTCCGTCTCATAAGGAGTCCCGTAAATGTCTCAGCCCAATGGCTGATGCTATGATCAAACATCTCTCACATCAAGCATACAGATGATGCGTATGGGTATGAATCATGGAGTTATACTAATCATGTTATAAAGTAACGAACTATCCTTACGCCGAAGATGGGCCTAGACGGCCTATATGTAACCAGTATGGGTCTACCAATGGGCCCTAGGGAGATCTATAATGCGGACATTAAACCAACATTAATCTACAATGTGGACGTCAAACCAACATTGCTCCCAAGGCATGACCCGTCATCAAACATCATTACCCAAACCATGGAGCAATCACTCATTGCAATGAACCTATATACATATCATTGGGCCTCGACCCATAGTCCTTAGATACATCAAATGGGCCGCCTCATATGGGCCTTATATAAATCAAGTGGGCCGCATCAATGGGCCTTATGTACATTGCAATGGGCCATAACCCATGGGTCTTAGAATACATCACAATGGGCCCGTAACATGGGTCTCATATACATCGAAGTTGGCCTTAACAACGGGCCATGAATACCTCGAATGGGCCAAATCACATGGGCTTATGTACATCAAAGTGGGCCTCAACAATGGCCACAATACACATCAAGGTGGGCCTCAACAACGGCCACAAGTACTCATCCAGGTGGGCCTCAACAATGGCCATAAATACACATCAAGGTGGGCCTCAACAACAGCCAAAAATACACATCAAGGTGGGCCTCAACAACGGCCAAAAATGCACATCAAGGTGGGCCTCAACAACGGCCAAAAATATGATAAGGTGGGCCTAAAACACTTGGGCCTTATATAAACCAAGGTGGGGTCCACCATATATATATAATACAATATATATATATATATATATATACAATATATAATATTATATATATATATATATATATATATATATATATATATATATATATATATATATATACATACACTCTCACACACATGTGCACGCTTACACACACATGCACACACGTGCACACTCACACACGCACGCACACACACACACGCATACACATGCACCCCCACACACGCACGCGCACACCCACACGCGTGTAGACGCATGCACACCCACCGTCACCGGGATGGTGGGGAAACAAATACATCACAGTGGCCTCCCACCGTCCGCCTGGACGGTGGGATTTAAAACACATACATCACTGTGGGCTCCACATGGGGCCCACCATGTTGCTTATAAGCCATCCAAACCGTTCATGAGGTCACGCAGACCTGGAGGAAGGGGAAAAACAAATTCCAGCTTAATCTGAAACTTTCTGTGGACCCAGAAAGGGTTTCAACGGTAGAGTTCAATTCCCACTGTTTCTTGTGATGTGGGCCACCCGAGATCTGGATCGGGCTGATTTTTGGCATGGCCCCCTGCCCTGAGGGGAACCAAAGGATGGACGGTGTGGATTTCTAACATACATCATGGTGGGGCCCATGGCTGAGGGCCGTGGGACCAGCCCGCTGCACGCCTGCCAGCGCACGCAGGCGCGCTGCCTGCGCCTCTGGCGCTGTCAGCGGCAGCAGCGCTGCTGCCCTTATTTATTTATTTTTATTTTTTTTTTGAAATCACAATTTTTGTGGTTTTTCGGTGGTAGGGCCCGCATCAGTAAAATCCACCCCAGCCATTGGACTCTGTATCCTATGACAAGTCCATCAAGTCCAATATTGGACGTCTTTCGGCGCGTAACAAAATCAAAGTGAATTTAAACGGTGAAAATCACTGTTTTGAAAGGTATGGCCCACCAGTGAGTCGGATCAGCTCCATTTTCCGGCTCAACGCCTCAAATGAGGTGAAAAAGGGGATGGACGGCTTGGATTGAGTACATACGTCAAGGTGGGTCCTATACAAGTGGGTCACTCCAATGGCTTGTAAAATCAAGCCATATTTGTGTTTTCCTTTTTACGTCCAGTGAGGCCCTGGACTCTTTTTTTTTTTTTTTTTGTTTGGGCATCCAATGCCTTTAGGGTGGGCCCTTTGTAGATGGGCCACCACATGGTGAGATGGTGTGATCACCATACGTATGTAAAGTGGCCCCCACCCTTAGATGGTTTGGATACCAATGCATGCTCCATTGTGGGGTCCATCAAAGTGGGCCACACAACTATATCATCACAAGAAAAGAAAAAATGTAAAGAGAGAGGGAGAGAGAAAAAGAGTGGGACACACGTGTGATGGAGGGACCCCGACATTATGGGTCCTCCCTTGCATCTAATCGTACATCAAATGATAATCAAAGTGGGCCATTGGCCACATCTCAGGGTCCTAAGTGAGATCCATACCATTGATCGGTAGGCCTCACTTGGCCCATCTAAGAAAGCATGAAAACTACCCTATCAAAGCACCCACCTAGCGATCTTTTTGGTTCGTTGGAAAGCCAACCTTCTTGTGCTCCTCTTTGACGGTGGAGATTGGAAATCAAGGGCTAGGATGAGAGATCTTGGGATGGAAAGTGGGCCACCAAAAATCACTTTTCTCTCTTAGGAAGCTTGGACGTGTGGGCTCTCTCTTGGTTGCTTGGAGTTGGTGTGAGAAAAGAGAAAGAGAGAGAGGGAGATAAGGAGAGGTGATGGGTGTGATGGGTGAGTGATGTGAGGTGAGGGATGGGTGAAGTGAGAGGTGGTTTGACTTTGGTGAGAAAAAGCATGGGTTGCTTTACTTGTGGAGAAAGGTGATGTGTACTTGACATTGATTGATTGATGTGATTGATTGATTGATGGGATTGATTTGATTGATTGGATTGATTTGACATGTTGTAGAGATTCTCTCGGGATCGAAAAAGCGCGGCGTTTCTTTGAAATAAACGTCGGCTCACATCTTCTAGTCAGGGTATCGGATCAGTGCGTGAGTCGCGGCGTTGGAACCGCGGCGATGGTGCGGTCGCAATGATACAGGTCTCGGATTAAACCGACTCGAATCTAAAGGATACGACTTACGATCGATCGCAACGTCGATTATCAGTCGCGGATTGCCGGACTTCGACGGAAATGATCGCAGGATTCATCGGAACAGTGCGAACTAGGATACGGGTCTTACATGTGGGTAGGCCCCCGACTCCGTTTTGCTCCGTTTAGGGTCCTTTCGGGTAGTTTCTGATGCACAGTTGTATCTGTACATTTCTAAGGGCTGGGATGGGGTGAGTTGTGGTCTAAACCCGTCATTTGACAGTCTAGAAGTAGTTTTGGGTCGACTTATGCGATCGTGGATGAGTATGGACCCGATCTCGACGACCGTTTTTAGTGAACTTCGACAATTGGCGAAATCGGAATACGTATGACTATTTCTACGTTTTTCTCACATCCACCTAAGTCGAAAGGCGATAGCGTACGTCGTGTGACCATAACCAAGTTCCGGTTTAATCCAAATCATACTTTAATACCAACTTGTAACACCCTGAAAATCGGTGGTCGAGTAGCAACTCAACACCCGAGTTCCAGAACATCACTTATGCAACATAAATGCTTATGATTGAATGTTGTCTGTATTAGTGCATTAATCATGAGTGGGATTATACCAAAATACTAATTCATACTCCAAATCAAGTTATAAAACGCAAGCGGAAGACTGAAAGATGTATATAGATGTATATAAAGCCATAAACTGTCACAATCGGTCTCCAGAGTATGAACACCTTACTGAGTCACCATATACATGTATTAGTTTCAAAATCAAAATGCAAAAAAATAAGTTGTACAAGTATAATGGTAAACCCTGTAGTCCCGTCATCTGAATGGCCTAAGCGAAGCCTCCAAAGAAATGCATGTAGGAGAACTCGTCCTGATCATCGTAGTAGTTAGGCCCAGCCTCCTGTGTCTCTTCAACACCTGCATCTAAGACAGGGTCTGGTTGGTGTATACTACATTGTCCCATAACATAGGAGTGACTAGCTAACTCAGTGGAACGATAAGCATAGGTTAATATGTTATCAATTCAGTCAAGTAGTAATAATAAAGTAGTACAATCAAACACTCCTAAATACTCTTATTAATGTAAGTGTGGAATGCAGTCATGATGCAAGCCCTCACCAATGCTCCCTCGTGCGACACCATCTTACGTCCGCGGCATGCGTTCATCCCTTAGTGCTCCACAATGCCAGGCACATGTAGTGCTATGTTATGAGCGTGATTACCGAGTTGTTATTAGTCCTTTTAATACAGCAGTATTGGGAACTAAGGTACCTCCCTTATATCATTCCCAAACAATGATCCATTATAGGGTCGTCAGTCCTACGTAATCTCATACGATGATACGGTTCTAGGTCACTGTAAAGGGATGTCAAGGCTGTTACACGCACTCGTTGCACCGCTCCCCCATCACCTTATCAATACAGGCCTACTTTAAACTCTGTTTACTATGGGAAGACTCGTCGCCTCACCTCAGATTTAAAGTATGCTCGAGGTCACTATAAAGGGCTGTTACACGCAATCATTACACCGCTCCCCCATCACCTTATCAGTGTAAGCCAACAGCTCGAATACAGTGTCCCATACCACCGTATTCGGCTCATGAGTCTTGGTTGCTCACTGGTCACTACGGGGAGGCACATCGCCCCAGCGTAGGCCAACAACTCGACCATGGTGTTCCGTACCACCATGCCCGACTCATGAGTCTTAGCGGATCAAGGTACCAAGGTTAAGCGGGATTCACTGGTGAGTTGGGTACCTCAGGTTCAAACAGAGGCGTCCATACATGGTGAACATACATCGGAAAATCGGGTTACTTGACGAGCTCGACTAATACGAGCGCACATTGCGTTGATCGACATGAAGTGCATAAGCACTTCGTGTGGCCTAACCACTGCCGATGACCAACACACGACTCGGGTTTGTCAATCACATCATACATGGCGAGTGAATCTCAACCACGACTTCAAGCCTGTTACCGATTGCCTAGACTATAACTTAGCCCCAATCACATTCAATCCATAACCAGAAAGCATGTATAGTAGTTAAAGCATAAGTAACAAGTAAATCAAACATGTTAACAAGCATGATATAAAGTATAATGTAAGCAGGAAATACAACACATACATTTCATAAGTAAGCGATCAGATTAAACAACTTGCATGGAGGAAATCATACACATCTTTAAGGTATTTGAGAATCCTATCTGAACACCTACCTAAAGCACTATCTCTTAAGTACTTACTCATACAAGCATTTTCACAAACACTTAGCCTACCCTTATTTAACATACACAATATATATTAGCCAAATCATGTATTAGGGCGAATCCTTTCGCCGAGAAAGTGTTACACACATATATGGCATATACACATAGTAATTAATCATGGCAAACACACTTTCATATATTGCACGTACACGGTATTTTCTACAATGATACCAAATACACTAAACACCATAATTTGCATACGTAACTGAATCACAAAATGAACAACGCATTTTGCATGTGAAATAACATCCAGATCATGAATCTATCATTATCTGACATTAAAAGCTTTGAAAACCATAACCTATACGTCTAAAGTCCGCACCTTATGCTGTAGAAACGAGTAACGGACTCAGTTTAAACACCAAGTCTTTATCAACGGTAGAACGACAACCTATGGCATGAAATAGATTAGCTATTTCGTTACTTGTAATAGTTGAAACCCTAGAACAAGTTAGGGATAGGTTTTCTTACCTAAGTACGTCGACAGAATCGTCGGAATAACGATTAGAAAGTGATGGTCAAGCACGTATAATAGTGGGATAGAGTATTAGGAAGATGCTCCCACTTCTCTCACACTTTCTCTCTCTTTACTCTCTTCTCTCTCCTAGTGTTTTCTCAAATTCGTATGGAGGGAGTGAGAGAGGGTTTAAGGTCCTTATATAGGCCTAAAACTGATCCAAATGGCCCCAGGGCCAAGGTATACTTAGGTTATGTCCAAAGGGAAACTGTTCCGTCTCAACGAAGCACTTATGGAGCTCCCCCTTGAGCCAAAGGTCGGACTTAAGCTCGCTGACCATGGATCTAGGTCGAGTTAAGTTTTTGTTCCAGTCGGGTTCCCAGATCACACGTGGCGGACCAGTTTCAGTTCAACGGTCACTGAAACTCGATCAGGGTTACAAGTACACGGACATATATGGGAAATGTTCCCTGATCCGAGGGTGTATTTGGTTCAGATTCCGATGGTCTGATTGCTTATATTTGGCCCGTAAGTGATAAGTCTCAGATTACTTAAATTAGATTTAATTTCTAAAGAAAACCATGTTTTCTCACACTCCTCGCTCCGGGCTCAAGCGAATAGCCCTGGGACACTATCTGATTTTGATTTCCGAGATGGTTGTCAAGCCCAGCAAGGCGATTCAAATTCTATAACTTCGTATTATTCGAACTTTCGATGTGCGGTCCAGATCTAATACGGAGTTTCGTGATGCTCCCTAGAGCAGTCGGGTAATGAGATTGATCCTATTTTTTTGGGTAATGTAGCGTCAACGATTCCACAAGTTTTGGATCTTGCAAATCGTATTTAAAGTGATTAGTGCGAATTTCGTATATAATCTAGTTTAACACTAGTTAATCCTCATCTAATTTATAAAGGATTTGGTCCTGAGTGATTTCTGCCTGAGGTGGTACTTGGGCCTTTGTACGGGATTTTTCGAGTCGTTACACTTATACCCTAAGCCCTTTCTCTCGAGGGAGTTCATTCTCCAATCCACTCTCACCATTGATATTCAATAGAGTGGATTGGAGAATGAACTTCCGCATTCAAGGATCCTCCAGCTACTACCTTAATGGCAAATCATTATGCTAGGATGCCTTGAATGCATAAGAGTGGAACTACTCTACCTTCCTTATAGGAAAACCTTTAGAGAGTAGGATTCCATCTCTACCTTGACCCAACCTCAAGCCCAGTCTGGGTATATCTTTTGTGTTGCGGATTAAGGGAGCAGAAGACTCTTCGTCAACAAGGAGGAGGACATCTCCGGTATTGTGCTTAACGGGACTCATCAACTTATCTGTAAGTATCTAGAGTCCAGGAGGACACTTGTGATCATTCCTTTCTAGCATTGGGTCTTAAGTGGTTCTCACCCTTTGAAGTCCTCAAGGAGGCCTCCTGCAGGAATGTACGCTGTGGGTGCGTTGTGGGGACCATTGCTTTGTGGAGAGCATAAACATCTGGTTAAGAGTGAACTAGTGAAACTCCAGAGTTAGAGCTGAACGAGTAGAAACCTCTGGGTGCATTGTGTGGACCCTTGCTCTATGGAAAGCATAAACATCTGGTTAGTAGTGAACCAGTGAAACTCCATGGTTAGAGGTGAACCGAGTAAAAACCTCCATGTAAAGGTTGAAGGTGAACCTGATTTAAAACCTTAAGTTTGAGGTGAACCCTGGAAAACCTCCTTAGTGAAATCCGGTACACTCAAGAGTTGAGTGCGACAGCCATGAGTGGAGTAGACTTATCGTCGAACCACTATAAAATGACTGTGTTTGTGATTGCTTTCTCTATGTGTGATTCATGACAATCTATTCATATTTATATATCTGATCACATCTCACACACACACACACAGTCACATCCAACATAGACTAACTTGCATATTGCTATATCTTGATTAGTTTGTGATTGGATCCTCTACTTGGCTTGGAAGCCGGTAGAGTTACATTTGAGTAATCCTGAAAATTGCATACATGATAGGATTAGAGTGATACAATTTTTAAATAACTTATAAATCTTTAAAAAGTCCTATTCACCCCCTCTAGGATATATTGGCATATTCCAACTTCTACTCAAGCGGTCTTCACCGCTATTTCAAATGGTATTAGAGCGGGTCTCTCTTTAAGGGCTTCATCGCCTAGAGAGTGATCTGGACTGAAGTTGGGAATATGGCCAAAGGAGAGGGCTCATCAGTCACTAGACCTCCAGTATTTAACGGATCAAACTATGCATACTGGAAGGCTAGGATGCACTACTTTCTGAGATCTTTGGATCATGACGTTTGGGATATAGTTGAAAGCGGATATGTGCCACCTATTGAACAAATTATACTTGATAGTGGCGCAACAATCACAAAGCCCAAACCCAAAGAAAAGTGGATTGCATTCGACAAAGAAAGGCAAACATCTGAAGCCATAGCTATGAATGCTATCTACTGTGCTGTGTCCTAGGATATTTTCAATCAAATAAGCATGTGTGGGACATCAAAAGAAGCATGAGATTTATTGGAAACAACTCATGAAGGCACAAGCACTGTGAAGCGATCCAAACTTCAACTCCTGACTTCACAGTTCGAAAATCTTAAAATGGAGGAGCATGAGACATTTATGGAGTTCTTTACAAAGCTAACCATCATTTGCAACTCCATGGGTGGATTGGGAGAGAAAGTTCTGGTACCAAAAATTTGTAGGAAAATTCTAAGATCCCTACCGGAACGGTTTAATCCCAAAGTAAGAACAATTGAGGAGTGTAGAAATATAGATGAAATTAAAGTAGAAAAACTAGTAGGTTTCCTACAAACTTTTGAGCTACACTTCACTCAATCCCAAAAATCCAAAAACGCTGTCCTAAAAATCTCAAAGAAAACAATTCATGAGGACAGTGAAAGCGAAAAGGAAGATGAAGATGAAGAAGTGACTTTACTGGCACAAAAATTTAGGAGATTCTTTCAAAAGAATCGCGGCCATCCCTCTAGAGGGAGAAAGGTAGATAACAAACTCTCTGCAGGCAAATTTGACAAAAAGACTAAAGAACCACAATGTTACGCCTGTCGAGAGTATGAACACCTATCTACCGAATGCCCAAACAGAAAAGCCAAGGTCAAGGCAATGACCGCTATGTGGGATGATACAAATGAGTCAAATTCAGAATATAGTGACTCGAAAAGCAATGAAGATCAGAAATCATTGAAAATTCTCATGGTCTTCACTGCTTCGGTCATTCCCACTGAATTTGAGAACGAAAAAGAACAGCAAGCCACGGAATCATTTCCATCTGATGATGAAGAAACTGGGAATGAAGAAGAAATAGAAAAAGAAAAGTTACAAGATGCTTACAATCAACTCTATACTCAAAGCATCAACATTCTTAAGAGACTTGGAATCTCAAAAAACAAGAAGATGCTACTACAAAAATATCTGGATAAAACACTGGAGATAAATTCGCACCTAATTAATGATCTGCAGCAATATTATGCACATAATGACAAATTGGAAAGAATCAACCTATCCCTAAAAACTGAATCATCTAAACTTACCAAACAATTTGAATTGTTAGAAGATGAAAATAGGCATCTCAAGAATGAGAATCACACACTCCGCTATGACTTAGAGAAATCTAGAAAATTTGCTGAAATAAACTATAAATTTTCTCAGATTGGTGAAAAACTTGAAAGGATGTTAGAGATGGGAAGGCCCGGAAAGGACAAGAGTGGCCTAGGGTATGAGAAAACTAAGAAGAAAACAGGAAATGCAGCACCAACAACTAAATCATCGGTTGCTTCAGAAAGCAATGTAAGAATCTCTCCAGTATGTCATTTATGTGGTGATACGGGTCATTATGAGGTTGAATGCCTAACATCTAAAGAAACTTCACATAACTTTGGACAAAATCACATTGGAAAATTCAAACCAATCAGAGAAACACAGAATGTCAAGAGTCCATCTAGGGAAAACACTCATCTATCACCACCTAAGATGAAAGACAGGAGAAAGAAATCTACTTCAAAATGGGTAGAAAAAGAAAAACAAATATGTCTTATGACTAATCTTCACATACCCTGAAACTCCAAGCATAAAAGGACAAGTCCAAGTCATGCATCTAGGCCTGGATATTTGCTGAAATGATACAATTTTGTTGAGCGTAAAATGATATATCTGAGGTTTCTCACCTCAATCTTTTGTAAATAAACATGCAAATGTTTATAATTTTTTATGTATAGTAATTGTACATAATTTTACTGAGTATGCTTAAAGTGAGTGTCATCTGGTGACTAAAATCTGAAAAACTTTCATAACTGATACTCCTACTGATTTGTCATGTGTATTCTCGATCAAATCGATAAAATGTCAATATTATCGACATCTCATCAAAATTTGAAAAGTCACTTGATCGAGAATACTATCGGGGCTACTATCAATCATATCGACTGAGGATCATCGATAAAATCGAAAGTAAGTTCGACAAAATCGACAGTTGGACCCGATAAAAGTCAGCAGAGTGAAAAGGGGGATTTATTTTTCAAGAGTTTTCGGTCGCCCTCTCTGCTCAATTCTCCTGGCCAAACTGCTGGAAGCCACGTCAGATCACTCAAATCCTTTTACAAATCCGGTAACACTCTTCCAAGCACACCACGTGTCCACCTCCCTTTTTGGGTATTTGCCGTTTTTGTCAGTTATTTTTGTCGTCTTTCCCAAGCTGTTGAAGGTGAATCCGACCACATGGGAAAAGATAAAGGGAAAGCATCCATACAAGGGGAATCTTCGAAAACCTCCTGTCAAAAGGTGTTTGCCATTAAGGATAAAGCAAGTGCTTCCAAACCTGGGATCCCCACAAAGCCACGCTCAAAACAAGGTGGGTCCCAGTCGGAAGATCAGACTCCTTCACCAGTGCAAGTCAATCCCGTCTTAGCAATGTTTGTAGGAAGGAAAGTCGACAGAAGCTGCTTGATCCCATATAATCGGAACATCTTTTTGTAGTTGTAGATTGGTCACCAGTTCTCGACTTTGGAGGATCGTATCAGCTTAAACGAACTTACCAATTCTTTGGTGCTTGTTATTCTCCGACATCTAATCCCCCCTCCATCTCCGTCACTGTAGATGGTGATGATGTGCTGATCACTCCAGGGTCTGTTGCAAGAATATTCAATCTTATCCTATCCCCTATGGGAATCCCTGATATAGACATGGAAGATCCTGAAGTTCGATCCAAGGTCACTAAATTGATCTGTCACGATCGTGATGTCGAGTGGTACCAAGGAAATGCTCTGAAAGTTAAGTTCATGGAACCACGCTATCGAGTCCTGCATGGTATTCTCGCTTCAAATATCTACTCTAGAGGCTCCAACAGAGCTGATCTCACTGGCTTCATGACTATGATAATCTATTCAATTGCCTCTGAGGTCAAGATTTGTCTGCCTACTTTGATTGTGTATCAATTAGTGTATGCTTTTCATAGGGCTAGGGACATTCTCCTGCCATAACTCTGGATCATCAATACAATCTGTAATGCCATAGGATTCCAAACCACAAATGATCCAGTTCTTCCTCTCCAGTTCTTCAACAAAAGCAACATCCGAAGGATGTAGCTGGTGTTTCACAAATATCCTGAGGAGCCCCTGGAGGAAGGAATCCAAGTTGAGGGAGAAGATAGGGCTGGAGACTCTCCTATGAGAGGGACTGGGATGACCGAAGAAGATGCCTCTAGACCTCACTATGCTCCATCAACATCAACATTTGGGCATGCAAAGCGGTTTAAGCTTCAGTCAGACAAGCTTGGCGCTATTCAGCACAATGTCTCTCAGCTCAGGGAGTCGATGAATGAGAGATTTACTGTCCTGGAACGGATGGTGCTGAGCGTACAGCAAACCGTCCAGCAGTTGGTGGATGTGATGACTTGTCGCCAGGATGACACGACACCATCACATTCTGCACCATGATGATGATCACTACACACTATCATATACACTCCACTCATAATTCTGCATATGAATATTAGTATCTTTTTGAATATTCCATGCCTATCTGAGTGTGTGTGATAACTAACTAGTCTGGTACATTTGTTTCAAAGTGTATATGTCCATGGTTGGACTGAACGTTTTTTTTAAGAAAAAAAACTGGTCGATTACTACTGTCTGTGGCAGTATGTGTGGATATTTTAGTTTCATTTTGGTTCTTTTACGGCTGAATAGAATGATCAATTTGTTTTGCCATATTTGTCTTAAGCATTCCCTGGTCTATCAAAGCTTCTAATATGGAATGCATATGACTTTATTGCTTAATTTATTTGCATTCATATCTTCTGAAAATGATGTATGCTTTAAAATGATTTTATCTTTATACATCTATATCTGTTGGTTCTCCCATGCAATTCACTCTTCAGTCAATATCAGTTGCTATACCTTGCTATACCTTTGCCAATGACTGACAAAAGGGGGGAGAACAATTCAAAACACCTCGAGCAGAAAATTGTGTATCTATCTATGTTGTTGCAGGTGTTAGGGGGAGCAACTGCAAGAAAGGGGGAGTTTTGAAGTAAGGGGAGCGGATACTTTTAGAATGTGTACATGGGGTAGAAAAATTGTAAAATTGTGTAAATGCATGTACACACAATTTAGGGTGTGTCTAGAAATGTTCTAGGGTATTTTGGGTATTTTTTCACGTAATTGACAAAGGGGGAGATTGAAAGTGCACCTGCTAGTGCCCTGGTTTGTCAAGTTACGTGTGTGGTGAGTCAGATTGGCTACAGAACTCGATAGGAAGATTATCTCAAGCGTCTGCCTCAACCGGATGTGTGGAAGCTCGTAATAAGTAAATCATAGCCTCACATACCGTGTCCCAAAACACGAGGTGAGTAAAACCCTTAAAACAAGATAAACATCTTAGAGTTTTTAAAGTGAGAAAACTTTTTTCAAAATAGAAAAATCTCTAAGTTTTTCTCGCCTTGTCGATGTTATCGAAGCACCCTCGATATGATCGACATGCACTGTCGATATCCTCGATACCTTAATGATATTATCGATAAGAGGACCAAAATGTCCAGCAACTAAATATTCATCTGGACAGATTTATCGATATATCGATACACCTATCGATATCATCGATAAAAGCACTAAATATGTCCAACAACTTCACAATATATCGGGACGAATTATCGATGTATCGATACACATATCGATATCATCGATATTCAAATCTCGAGACCATCGAGAGTGGCTCGATAAGATCGACAGGCAGATTTCCGATGCCCTGTTTTTAATGAAAATCTCAAAATTCTTCGATATATCGATGACTGTCCGATATGATCCGAATTCAAATATCGATAAGATCGGAGGTCCATCGATGATATTGACAGTGGACGCGCATTTCTTACAGCAGTTATTTCAGGTTGTTTTTTGAACTATGATCGGGGGCCCTTCGATTTAATCGATATTCAAATATCGATGATATCGACACCAGATCGATTGCATCGAACAAAGCCATAATCTGTCCAACGAGTTCAAAGATAAATCAGCTGGATTTATCGATGCCTCGACTCTGATCTCGATATCATCGACATTCAAATTCCGATGACCTCGACGGTTCCCTCGATCATTCATGAAAACCTGAAATATCTCAAAGTCAAGTCTCTCTCATTTTTCAAGTATCGATGGATCGAACCTGTCATCGATGGAATCAGAGTTCGAAATCCGATGACATCGATAAGAGCTTCAATTCATCGACTAATTAGCAAATAGTTTCAAAAGTGTATGACATCGAGTCCGAGTCATCGAGCAGACCATCGATGCTATCGAGAGTATACGCTCGACGATATCAAACCTACTCGATGATATCGAACTTTATCATAAATGTGACCGTTTTATATCTGTTGGAGCTTTTTGCCTATATATAGAGGACTTGACTTTTGTTACTGTAAGAGAGAAAAGAGAGAGCTTTTGTGTGTTTCAACTTACATCTTATACCCTAAGCCCTTTCTCTCGAGGGAGTTCATCCTCCAATCCACTCTCACCATTGATATTCAATAGAGTGGATTGGAGAATGAACTTTCACATTCAAGGATCCTCCAGCTACTACCTTAATGGCAAATCATTATGCCGGGATGCCTTGAATGCACAAGAGTGGAACTACTCTACTTTCCTTATAGGGAAACCTTTAGAGAGTAGGATTCCATCTCTACCTTGACCTAACCTCAAGCCTAGTCTTGGTATATCTTTTGTGTTGCGGATCAAGTGAGCAGAAGACTTCGTCAACAGGGAGGAGGAGATCTTCAGCGTTGTGCTTAACGGGACTCATCAACTTATCTGTAAGTATCTAGAGTCCAGGAGGACACTTGCGATCATTCCTTTCTAGGATTGGGTCGTAAGTGGTTCTTACCCTTTGAAGTCCTCAAGGAGGCCTCCGGCGGGAGTGTACGCTGTGCGTGCGCTGTGTGGACCCTTGCTCTGTGGTGAGCATAAACATCTGGTTAGGAGTGAACGAGTGAAACTCCTAGGTTAGAGGTGAACCGAGTAGAAACCTCTGGGTGCGTTGTGTGGACCCTTGCTCTATGGAGAGCATAAACATCTGGTTAGGAGTGAACCAGTGAAACTCCAGGGTTAGAGATGAACCGAGTAGAAACCTCCGTGTAAAGGTTGAAGGTGAACCTGATTTAAAACCTTTGGTTTGAGGTGAACCCTGGGAAACCTCCTTAGTGAAATCTGGTACACTCAAGGGTTGAGTGCGATAGCCGGGAGTGGAGTAGACTTATCGTCGAACCACTATAATATGATTGTGTTTGTGATTGCTTTCTCTATGTGTGATTCATGACAATCTATTCTTATTTATATATCTAATCACATCTCACACACACACAGTCACATCCAACATAGACTAACTTGCATATTGTTATATCTTGATTAGTTTGTGTTTGGATCCTCTACTTGGCTTCGAAGCCGGTAGAGTTACATTTGAGTAATCCTGAAAATTGCATACATGATAGGATTAGAGTGATAGGATTTTTAAATAACTCATAAATCTTTAAAAAGTCCTATTCACCCCCCTCTAGGACATATTGGCATATTTCAACTTATACTCAAGCGGTCTTCACCGCTATTTCAGACTTGACTTTGAAATATTTCAGGTTTTCATGAATGATCGGGGAACCATCGAGATCAAAGTCGAGGCATCGATAAATCCAACAGATTTGTCTTTAAGCTTGCTGGACAATTTATGACATTGTTCGATGCAATCAACCTGGTGACAATATCATCGATATTTGAATATCGATTCTATCGAAGGGCCCCCGATCATAGTTTAAAAACTTCCAAAATTATCTGCTGTAAGAAATGCACGCACTCAATCGATATAATCGATGGACTTTTGATGTTATCGATATTTGATTTCAGATCATATCGGAAGAGCATCGAGATATCGAAGAATTTTGAGATTTTCATTAAAAAACAGGGGCGCCAAAAATCTGCCTGTCAATCTTATCGAGCCACTTTCTATGGACTCGAGATTTGAATATCGAAGATATCGATAGGGGAATCAGTATATCGATAAATCAGTCCAGATGAGTATTTAGTTGCTGGACATTTTTAGTTCTTATATCGATGATATCGATTAGTGTATCGATACATCGATAATTCCATCCAGATGAATATTTAGTTTGCTGGACACTTTTGGTCCTCACATTGATAATATCGTTAAGGTATCGAGGACATCAACGGAGCAGGTTGATCATATCGACGGTGTTCCGATAAAATCGACAAGACGAGAAAAACTTAGAGATTTTCCTATTTTGAAAAAAGTTTTATCACCTTAAAACCCTATGATTTCTAACTTGTTTTTAAGGGTTTTCTTCACCTGGTGTTTTGGGTCATAGGATGTGAGGCTTTAGTTTTACCTGTGACGGGCTTGCACACATCCGGTTGAGGCAGACGCTTGAATTGATCTTCCTATCAGGCTCTGTAGACACTCTGAATCAACATTCACGTAACTTGACAAACCAGGATACTTTCATCACTAACGAGGTATGAATGACCCTAGATTGACCTTAGGGTAGGTCATTTTGAATACATAATTCAATTAGCTCATTTTATAAGTGCATAGTCTATTTTTCGACTAGTCTTAGTCTATGTTCGACTAATTCTAGCACTGGTTCAACCAGTCCAAGAAATCCTCGACCAATCCTCAGTTTGTTTTTAATTTTCATAATTTTTTGTTAGAGCCTCAACCAGTCCTGAAGATTGCTCGACCGGTCATGTGAACAGTTCTCGACTAGTGCTCGACCAGTCCTACAGGCTCGACTCAAAGTCCAGCAACTAAATTAAGTCCCACATGACTAGTTATGGACAGGACTCAGCCGGTCGTGGAGGCCGCTCGATCGGTCGAGCAGTTCCTTCGACCAATCATGGAACGGTCTGATCTTATCGCACTCAAACTTTTAAAAATCTGTTGGTCCTAAGACTAGTGATGACCTCAAGACCAATCGAAAATGCGATTTCTGCACTTATAAATAGAGCACGAATTTCAGAGTTTGATATCCAATTCAAGAAAAATCAATACACCACTCTGAGAGATAAGTTAGTTATATTCTGAAGTTATTTAGTGCTTATTTTATATTCTCTTTAATTACCTTTTTTGCATTTAATTTTAAATTATGCATTCCAATTTTATTTGAAAGAGGGATTGAAGTATTCCCATTTTTTGGAATCAAAATCAAATCAAGCTAGCCCAAGGTGATTTAATTTAAAATCAATTTAGAACTTAGAACCTTTTCATATGTGAGTGTGAACATTAAACATCTACGTTGAACTTCTACTCTGAATTGGTTCTTCCGGGCTTCATCAAAAGGAGAATATCCAATAAGTATTTTACAGTTTTTGTAAATTCTTTATTTTGGTTTAATTAAGATTGTGCCAGAAAAATCTCTTTCTTTTGGTTTGACTGAGGTGATCCAGAAAACTCAGAGTGTGTGGTTTTTTAAATTGTGTAAGCCCACTTGAAAGACACAATTATGAGGGTTTTAGGTGAACCTTGAAAAACCTATTTTCATAGTGAACGCAAATATGCATTGTGTGAGGATATTAGGAGTGGAGTAGTTATGTGGTTATTTTTCTAAACAATTTGTGTACACACAAGTGAACAACTATAATTTCTAGTCTTGTGGCGATTGATTGAATGTTTTATTTTGTGGATGTTGTGATTTCCCTTTTTGCATTTGTGGAGAATGTTGTAATTTCTGTTATGCAAGTGTGGAGAATGTTATAATAGCTTAGTTATTTCCTTTGCTATTTATTTATTTTATATCGTCTTCAGTTTGAGTTTTTGATACTCACCCAAGTTCTAGTAAGGTTGTCTTGCCATATACCATTGATTTTGGTGTCAGGTTGTCCTTATAACCAAGTTTGTATCTACCTCTCAATACTATATTTTTGAGGTTCTTTTACATTTTCGCAATGTGGATTGTTTTAGTGCTATCTTTATTCATATTTGTTTAATTCTGCAGTTTATTTAAAAAAAAAATATTAGGCATAGTCTTATTCACCCCCCCCCCCCCCCCCCTCTAGGACTCTTAGGTTGGCCTTTTCAAGTGGTATCAAAGCCAAATAGCTTGTTTTAATTATTATTTCTTTTGGATTAATTTCCTGAGCTATTCGATCTAAGCTTTACAATATGTCAAATTTTGATAGTCTTTCAGTCACTAGGCCTCCACCATTTGATGGCTCCAATTATGCCTATTGGAAACCCAGGATGAGAATTTTCTTAAAATCTATGGATGAGAGCGTGTGGCAAGCCACCGTGACTGATTGGACCCCTCCTACCATTGAAGTGACTGGTACCGATGGATGTAAAACTATGAAAGTCACACCTTATTTCTCCTAGACCACTCTTCAGAAAAGTGAGAGTAGTGTCAATGCAAAAGCACTAAATGCAATCACTTGCGCACTATCACTGGATGAATTCAAAACAATTACATCTTGTGATACTGCAAAGCAAGCCTGAGATATTTTTAAAATGACACACATGGGAACAACAATTGGTCAGGAAATTTAAAGTCTAAATCCTCACAACCAAATTTTAGGAAATACGTATGGAAGAAAGTGAAACTTTCATGGTATACTAGATTGAATGACATTGTCAACTCTATATGGGGTCTCGGTGATAAAATCCCAGAAAGTAAAGTTTGTGCAAAGATACTACGCTCACTACCTGAACGGTTCAATTCAAAGGTGACTGTGATCCAGGAACTTTATGATACGAATAATATGAGGGTAGAAGAATTAGTTGGCTCATTACAGGCCTATGAGTTAAACTTTAAAGCTCCTAAAGGTAAATCCATAGCCCTTAAATCTTCTAAAAGTATTTCTCAAGAAAATAGTAGTAATTCTGATTTTGAAAATTCTGAAGATGATATGGCCCTTTTACCTAAAAAGTTTTATAACATTTTCAAAAGTAAAAAGAGGGTTGATTTTTAAAAACCTAATGAAAAGAAAAGATCTAAATCTAAAACTCAAAAATCTTTAAAAGACAGCCAATGTTACAACTTCCATGAATATGTGCATCTAGCAAATAAGTATCCTAAAAAGGACAAAAAAAAAGAAAGGTATGTTGGCTACTTGGGATGAATCTTCTTGCTCTGAAGCCTCTTCTAAGTCAGAAGATTCTGAAACCGAGTCGGGTAACGAAGTTAAAGCCTTTATGACTCTAGTGAATTTCACTTTTTCAGATAATGATGATTCAACTACTACAGAAAATCTGAATAGTGATCATGAAAAAGAAGAAGACCTTCAAGATGCTTATAATGCCCTATACAAGGAAAATTGTAAAATTGCAGTAAAACTAAAACTTCAGAAAGAAAAGTTTTGAAAACTTAAAGAAAATTTTGATAATCTTGTTTTAGAAAAATCTCACATTTCAAATTGTTTTGAAAAAACTAAGTGCGACTTAGATTTCAAAAATTCACAAGTTGAAAACTTAAAATATGAAAATGAAAAACTAAAACTTGAAGTCTCTTCACTTTTGAGTTTAAAAGACACATGGAAGTATGCCCAAGGTGATCCCAAGTTTGAAAAACTCTTATCCCGATCCAAAAAATGTAGTGATCGATCTGGATTGGGCTACGACAAAAGTATTCCTCCAAAACATAAGAATACTTCACCCAAATTTTTGATGGGGAGTCTTCAAACTCAAAAGGGAAAAGTCTGAATGAAAATTATTCAAAAAATGTTAAGACTTTTCAAACCTTAAAACCTAAAAGCAACCATATCAACTACAAAAATCAGAATCGTAATCCTTTAGCTGAGAAAATTGTTGATTTACTTAAGGTGCACTTAAAATCTAACTCATTGGGTCCGTCTTATAACAACTACAAACATAACATGACCAACTATACTCCTAAACCCAAGACGGTAATGAAATGGGTCCTAAGGTTACGTGTTTGGTTGCCCACACTACTTTCAAAGCTTCAAGCCATTCAAAGTGGTACCTAGACAGTGGTTACTCCAGACACATGACAGGTGACAAAGATCTGATCACCAATCTTAAAGGCAAGACTGATGATTTAGTCACATTCAGTGATGGTAGCAATTGCAAAATTGTTGGCCAAGGTACGGTTCAACTCTTTAACCTCCCTTTATTTGAGAATGTTTTATATGTAGAAGGGTTAAAACACAACTTATTAAGCATCTCTCAAATATGTGATAATAATCATAGTGTAAAATTTACTAACCAAGGATGTGAAATTCTAAATAAAAATGGTTCTGTAATATTAACTGGTCGTAGAACTTCTGAAAACTACTACATTGTAAGTGATTCTAGCTCATCTAATCTATCATGCTACATGGTCCATACCGATGAGACTGAATTATGGCATAAACGCCTTGGACGTGTACACTACCGCAACTTGTATAGATTGAGGAAAAGAGAGTTGGTAAGAGGCTTACCCAAAATATAAAAAATTGATATAATATGTGGCGAATGCCAGATTGGCAAACAAACTAGGAGTACTCACAAAAAGATGAACTCCAATGCCATGTTTAAACCACTCGAACTTCTCCATATGGACCTTATTGGACCAACCAGAACAGAGAGTCGAGGTGGCAAGAAGTATATACTGGTAATTGTTTATGACTTTACCAGATATACTTGGGTAGCCTTCTTAAGGGACAAATCAGAAACTCTTGATGAAGTAAAAGAGATCCTTCAACATATTCAAACGAAAAAGGGATCTCAAGTCTGTAAAATCCGTAGTTACCATGGATCAGAATTTGAGAATAGCAATTTTGACAATTTTTGCAATGATTAGGGAATATCACATGAATTCTCTATATGCCCAAAACACCTCAACAAAATGGTATAGTAGAAAGAAAAAATAAAGTGCTTCAAGAAATGACTAATGTCATGTTAAATTGTATGAAGCTCCCTAAACATCTTTGGGCAAAAGCCTTAAATATTGCTCATTATATAATTAACCACGTTTATACTAGAAAATTAAATGGTAAATTGGCTTATAAAATATGGCTTGATAAGAAGCCTACTGTCAAATACTTTCAAGTTTTTGGCAGCAAGTGCTACATCTTACATGACTGGGAAAATTTGGGTAAGTTTGACACCAAAAGTGATGAAGGGATATTTTTAAGGTATGCTCTAAATAGTCAAGCGTATTTGGTTCCTAATAAGAGGACCGGTGTTATTCAAGAATCCATTAATGTGGTCATTGATGATCGCTTGAATACATCTGTCTCAAGTTCAGAAAATGATGAAATTCTTTTAATTGATATACTAGATACCTCATCAAATCAATATAACACTAAACTAAGGACAGTTAAAGACCATCAAACTAATCAGATTTTTGAAAACCATCTCACTGGTGTGCGCACTCGTAAACAACTAGAAGATATGTGTAATTACATGTGCTTTACATCTCAGATAGAACTAGCTAACGTAAAAGAAGCTCTTACTAACGAAAATTGGATTGTTGCTATGCAAGAAGAGCTTAATCAATTTGTTAGAAATGATGTTTGGTACTTAGTTCGTAGACCTAAAGGCAAGCACATTATTGGAACAAAGTGGATTTTCAAAAATAAGTTTGATGAACTTGGTAACATTATTAGAAACAAGGCTAGGCTGGTTGTACAGGAGTACACTCAAATTGAAGGCATCAATTATGATGAAACCTTTGCCCCTGTAGCTATTCTTAAATTAATCAGACTATTTATATCCATTACATGCTTTAGAAAATTCGAAATATACCAAATGGATGTAAAGAGTGCTTTCTTAAATGGCGATGTGCATGAAGAAGTGTATGTTGAACAACCAATGGGTTTTGAAGACCATAAGAATGCTAATCATGTCTACCGCCTTAAAAGGGCATGCTATGGTTTGAAACAAGCTCCCAGGGCATGGTACGAAAAGTTGACTAAGTTTCTACTAAGTCATAACTTTATAATGGGAAGTGTTGATAAGACATTGTGTAACGCCTTGAAAATCGGGGGTCGAGCATAGACTCAACTCCCGAGTTCCAGAACATCACTTATGCAACAAAATGAATGATGATTGAATGTTGACTGTATTCGTGCATTGAACATGAGTGAGATTAGGCCAAAACAGCATATCATACTCCAGAGGCAGTTAAATTTGCAAGCGGAAGACTGTGATAGATAGATAAAATATATAAACTATGGTGAGTCTCCAGAGTGTGATAACATTACCAGGTTAATAATTACAAGTGCAGTTCTAAAATATACCAAATGTGAGGAAGTGTAATGTCTCTTATCCCACGCACCATAGCCCCGTCAATACAATATCAGGTCTTCATTGACCTGCCAGAGAGATACAGATAGGAGAAATCCTCCTATCATCATAGAAGTGTCCGGCTCTGCTTCACAAGCATCGCCATCACCTGAAACTCAACAAATCTGGTTGGTGTGTACAACACCGTCCCGTAACGTGGGAGTGAGTGATCAACTCAGTGGAACAGTAAAGCATAGGTTAACATGTTATCAATTCAATCAAGCAGTAGTGATAAAGCAGTACAAATCAAACAATTCTAACTACTCTTATTAAATGCAAGAATGAAATGACATGATGTTGTATGCCCTTGCCAAACCACCCTCAAGCGACATCATCTTACGTTCGCGAATGCTTAACTCCCTTAGTGCGCCACATCTACAAAGCACATGCGGTGCGATGATGCTCATGATTACCAAGTTATTATTAGTCCATTTCAAACAACAGTATTGGGAAACTAAGGTACCTCCCTTGTATCATTCCCAAACATGATCCATTCTAGGGTCGTCAATCCTAGTTAATCTCATACGATACTATGGTTTGAGAGGCTTAGCGAAGGCATCACAAAGGGCTCGTCACCCGTCAGCACGGATACAGATCTCACCGTATGCGGCTCAATTGCTGACCGTCAGCTCGAGTACAGGTCTCACCATACTCGGTTCAATCACTAGCCGTCAAGTCGAGTACAGGTCTCACCGTACTCGGCTCCACTCATACTCTAGTTACTGTGAAAGACTCGTCGCCAATCACAGACCCTTGGAGTATACTCGAAGATACTACGGAGGACTCGTCGCCCGTCAGCACGAGTACAGGTCTCACCGTACTCGGCTCTCACCGTAAGTATCGACAGCTTGAATACAGTGTCCCATACCACCATATTCGGCTCACGAGTTGGTTGCGCAATGGTCACTACGGGGAGGCACATGGCCCCAGCCATGCCCGGCTCATGCGTCTTAGCGGATCGAGGTACCATGGTTAAAAGGGGGTTTCACTGGTAAGTTTGGTACCCTAGGTTCAAGCAGTAGCGTCCAAACAGGGTGAACATGCATAAGGCAGATCGGGTTACTTGACGAGCTCGACTAGCACGATCGCCCGTTGAGCTACACGACATGAAGTGCATAAACAACTTCGTGTGGCCTAGCCACTGCCGACAGGCAACGCACGACTCGAGTTCGTCGAACACATCCCACGCGGCAAATGAATCTCAGCCACGAGTTCAATCTCATTACCGATTGCCTGGGCCATAATCATAGCCCCAAACACAATCAGTTGCAGATAGACAAAGCAGTAATGGATCAAGATTCAACTCATACAGTCAAGGCCTGGTATTATCCGTTTAGGGCTGCCAGGGCTGTTGCACGCACTCGTTGCTCTGCTCCCCCATCACCCATGACGGATCATACAACGTAAATATAAATTTAAACATATGCACTACATAGTTAAAATCATAAAGCAGTTGAGCATGTTATGAATCACAACACAAGCATGCGTTTGTACATGTTCAATTCCTAATCACACAACTATCAAAGGAGATCATACACATAGTTAAAAGAGGTTGAGAATCATATCTCAACACCCTTATACTTTACAATTTGCTAACTACTACTCATTCAGACATTTCAAGAAACACTTAAACAAACATACATCAACATACACGACAAATGTCGATCACATAGGCATTAGGCCAAATCCTTTCACTAGGGAGTTGCCCCAATCATAACACGCGTACACCCACGACGGATAGCCATGGCAAGCAGGAATCCAAGTTCCATATCCATTCAGTCATTTCCACAAACACTTGGGCCACACATTTTAGCATATATAGTGTATATTGGTCGTGGCGTGACTTAGGGTAAATCCTTTCGTCAAAGGGGGTATCGCCAATACATCAATCATGAATCCATGACAATTAGTCATGGCGAGCACGAATGAGAATTCTATACTCATTCAGCCATTTCCACAAACACTTAGAATACACTATTACAACATATATGGTGTATGTTAGTAAAACATGTATTAGGGTTATCCTCTAGCCAAACGAGTATTTTATCCATGTATACCATAATCATACAACAAATAATCATGACAATTACATTTCCAAAACTTACACATATACGGTAATTCTAGAATACACAATTTCAACATACGTAGCATTTACAAGTGAACATGTATTACGACGATTCCTTTCGCCAAACTAGTATTTTATCCATATATAGTATAATCATACATTAAATAAACATGTCAAACATTTCTCCAAAAAAAAAATACGTATACGGTATTTCTACGTATACCTAGAGTATGTGAAATTCCATATTCTACAACGTTAATCGAAACAGGAAACGGAAAGCACTTTGTACATGTGCAATTGCATGCAGATCATGAATCTATCATTATCTGACATTGAAAGCGTTGAAAACCCTAACCTATACACCTAAAGTCCGCACCTTTTGTCGTATAATCGTAACGGAGTCGATAAGTTTGCTAAGCTTCCGTATTCGGCAGTTTGGCAACCTAGAGAACGAAATAGGTTAGCTATTTCACAACCTACAACAGTCTAAACCCCAAAACAGATTAGGGTTAGGGTTTCTTACCTAGAAACGACGTCGGAAACGCCGGAAAAGCGTCAAGAAAGGGATGGTGCAGCCCGTGTGGTGGCAGGGAACGACGACAGGGAGATTCTCCCACTTCTCCCTCACTTTCTCTCTCTTTTCCCTCTCTCAAATCCTAAATTCGTATGGCTGCCATGAGAGAGGGTTTAAGGTCCTTATATAGTCTCAAAACTCACCGAAATAGACTCCTGTTCAAGGGTTACTGCTAATATAGGTATTTCGTCACTTTTCCAGCTCAAAAGAGGTGTTCTGGTGGCCCTCCTTGAGTCAAACATCAGACTTAAGCTCACCACACATGGATCTATGTGGGATTACGTTTTTGACTCGATCGGATTCCCAGATCGCACGTGGCGGATCACTTTCAGTTCAACGGTCAGTGGGCCACGATCCGAAATTCCAAGTACATGTAAATGTTCCTGAAATTTTTCCTAATCCGAGGGTGTAATTTGGTCTGATTCTGACGGTCCGGTTGCTTAATACTGATGCGCAAGCGAATGGTGCCAGATCACTATTCCTGATATTTATTTTGGAATGGGAATAGTATTTTTCACACTCCCTCGCTCCGGATCCAAACGAATGGTCGTGGGACATCGGCTGGACTTGATTTTCGAGATGATTGTCAAGCCCAGTGAGGCGGTCCTAGTTCCTTAACTTCGTGTTAATCGGACTTCCGAGGTGCGGCCTAGACCTAATACGAAGTTTCATTTCATTCCCGAGAGCAGCCGGGAAATGAGTTTGGTTGTAAACTTTAGGGTAACCTAGAGTCACTGATTTTGCAAGTTTTGGGTCTTGCAGATCGTATTTAAAGCGATCCCAACGGATTTCATGGCTAATCGAGTTTTGCACTTAGTTAACTTTGTTAAATTTCTAAAGGATTTAATCCTAATTGTTTTCTGGTTGAGATGGTACTTAGGCCTTTGTAGCTTGTATATAAAGTGATCCAAGTTTTACTACTTAGCTAGTTTAAGTTAGTGTCTAGGGCGAAAGTGCTTTGAAAAATTGAAAGTATAAGGTAGTGAAGGGTGGGATTTGTGAAGAAAATGGTTTAACGAGAAATTTTAGACTGTGGGATTGAGTTTTGACAAGTTGATAAGGTCTTAGGATCAACCCATTGCCCTAGGACTTCTAATCTCAGATTGGCAAAAATCCGGGATGTTACACATTGTTTGTAAAGAAACATAATGATCACATTTTAATAGTGTAAATTTATGTTGATGATATTATTTATGGATCTACATGTGCTAACATGACTGTTGAGTTTGCAGATCTTATAAAGTCTAAGTTCGAAATGAGCATGGTTGGGGAATTGAATTATTTCCTTGCGTTGTAAGTAAAACAACAACCTTATGGTTTCTTTATCTCTCAAACTAAGTATGCTCTGAACTTAGTTATGAAGTTCGAATTTGAGAATGGGAAAAATTTTGATACTTCTATGAGTACTTCCTTAAAACTCTCAAAGGACTCTACAGGTAAGAGTGTGGATCCTAAATTATATCGCAATATGATAGGTAGTTTGCTTTATTTAACTGCAAGCCGACCTGATATCCTATTTAGCGTAGGAATTTGCATTAGATGTCAATCTGACCCTAAAGAGTCACATTTAATTGTTGTTAAACGGATTATACGATATGTTGCAAGTTTAGCAAATCTGGGTCTTTGGTATCCACATGATACTAGTGTGCAGTTAGCTGGTTACACAGATGCTGATTGGGCTGGTAACATTGATGATAGAAAATCAACCAGTGGTGGTTGTTACTATGTAGGGAACTGTTTAGTTTCTTGGCTAAATAAGAAACAAAGTTCTGTATCTCTCTCAACTGCTGAGGCTGAATACATTGTAGCAGGTAATGCAAGTACTCAGCTTGTGTAGATGAAAAGAATGTTAAGCGATTACGGAATTGCGCAAGATATTATGGTTTTATATTGTGATAATTCAAGTGTAATTAATATCTCTAAAAATCCATTCCAGCATTCATGAACCAAGCATATTGACATTATATATCACTACATTCGTGAATTAGTGGAAGACAAGACAATTTCTTTGGAATACATTCCGACTAAGACACAACTTGCTAACATATTCACAAAACCGCTTGACAAAAGCAGGTTTTCTAAATTGAAATTTGATCTTGGTATGTGTAATTTGAATTGATTATTCATGCATTTCTGTATCATAACGTATATATTTATTATTTTAAATATTTGAAATTTCAAATTTTATGAAAATTGTATATTTTGGGTTATGCACGACCAGTCAAGTACATACTCGACTAGTCGTGGCACGACCGGTCGAGCATGTACTCGACCAGCCGTGTAGCACGGGATTTGTTCTTTGTTTGGGGGAAAAATCACTTATTTCTCATTTTGGGCTTCTTCTCCAATGGCTCTTAGGTTGACCGGTCGAACCCATCTCCCATTTTTTCAAAGTTAGTACTTTATTTTTGTTTTCCTTGTAGATTCAAGTTCATAGCACTCCCTTTTCATCATTGGTGTTGTTTATTTCTTTATTCATAGTCGTTCTTGGGGTTTTCCTCTAAAAAATCTGATATAGTGAAAACCCTCTCTACCTTTTTTTGTAATCTCTTGGTTCTTTGTTATATTTGGTACAAATGGAAGGTAGAACAAAAAAGAAAGGATCTCGTGGTCCTTCTGTAAGACCTGTATCTTAGCCTGTACCGTTCCATAGGCTTCCCCGGTCTTCTCGGTCTAATTCCGGCTATCTGCGACCAATAATCCACGTTTGCACGCGACCCTAAGTTGTACCCCATAGATTTGAGTTGGCTTAATCTAAAACTTATACCATTGCAATCACACCGTCACTGCGGTTCTGACACCGAGTCTTACATACCGATCCAACCAATTAATCAATCAATGCTTTCTTTCTCCCCAAGTCAAGCAACAACCAAGTCAACTCTCTCTCACCCTCTCTCTTACACACCCATACATGTCAAGTACAATATCACCTCACATCAATCACTCACATCCATCACCTCTCTCTTACAACCACCATTCTCTCTCTCTATTTCTCAACACATTTTCTAAGCCATTCTAAGAGAAAAAAATGGGCGTCCAAGCATCCCAAGGGAGAGAAAAGTGAGTGTTGTGTGGCCCACTTTCCACCTCAAAATCCTTCATCCTAGCCATTAACCTCTCATCACCCTCCATCAAAGTGAGACACAAGGAGATTGGCGTTCCATCGAACCAAGAAGATCGAATTGTGGGTGTTTCTATAGGCTTAGATTTCATTTTTAGATGATGGACTAAGTGAGGCATACCGATTGATGGTATGGATCTCACTTTGGACCCTAGGTGTGGCCGGTGGCCGACCTTGATCCTCATGATCATTCCATGATGGGCCATTTTCCATGGACCCCATCATGATGTTTATTTTCCTTGCATGGATAGGGTCATCTAGACCTTGCATTTCGGTGGAGAAAGGATCTCCATCGTTGATTTTGATTAGTGGGCCCATATGTAAAGGGACCCACTTGATTATGTTGTAAATCATGCAAGGGAGGGCCCATAGTGTCGGGGTCCCTCCGTCATCACGTGTCTCTCTCCCTCTCTTTTTCATTTTCTTTGTGTGATGATGTGGCCGTGTGGCCCACCCAGATGTACCCCACCTTGATGTATGTCTTATCCAAACCGCCCAAGCCATGTGGGCCCTACCTTATGGTGGTGGAAAACACAAATATCAAGTTGACCCAAGTCAAGTGGGCCATGTCCACGTGGGACCCACCAGCCATGATCCCCACACGTGGGACCCACATTGATGAAATGTATAGGCCAGCGTCCCTGGATGCTGGACGTGGCCTGAAGCGTGAACAGGTAATGGGTTATACTCACTGCAATAAAAAAAAATGTGTCATTACTTTGGCTTTTTAGGTGGGCCGCTCATATAGGCCCCACCTTATGTATGGACCTAATCCACTACATCCATTCCATTCCTCAGCTCATTTTAGGCGTTGAGCCGAAAAATGGAGCCAATCCAATTATCTGGCGGGCCATAACATAGAAAATAGTGGTTTTTACCATTAAAATCCACTCTAACGTTTCTGTACACTGAAGCATATTGAATATTGCGCTTGTTTGGTCCGTCTCGGGCCATGGAATCTAATGGGTAGAGTGGACCCACCTGATATGGGACCCACCTAGGAAAAACTATAAGAAACAAATAATAATAATAATAATAATAAATTTACATGCAGCAGGCGCTGCTGAGGACGTCCAGCAGTAGTGCCCTGCTGCGCGGCTGGCAATGACGGGCTGGGATCGTGGGTCCCAGCCGTAGGCCCCACCGTGATGTGTGCCGAACATCAGAGCCGTGCATTTGATGGGTCCCCTTTAACCAGCGGGTCACCCCAGAAATCAGCCATATACAGATCTCAGGTGGCCCACACCATATTCAATCATGTGAAGATATGTTAAACCATATGAAAGCATTTGTTATGGTCCACCTGAGGTTTGGATGCACCTGAAACTTGGTCTGACCCCTTAATCTAGTGGGACACACATAATGGATGGGTTAGATTTGTGAACTACAGATTGGTGGGCCCAATGAATAATTGTGAATGTTTATGGAGGGTAAAACCCTCAACTGTGGTGCGTGGTGCAGCGTCCTGCGCTACTGGACTCAAGGGCCAGGGACCGTGGCTCCCAACCACCATGCATGTGTTTCATCTATGCCGTCTAGCCATTTGCCAGGACGACCAGTGGACCCCACCCTTGATGCTGTGTTACATCCAAGCTATTCATCCAGTTAGCTTGTCTTAAGGCTTAAGGCAAAAATGAGACGGTTCTATTTACTTGGTGGGCCACTCTATAAGGCATGTGTTATATCCTAACTGTCCATTCACTAGACGTGGACCCCACCACTGAAATATGTGGATAGTGACATCCACCGTTCAAATTTCTTAGGGGTCACAGAAGGTGTTGATCAAGCTTATATTTTTGTTTTCACTTCATCTATCTATAGGTTAACTTATGAATAGGTTGGATCTCAAATACATCACGGTGGGCCACACCAAGCCCTTTGATCAGGTGGACCACACCGTAAAGAAATAGTTGGATTTGAACATCTACCAATGAAACCCTTCGGGGTCATGGAAGTTTTGGATCAATATGGGATTTGTTTTTCCCTCTTAATCCAGGTCTTTAAAACCTTATGATTGGATTGGGTAAAAAATAAACTTTATGGTGGGCCCTATGATTTATTTAACAGTGAAAATTATTTTCTCTACTACTATTGTGGTATGGTCCAAATGATGCTTCAATATGACTCATTTTTGGGAATTTATGAGGCCCATCTTGATGTATTTGTCGCCCGTCCATTGAGGGCTACCTTGATGAATATGAGGCCCATGTGATGCGACCCATTTGATGTATTTGGGGCCCATTTGAGGAGGCCTGATGTAATGTATTTGGTGCTCATAAGTATAGGCCCATTGTGATATATTTTTGGCCCATTTGTTTAGGCCCAATGTGATGTATTCAAGGCCCCTGGTTGAGGCCCAGTGCGATGTATGTATGGCCCATTAAGTTGTGTATGAATCCCTTGTACAGGCCACTAATTGGGAGCAATGTTGGTTAAATGGCCACATTGTTGGGCAATGATGGTTTAATGTCCACATTGTGACCTTCCCCTAGGCCTTGTTCGGCCGATTCTGATTTGTTGAGGCTGATTGTAAAGGCCGATTTTGATTATTGAGGCTGAGTATCAAGGCTGAATCCGATTTGTCGAGGATGATTGTATAGGCCGATTCTGATTGTCAAAGCCGAATATCAAGGCCGATTCCGATTTGTCGAGGCCAATTGTATAGGCTGTTTCCGATTTGTGGAGGCCAATTGTATAAGCCGATTCCAATTGTCAAGGCCGAGTATCGAGGCCGAATTTGATTTGTCGAGGTCGATTGTATAGACCAATTCTGATTTGTGGAGGCCAATTGTATAAGCCGATTCTGATTGTCGAGGCCAAGTATCAAGGCCGAATCCGATTTGTCGAGGCCGATTGTATAGGCCGATTCTGATTGTCGAGGTTAAGTATCGAGGCCGATTCCGATTGTCGAGACCGATTATATAGGACAATTTCGATTGTCAAGGCCGAGTATCAAAGCCAATTCCGAGTGTCGATTCCGATTATTGGGGCTAACTTCGATTGTCAAGGCTGACTTCGATTGCCAAGGTCGATTGTCGAGACCTATATGATGTACATGTGACCCGTAGTTGAGGCCCATTGTGATATGTATTAGGCCCATGATGCATGTCCCATTTGGTGTATTGAAGACACATGTGTAGGGCCCACATGTCATGTATTTGAGGCCCATGGGCAAGGCCCATTGTGATGTATTCATGGACTGTGGGCAAGGCCCATTGTGGTATGTATTAGGCCCATGACAGGGCCCACCTATTGTGTGTATGTGGCCCTTGAGTAAGGCCTATTGTGTTGTATATAAGGCCTTTGTGTGAGGCTGTGGGCCCATTATATGTTTAGCTCTATGTGGGCCATTCCTCGGGGGCAAGGTTGGTGGTTAAATGTCCACATTATCGAGGCCGATTGTCGATACCAGTTATTGATACCGATTATAAGTATGTGACAACATAGCATCATGATACATGCCCATACGCATCATCTGCATTTTTATTGTGAGATGTGATTGACCCTCGCATATGTCATAGTATAGAGGGTTTATGAGACTCCCTGATAGGTGGAGTTATCCCACATGAGCGCACGGTATGCGCAGGATTGATACATGATTGGACTACAAGATTCATGCATCTCGCATTTGCATCGTACAGTTATTATTCGCCCTAACATCATCAAGGTCGTAGCCTCCACAGGCACATCATGGATGGTCATATTGGGATACCAAAAATGCTTGGTTCTAGCACTGTGGACACATAAGATGTCCTTGGGTGAAAGTCCTAGAACCTCCATAGTACCAGGAGATGCTCCAACGCTAAGATCGAGTGAAAAACATAAGCGTCGGTGCCTTTATCATTAAGTCGCGTCTCCCACTCTATCGTGGTCGGTTGGGAGGGGGTGTGGCCTTACCCACCTGAGTGAGGGGGCAATAGCTAGTCTGAGTCTGACCAGATCGTAAATGGGTCCGCTACCGTCGTACCTTGTTGGTGTTGACTGTCCACAGGCGGGTAGTGAGGTCTCTTACACTCGCTGGGTTGTGCTGCTAGGAGAGAGGCAATCAGCAGGTAGTGTATTTTACCCAGGTGATTTCCCAGAGGGGAACTGTACTGATATGTGAACTTGATATGAGGACTGACATGATATTATGACACCCCATCACTGTTGCTGATGTGGGCGGGCGCACGTGGGCGGACGCTGATGTGGGTGAGTGTGATGTGGGTGAGGCTGAGGCCTGGGCGAGCTACCAGTGGTTGGTAGTCTACTGTGCTGGTAGGCTACTGACTAGGAGTTGCATACTCATTCATTCATCCATTCACTGTCCACTCGGGCTGGTGGTGCGCAACTATTTGTTACGTGTACCTTCACAATGGCTAGTACTTCGGTTGGGGCGCGCGACTAGCCTGAGATCAGGAGTTTACCACATTGTGTTTGACTATCCAAATTTAGGTATGGGACTGGTTTGGATAGAATTGCCTTGTGATGGACCCCATAGCCTGTGATACTACGTACTATCATCCAGACTTCACTCCAGCTTAGTCATTTCATTCGTATCGCATATTGCATTTCAACCACGGCATATGGCATTTTGGATTGCCACGTTTCTGCACTTATATGGCTTAGATGGACTTGGCAGGATCTGTATATTGCATTGCATCCGCATCATATGATATTTGTCTCACTATGATCTGTATTGCGTACTTTGATATTATATGACTCATGGACTTACCAATATATTTCCGCTTACTCTGATATCATATGATTCATGATCTTGTCAATATTTTCGCTTATTTCGATGATGTATGATTTATGAACTTTATTGTATAATTGACACTCCCTTACACACACACTTTCACCACCCTCTAATCTTTTTATAAGCTTATGCACGATAGATGCGTGCAGGTAGTGTTACGTCGCAGTAGCGTTGAGCTTGGAGCATGCAGCGGACTTCTGGAGCTTTGATTTTTGACATATGTATTTCTCTTTCAGCATTGTATTCAATTATTTATATTAGTGGACATGTGATGATGATGTTGCCTTTGTGATTTACGTGGACTGGTGGTTATGCTCCATTAAAAACAAATTCATATGTAAAATCCTCCTTGTAGGATCCCAGGATCGGAATCTTGCTTATGTGGGTACTATGGAGGTTGTCGGCACCGGATTCAGTGATCAGGAATTTTGTGAGTCCAGTTTCTGAGTTTGGGGCATGACAGAAGTTGATATCAAAGCATAACTTGGGAATACCTGAAGATAACATCACATATCTGCTAATAACTACCCTACACTCTATGATTGTTGAGAACTTAGAATGGTTAGATCCCCGGTTCGAATAACTTAGAGATTTTCTGACATAGGTTCCTGTCGTTGAGATTATGAGGCTGCATAGTATTCCAGTTTCGATCGTTTCTGATCCGGGATCTGAGGATCAGTGGGGTCATCATAGTGTTGATGATGCGTCTTTGGAAGGCGAGGTTGAGATTAGAGAGCGCTATCTTCATCCTTATGTAGATTGATTGTGCCTTCACATATATACTTCATGATGTTCCTCTTCCCTTGCCTGTTCTATAAATTTCGAGGATGAAATTTTTATTAGGAGAGGATAGTTGTAAGACCCGTATCCTAGCCCATACCGTTCCGTAGGCTTTCGCGGTCCTTCCGGTCGAATTTCTGCAACCTGCTACCTATAATCGACGTTTGCGCGTAACCCTAAGTCGTACCTTGAGTCGGCTTAATCCGAGATTTGTACCATTGCGACCGCACAGTCGCCGCGGTTCTGACACCGAGTCTTGCATACCGATCCGATACCCCGGCCGAGAGATGTGGGCCCTCGTTCAGTTTGAGGAAAAACACCGCACATTTGCTATCCCAAGAGAATCTCTACAACATGTCCCATCAATCAATCACTCAAATCAATCAATCAATCAATGCCTTCCTTCTCCCTAAGTGAAGCAACCACCAAGTCAACTCTCTCTCACCCTCTCTCTTACACACCCATACATGTCAAGTACACTATCACCTCACATCAATCACTCACATCCATCACCTCTCTCTTACAACTACCATTCTCTCTCTCTTTCTCAACAAATTTTCCAAGCCATTCCAAGAGAAAAAAAATGGACGTCCAAGCATTCCAAGTGAGAGAAAGGTGAGTGTTGTGTGGTCCACTTTCCACCCCAAAATCCTTCATCCTAGCTATTCACTTCTCATCACCCTCCATCAAAGTGAGACACAAGGAGATCGGCGTTCCATCAGACCAAGAAGATCGAACGGTGAGTGTTTTATAGGCTTAGATTTCATTTTTACATGATGGGCCAAGTGAGGCATACCGATTGATGGTATGAATCTCACTTTGGGTACTAGGTGTGGCCGATGGCCCACCTTGATCCTCATGATCATTCCATGATGGGCCATTTTCCATAGACCCCATCATGATGTTTATTTTCCTTGTATGGATAGGGTCATCTAGACCTTAGATTTCAGTGGAGAAAGGATCTCCACTGTTGGTTTTGATTGGTGGGCCCATATGTAATGAGACCCACTTAATGTATGCTGTAAATCATGCAAGGGAGGGCCCATAGTGTCGAGGTCCCTCCGTCATCATGTGTCTCTCTCCCACTCTTTTTCTTTTTCTTTGTGTGATGATGTGGCCGTGTGGCCCACCCGGATGTACCCCACCTTGATGTATGTCTTACCCAAACCGCCCAAGCCATGTGGGCTCTACCTTATGGTGGTGGAAAACACAAATATCAAGTTGACCCAAGTCAAGTGGACCACATCCATGTGGGACCCACCAGCCGTGGTTCCCACACGTGGGACCCATCTTGATGAAATGTATGAAATAGCCGTGAAAACTGCTTGAGTTGAAGAAGGAATATGCCAATATCTCCTAGAGGGGGGTGAATAGGACTTTTTCTAATTTTTATGATTTACTAAAACTTCCTATTACACTAATCCTAATAACAAGTACAAATTAGGATTACTCAAAATTAACTCTACTAGTTTCCAAGCCTTATAGAGGGTCTAATCACAAACTATTCAAGATATAGCAATGTACAACTTAGTTTATGTTGGATGTGACTGTGTATCTGTGTGAGGTGTGATTAGATATTCAGATATGTAACTATTAAAGCAAATCACACAATCAAAATAACAATCTCAAACAAAGTCATTTTTATAGTGGTTCGACGACAAGTCTACTCTACTCCTGATAGCCGCACTCATCCCTTGAGTGTACCGGATTTCACTAAGGAGGTTTCCCAGGGTTCACCTCAAACCTAAGGTTTTAAATCAGGTTCACCTTCAACCTTTACAACCTATACTGAGGCTGACTGTTTATGCTCTCACGAGCAAGAGTCAACACAACGCACCTACTTTTAGGCACACTGGCCAAGGATCTTCCATAAGACCCTACTGGAGGTTCCTGCATGGTTGACCTCTAACCCTAAGGTTTTACCAGGTTCACCTAAAACCTAGAGTTTTACTAGTTCACTCAAAACTAGATGTTTATGCTCTCCATAGAGCAAGGGTCCACACAACGCACCCACCACGTACACTCCCACCGGAGGCCTCCTTGAGGACTTCAAAGGATAAGAACCACTCAAGACCCAATCCCATAAAGGAATGATCACAAGTGTCCTCTTGGACTTTGGGTACTTACAAATAAGCTTATGAGTCCCGTTTAGCACAATGCCGAAGATCTCCTCCTCCTTGTTGGCGAAGAGTCTTCTGCTCCCTTGATCCGCAACACAAGATAGTATACCAATACTTGGCTTTGGGTTAGGTCAAGGTTATGATGGAATCCCACTCTCTAAAGATTTTCCTATACGGAAGATAGAGTAGTTCCAATCTTATGCATTCAAGGCATCCCGGCTTAATGATTTGCCATTAAGGTAGTATCCGGAGGATCCTTGAATGCGAAAGTTCATTCCCCAATCCACTCCATTGAATATCAATGGTGAGGGTGGATTGGAGGATGAACTCCCTTGAGAGAAAGGGCTTAAGATATAGGATGTAAGTTGAAACACACAAAAGCTCTCTCTCTTTTCTCTCACAGCAACAAAAGACAAATCATTTATATATAGGCAAAAAGTTACAACGGATATAAAATGGTCACATTTATGACAGAGTTCGATTTCATCGAGTAGGTTCGATATAGCATCGATGGTCTGCTCAATGAGTCGGACTCGATGTCATACGCTTTTGAAACTTTTTTACCAATTGGTCGATGTATCGAAACCATTGTCGATGTCATCGAATTTCGAACTCTGATTCCATCGATGACAGGATCGATCCATCGACATTTGAAAAATGAGAGAGACTTGACTTTGAAATATTTCAGGATTTCGAGATTGATCGGGGAACCATCGAGATCATCGGAATTAGAATGTCGATGATATCGAGATCAGAGTCGATGCATCGATAATTCCAGCGGGTTTTTCTTTAAGCTGCTGGACAGATTATAATCTTGATCGATGCAATCGATCTGGTGTCGATATCATCGATATTTGAATATCGATTTTATCGAAGGATCCCCGATCACAGTTAAAAACATCCTAAAATATCTACTGTAAGATATGCGCGCCCACGATCGATATCATCGACGGACTTTCGATGTTATTGATATTTGAATTCAGATCATATCAGAAGATCATCAATGCTATCGAAAGATTTTGAGAATTTCATTAAAAAACAGCGGCACCGGAAGTCTGCATGTCGATCTTATCGAGCCACTCTCGATGGACTCGAGATTTGAATATCGATGATATTGATATGTGTATCGATACATTGATGATTCGTCCAGATATGTTGTGAAGTTGATAGACACTTTTGGTCCTCTCATTGATAATATTGTTAAGGTATCGAGGACATCGACAATGCAGGTCGATTATATCGAGGGTGTTTCGATGAAATCGACAAGGCGAGAAAAACATAAAGATTTTTCTATTTTGAAAAAGTTCTCTCACCTTAAAACCCTATGATTTCTAGCTTGTTTTTAAGGATTTTCTTTACCTGGTGTTTTGGGTCATGGGATGGGAGGCTTTAGATTTACCTGTGACGAGCGTGCACACATCCGGTCGAGGCTGATGCTTGAAGTAATCTTCCTATCGAGCTCTGTAGCCAGTCTGACTCACCACTCACGTAACTTGATAAACAAGGGCACTAGCAGGTGTACTTTCAAAGTATAGTCCAGTGTCCCTGGATGCTGGACATGGCCTGAAGCGTGAATAGGCAGTGGGTTGTACTCACTGCAAAAAAAAATGTGTCATTACTTTGGCTTTTTGGGTGGGCCACTCATATAAGCCCCACCTTGATGTATGGACATAATCCACTCCATCCATTCCATTCCTCAGCTCATTTTAGGCGTTGAGCCAAAAAATGGAGCCAATCCGATTATCTAGCGGGCCATAGCATAGAAAACTGTGGTTTTTACCCTTAAAATCCACTCTAACGTTTCTGTACACCGAAGCAAATTGAATATTGGACTTGTTTGGTCCGTCTCGGGCCATGGAATCTAATGGGTAGAGTGGATCCATCTGAAACGTGCCCCACCTAGGAAAAACTATAGAAAAACAAAAGAATAATAATAATTTTACATGCAGCAGGCGCTGCTGAGGACATCCAACAGCAGCGTCCTGCTGCGCCGCTGATAAGGACGGGGTGGGACTGTCCGTCCCAGCCGTAGGCCCCACCGTGATGTGTGTCAAACATCAGAGTCGTGCATTTGATGGGTCCCCTTTAACCAGCGGGTCACCCCAAAAATCAGCCATATACAGATCTCAGGTGGCCCACACCATCTTCAATCTTGTAAAGATATGTTAAACCATATAAAAGCATTTGTTGGGGTCCACCAGAGGTTTGGATGCACCTGAAACTTGGTCTGATCTAGTGGGACACACATAATGGATGGGTTGGATTTGTGAACTACAGATTGGTGGGCCCAAGGAATAATTATGAATGTTTATGGAGGGTAAAACCCTCAACTGTGGTGCATGGTGAAGCGTCCTGCGCTGCTGGACTCAAGGGCCAGGGACCGTGTGTCCCAGCCAGGATGCATGTGTTTCATCTATGTCGTCTAGCCATTTGCCTGGACGACCAATGGACCCCACCCTTAATGTCTGTGTTACATCCAAACCGTCCATCCAGTTAGCTTATCTTAAGGCTTGAGGCAAAAATGAGACGGATCTAATTACTTGGTGGGCCTCTCCATGAGGCATGTGTTATATCCTAACTGACCTCGAAGGATGCTTGATGAGAACGATCAGAATTTGTCCTACACCCATTTAAAAATCAAGTGTAGGAAGTTGATGCAATCGAAGAAGGTTCAATGGCATCAAAATTCAAATTTTGATGACATCGAACACCCTTCGATGGCATCGACAATGTCAGATTTCTGCCCATTTTTTTACCACTAGGATTTCAACTTTATAAATACACTAGTGTTCCTTCTTGTAAAATGAGGTAGAAATTGAGAGAGTTTGAGAGAGTTGCTTCAAAATATTATACCCTCTTCCTCATTCCTTCTTTCTCATTAGAGTTCATCATTTAATCTTGGCATAAGCATTAACTCATTATCTTCACTACTTAGATTGAATTATGAACTCTAGCATTCATTCAGTCTCCAACCGATCTCATAAGAAAATCCTAGTGTTGGAACTCTTGAATGCATAGCTCATGGGAATATTCTTTATGCATTTCAATCATATCATTTGAATAGAGAAGAAAAAAAAAACCCTAAACCTCACAACCTCAGAGCATTGATCGAAAGATTTAGAAGCAATTGCGGTTAAAAGGGAACTAAAGATCCTTCATCAACTTGAAGACCGTCAGATTGTGCGAGAACGGGACTCGCTTACTTACTTGTAAGTACATCGAGTCTATTGTGTCTGAAGCCCTTTCCTTGAGTAGGATTGGGATTGTTGAGGCACATAAATTATCTCATTGCAATGGTCAAGGAATTCCATGATACAGATCTTTTCCAGGGTTGCACAATCTGTATTTTGGTAAAAATCATGTCCGGGGTATTTTGGTAAAAATAATGTCCGAGGGTATTTTGGTAAAAATTCATGTCCGGGGGTATTTTGCTAAAAATCATGTCCGGGGGTATTTTGGTGGTATAAATCATGTCCGAGGGTATTTTGGTAAAAATCATGTCCGGGGGTATTTTGGTAAAAATCAGTATCCAAGGGTAGTTTAGGTATTTCAGTAAAAGACAGTAAAGAAGGTATTTTGGTAATAAAAGGTGCATAGGTGTCATTGTAATAGAGAGGGGTTGTGCACCACCATTTAAGGGAGAAACATGGTGGACACCGTTGTTTAAGAGAGGTAGATGTACATATGTGGAGGGAAAAGTGGTGGTGATCACCACTTTGCAAGAGGGTAGGGCCTATAAATACCCCTCCCCTGCTTCATTTGATGGATGGGATCAGTTAGTGGGCTAGGCGAAGAGGAGACAAGTGAGAAAGAAGTAGGGAGAAAGAAGTGGGAGAGCTTTGTGCGCCGGACGGAGTGTGCGGCGCACAAAGCAGTTCCGCACAAAAGCACCTTCAAAGCAGTTCCACACAAAGGCGTCTTCAAAGCCTCTCCGCACAGCACCATCTTCGCACAAAGCGTCTTCAAAGAATCTATGCACAACAGCGTCTTCAAATAATTTCCACACAAAGCATCTCCGCACAACGCCATCTTCAAAGGTTCCACACAACGTAAACAGAGGAAGAACTCCATTTCTCGTTCCACTGTGCTGCCGATGAGGTCCATTATAGCCGTCTTTTGAGAGATCCACACCATCCACTGTCTTCCTCTCAGAATTTTGATCGTCAATGGTTGATGTGGTCCTCCGATGATGTGGCCCACCGAGATAATCAAGTTGTAACAGCAGCCGAGCGGTCCTCTTTCGATCACTGCAGTGACCATGTGAATGTACATGGTCACTAGAGATCAACATCACTTTGATGGGTTTTTCTCCCTCTACCTAAAGGATGATTCAGATCAATCCTTTACTGCATGATGGTGGCCCACAACGGATGAAAACAATCTCTGGTGCGAAACAGAGTCGACGTATGTCGACTCTGTGAAATGTGATATCCCATTTGCTGAAGCTAAGTGGAAAATCCACTCCACACATTGGATTCAGGGCAAAAAACCATTAGGGAAGGACTGTTTTCGGAGTGGAATCGGTTTTTAAAATAGATGATTGGATACACCGAAAATAAGAAAATAAATCGAAATAAAATAAGGCTGAATCACATATAAAATACGCTGTCCTTAAAGCGTGATTCGTCCCCTTATCAACTGCTGATGGGTTATAGGCGAATTGTTTCCAGGATAAGACAAGCCTTATCTGGATCCAGCGTGCAACAATCACGATAGCTTCACTGTGGAACAATTTTAACGCAACAGATTCCTTCTGGCAGACTCATATAGTGGAGATGTTCTAAGTATTTTTAGAATAGAGCTATGGATCGTATCTAATTTGATGGGAGAGATGGTGTGTTGAGATGATGAAATCGGACTGGAATGGTCCAGTTTATATAGGCATCCGGTATAGCACCGTTGATGTGTGGTATTCAATGGTCCAGAACGTTTGAAAAATGTTTCTGGCCGCTGTCCATTAATCTCAGACGTTTCTGGTCGTTAGATCAGAAGATCTGACCATTGGATCATCCTGGCCCGTCCGTTTTCGAACCGTTGAGGCTTTTAAGGTGCTTATCCATTTTTAAAAACGGCTGGACGTTTCAGATTTAAGATCTGACCGTTCTCAGACACCTATAAAACCCAAGCTCATTTCGAATATTCAAATCCACACTTCCCTAAGGCTCTTACCAGACCCATCACACTAGACCCATCACACTGCGATCACACCGAGGTCGCACCGTCTCACGCCGATACACGTAAGGTTGCGAGGGAGAAACCACTCTAGGACACGATGTGCACGTGCGAAGTGCAAAGTGCGCCATCTATCACCACTACAGCCACACTGCCTCACTGTCCACGCCCATGCCCTCGCCCTCACCCGTGCCCGAGCCTGAGCGCGCGCGCGTGCATGCGTGCGTGTGTTCCAGTGGGTAAGCGCGCGTATGTTCTAGTGCTACACAATGGAACACGCAACCCATGTTTCATCTCCTCAAAAAGCTCCAAGTAAGAATACTCTTCACAAGTCCACATATAAACCATAAAAGTTTTCTTCACATTTTCGATGTGGGACAAAGCACACACACTGCACTTTTTAATTCAAAAAATTCAATAAGTGTTTTGGTGGGAAAATCCTGAAAATTTGCAAATTTTGAATTTTCATTTTTATAATTGTTAAAAAACCACTTATTTTTAACAATCCCCCACTGGTTTTTTAAAACAATGAAAACTCTGCCAGAATAATAACAGTTATTATGCATAAAGAAAGATATCTTGCAATTTGAATCTTTCCTTAGTGTAAGTATTTTAAAGTTATTTCAAAATTTCTGGTTACCACAGTATTGAACCAGTTATTCCTATATGACATAACCGAAAATACCACACACATAATAGTTCCTACGTTAGGTGTTCCTTCATAATCTCGCTTAGCACTTTTAATGGCCATGTACTTATCCTGTTTCATGAACGATCCCGAGATAACTCTAACTCTTATGAGAAGCGGCACTACTTCTACGTTCACATAGGTGAAATCCTTCCAGTGTTTCCATTTAAAACACTTGTCATGTTTGACTGGACTTCATTAAGAGTTTAATAGTCATCCCTCTTTTAAAACGACCAACACTATCATCCTAGATGAGGTTATTAATTTATTTAGTGCTGAAACTTTTCACTTATCAGTGAATTGTTGTTACCCATTAAACCCAATATTTAGAGATTTTCTAATTTAGGGTTGGGTTTCTTTCACTGGTGAAACTTTAAGTAGAGAGTTTCAACCCCATCCCTTTATATATTTTCCTTACTACCTCTCTCGTTAGAGGTTTAATAAAAGGATCAGCCAAGTTATTACTTGATTTTACATATGATATCACAATGATTCCATCTTGAATCAATTGCCTTACATAGTCATGTCTCAAACTTATGTGTCTGGACTTCCCATTATAGGTACCGCTATAGGTTCTCGCTAGAATGGCTTCACTATCACAATGAAGTGAGACAGCCGGTATAGGCTTCACATAAAATGGGATTTCTAAAAGAAGATCCCTTAACCACTCAGCCTCTTTGCCTGTAGCAGCTAAAGCTATAAACCCAGATTTCATAGTTGAGTGCGTTATGCAAGTTTGTTTCTTGGATCCCCAAGATACAGCTACACCTCCTAGGGTGAATATCCATCCCGTAGTGGACTTGTTGTCCCCTGCACTCGATATCCAACTTGCATCGATATATCCTTCCAACACTACTGAAAATTCTGAGTAGAATAGACCTAGTTCTTTGGTTTCTTTAAGATAACCTAGAACTCTACTTATTGTTTTCCAGTGTTCAACACTTGGATTACTCGTAAACCTACTTAGTTTACTCATAGCATATGTTATATCCGGTCTTGTGCATTGCATTGTATACATAAGACTGCCTATAGAACTAGCATACTCTAGTTGTGGAACTGCTTTTCCACTGTTTTCTTTGAACTTGATACTTGGATCAAACGGGGTCTTTGCCTCTTTAATTTTCAAGTTATTAAACTTGTTTATTATTTTCTCAATATAATGAGACTGGCATAATGCGAAACCCCCACTATATTTTTTAACTTTGATACCTAATATGGTATCCACTTGTCAAAGATCCTTCATTTTGAAAATTGAAGAGATAAACTTTTTGGTTTCATTACACCTTCCATTTTATTACTGGTTATTAACATATCATCTACATACAAGCATATGATTATAATATAATTATTACATACTTTTGAATATATGCATTTATCAGCAATATTATGTTCAAAACCATAAGATAGAACTTTAGAATCAAATTTATCATCCCACTGTTTTAGTGCTTGTTTTAATCCATACAAAGACTTAACAAGTCTATACACTTTTCTTTCATTTCCTGGTAGAACAGACCCTTCTGGTTGCTCCATGTAAACCTCCTCATCGAGATCACTATTCAGGAATGTTGTCTTCACGTCCATTTGATGGATATGAAGATGATGTATGGATGCTAGAGCGAATAAGACACTAATCGATGTTATTTGAGCTACTGGTGAATAAGTGTCAAAATAATCGATTCCTTCTTTCTGTCGGAAACCCTTAGCAACTAATCTTGCCTTAAAGGTTTGAATTGTACCATCTGTATGATATTTTTCTTAAATACTCATTTACAACCTATTGACTTAGAACCTGTAGGTAGAACTACCAATTCCCATGTTTAGTTAGATATTATGGAATCCATTTAATCATTAATGGCTTCTTTCCAAAAAGCGGAGTCTCTTGAAGTCATAGCCTCACTAAAGGTTTTAGGTTCATCTTCTATAGTTAAAACCATAGGTATTTTCCTAATCACCTTCTCTCTATCACACTCAACTAGATGAAAAGAGAGTCGCTGAGAGTCTATTTGAACAGGATCAAGACTCTTTTCTACTCTTACTTTTTGACTCCTACGAGGTTAACTGTGAGTTTTCTCTTCTATTTGTGCTTCTTTTATACTTTCATTAGGAGATTGAATCTCAACATTATTTGTCTCCGTGAATACAGAATTTTCAAAGAACTCTACATCTCTAGACTCTATGATTACATTGGTGTCTAAGTCTAGAAGTCTATAGACTTTACTATGTTGTGCATATCTTATAAGGACACACTTGATAGCTCTTTGTCCTAATTTAGTTCTTTTAGGTTCTGGTGTTCTGCAGTATGCAAGATACCCCCACACTCTAAGATACCCTATGTTTGGTTTTCTTCCTTTCCATATTTCGTATGGAGATGTCTTAATTTTCTTAGATGGAATTCGGTTTAGAACATGACATGCAGCTAACAGTGCTTCTCCCCATAGGTTTAATGGCAACTGTGCTTGTATTAACATTGAGTTGACCATTTCTACTAATGTCCTATTTTTTCTCTCTGCTACACCATTTTTTTGTGGTGTATAGGTGCTATGCACTGATGTATTATGTTGTGTTCTTCACAATAGTTAGAAAAGTCATTAGAGAAATATTCTCCTACTCGATTACTACGATGGATTTTAATATTTTTAACTAATTGATTTTCTACTTCAGATTTATAGATCTTGAATGCATTAAATGCTTCATCTTTCAATTTTAACAGATATACATATACATATATTGAGCAATCATCTATAAACGTTATAAAGTACCTTTTACCTCCACGTCTTTTAGTTCACATATGTCAGTATGCACTAGGTCTAATATTTGAGATGATCTCTCAACGCTAGGGAATAGTTTCTTGATTATTTTAGATTGTATGCATACTTCACATTTATCAATGTCACTATCATTGTATGATATTAGGCCGTTCTTAGCCATGAGTTTTATGGTACTGTAGCCAATATGGGCTAGTCTACCCTGCCATAGCGTTACAGACTCAATCATGTAAGTAGAAGAATTCTTTTCATTTAAAGAAAGTTTGCTCATCCCATTACAAGCATAACCCTTACCCATAAAGTTCCCATTCTTAGATAAGATAAGCTTGCCTGATCCAAACACAACCCTAATCCCAGGTTTGCTTAAGAGATCCCTTGAGACAAGATTCCTCCTTATGTTTGGGACATGCAGTACGTTGGTCAGTATTACCTTCTTTCCAGAGGTAAATAGTAATTCCACGGTTCCTTTGCCTGCAACTTTCGATCATCCTTCATTTCTCATTTGAACCTCTTGACCATTGGTCTCGTCTTCATAGGTTTTGAAGGCAGATCGATTGTTGCATACATGGACTGTGGCACCTGTATCATACCACCAACCAGGAATTTTCTCTTGAACTAGGTTCACTTTTGTGACCATGGCTACGATTTCATCGTCTACTACATTAGTCTTTTTCTTAGGCTTTTTCCGGTCCCTACAGACTCAGGCGAAATGCCCGGTCTTGTCACAGATATAGCAAGCTCCCTTAGGTTTGTTGTTTTTCTTCTTTTGGGTTTTCTTGAATTCCCCTTGATCTTTGTTAGGTTTAAGGGAATCAGCTTTTGAAAAGGCCAAGCTATATGTCCTAGAGAGGGGGGGGGGGGGGGGGTGTGAATAGGACTATGCCAAATTTAAACTTTAACAACGGAATAAAATAATGAGGTAGCCAAGAAAAGAAAAGATAGTAATCCACAATACAAAATGTAAATCATTCTCAAATACTAATTGTTCTAAGGACAACCTTTCACCATAAAAACCAAGGGTTTATGGCAAGGACAACCTTACTAGAACAAATAGAAAATTAAAACACAAACTGAAAGACAATAAAGGAAATAGTAAGAAATTAAATTCTAAACTATTACAACATTCCCCACAATGCTTGAAATGTAAAAGATTACAACATTCACATCCACAAATACATTCCACAGTTTTGAATGATAAAAGATGCAGAAATTAAATAACCATTCAAACCACAAAACACAAAGAATTATAGTGGTTCGCCTGTGTGTAACCAACTATTAAACAATAGCCACACAGATTGCTACTCCACTCCTAATATCCTCACACAAGGGATATTAGCGTTCACTATGAAAATAGGTTTCACAGGTTCACCTAAAACCTTCACAATTGTGTCTTTCAAATGGGCTTATACAATTCAAAAACCCCACTTTCTGAGTTTTCTGCCTCTCTTCAGATAACCAACACAATGAGATTTTTTTGGCGAATCTCAAAAGCAACCAAAAAGAATGTAAATTACAATAATGCAAAATACTTGGATTTCTCCTTTTTGAAGCAGACCGGAAGAACCAATCGGAGTAGAAGTTCGAATATAGAAGTTCAATGTCCAATACTCACTTTGATATGGTTTTAAGTTCTAAGTGATTTTAAATTAAACCAAATGGACTAGCTCTATTTGATTTTGATTCCAAGAAAAAGGAATACAATCGTTCCTCTTTTCAATTCAGATTGGAATGCAGAAACAAAATCAAATAAATAAAGCTAACAAAAAGAGAATCTTAAATAAGCACAAAGTAGCTTAAAATGAACACAAACTTATCTCAGAGTTATGCCTTGATTTTACTTGAATTTAATTCTTAAAAAACTCTGAAACTTGTGCTCTATTTATAGTTGCAGAAGTCGCATCTTTGACTGGTCGTGTGGCCACCACGACTGGTCGTAGGTCGAACTGCATTTTGAAATTTTAAGCGCGATCAGATAAAACCGTTCTACGACTGGTCTTAGGATGTCCACGACTAGTCATGACCATCCCACGACTGGTCATGAGAAACCAAGAATGGTTGCTGGAGTTTGAGTCGTAGCTGAAGGATTGGTCGTGAATGAGTCGGCGCTGTTCCTATGACCGGTCGAGCAGACTCCAGGAGTGGTCGAAGCTCAACCAAAAAATTCAGAAAATTTGCAACAACTTAGGACTGGTTTTAGAATTTCTTGGACTAGTAGAGCCAGTTCTAGGACTGGTCGAGCCAGTTCTAGGACTGGTCTTAGAATAGACCAAACACTTATAAAAATATTCTATTTGAATTATGTATTTAAAATGACCTACCCTAAGGTCAAACAAAGGTCATGTAAACCTTAAATGTGAAGTATGGACATCAAGCTTTCATTTTTTCAGAAGTTGGTTGACCTTTGAAGATCGTGAAGATTGAGATCTCTGATGTAGCTTGAACTTGAGATCTTCTTATGCTTGGACTTCATCTTGTACTTTAGTCTTGAGTTGTACTTGAGACTTGAACAAGACCATGCCTTTTGATGTAGTTCTTGTAAAACTTACGGAAGTAGTCAAAGAACTTGAACTAGAATTTCTCAGTAGATCACTGTTCTTTGATTGCAGCATTGATGCAGTGACTTGAATATACACGTCAACATGCTACACAAGACATAGATTGTGTTTTTGGCATCACAAAATTTGACAACAAAAGGGAGAAATAACTATTACACTTACAGCTTTCTCATAGGTATTATTTTAGGATGGCCTTTCTACTGCGTTCACCTTGGATGAGGATGCACCATTAGCATCATCCTTTTTGTCTTGGTTACGAGATTCTTCTTCAATGTAAAGATGCTTCTGGATTTGTTCCAGGGTGAATTCTTCGGATTTATGCAGTAGTTGCTTCCTGTAGTCTTTTCAGCTCAGAGGTAACTTTGTGATTATAGCTCCGAGTTGAAAGGATTCAGGAAGATCGATTTTTATGGCTTTTATTTTATTTACAATAAGCTGCAGTTCTTGTATTTGGGCAAGCAGCGGTAGATTGTCTACCATCGTGAAGTCGAAATATTTGGCAATTAGAAATTTCTGTGTATTCCTTTTCAACCTTGTACTGTATTCCAGCATGCTCCAAATTTCTTTCACTGATGTGGTCCTTGTGTACACATCGTACAACCGATCAGAGAGAGTATTGAGGATGTGGCCACGACACAACAATTCATCTTCTTGTCGCTTGATACTAACAACAATCTATTCTGGAGTATCAGTGTCTTTCGCTTCAGGCAGAGGCTGGAGAGTCGGGTCTAGGATGTAAAAGATCTTCAGAGCGGTTAGCAGGAATTTCAGTTTGTCCTGCCATCAAGTGAAATTTGAACCATCAAATCAGTTCAATCGGATCAGATCCTGGTTCATCAGTTTGACTGATGCAACACTTTCGGTGTCTATGAGATTCACGCTTTAAGATTGTTAAAAATAGATGTTTGGAAACACAAAAAATAAGAAAATAAATCGAAATAAAATAAGGTTGAATCACGTATAAAATACGTTGTCCTTAAAGCATGATTCGCCCCCATATCAACTGCTGATGGGTTACAGGCGAATTGCTTCCAGGATAAGACAAGCCTTATCTGGATCCAGCGTGCAGCAATCACGATAGGTTCACTGTGGAACAATTTTAACGCAGCAGATTCCTTTTGGCAGACTCAGATGGTGGAGATGTTCTAAGTATTTTTAGAATAGAGCTATGGATCATATCTGATTTGATGAGAGAGATGGTGTGTTGAGATGATGAAATCAGACTGAAATGGTCCAATTTATATAAGCATAAGGTATAACACCGTTGCTGTGTGGTATTTAATGGTCCAGAACGTTTGAAAAATGTTTCTGGCCGTTGTCCATTAATCTCAGCCGTTTCTGGTCGTCAGATTAGAAGATCTGATTGTTGGATCATCCTAACCCGTCCGTTTTCGGACCGTTGTGGCTTTTAAGGTGTAACAGCCTGGATTTTTCCCAACCTGGAATTAGACGTCCTTAGGCGATGGGTCAATCCTAACACAGGTTTAACTTCTCAAACACTCAATTAAAGCCTCAAATCCCTTTTCAAACTATTTTCTTCACAAATTCCACCCTTCACCACCTTGATCTTTCAATTTTTCAAAGTACTTTCACCCTAGACACTATCTTAAACTAGCTAAGTAGTATAACTTGGATCACTTTATATACAAACTACAAAGGACTAAGTACCACCTCAGACAGAAATCTTACAGGACTAGATCCTTTAGAAATTAGGCGAGATTTAGCTAGTGTTAAACTAGAGTGCCTGTGAAATTAGCACCAATCACTTTAAATACGATCTGCAAGACCCAAAACTTGTAGAATCATTGACGCTAGGTTACCCTAAAATCTAGGATCAATCTCATTACCCGGCTGCTCTCGGGAGCATCTCGAAACTACATATCAGATCTGGACCGCACGTCGAAAGTCCGATTAACACGAAGTTATGGAATTAGGACCGCCTTGCTGGGTTTGACAACCATCTCGGAAATCAAATCCAGATAGTGTCCCAGCGCTATTCACTTGAGCTCAGAGTGAAGAGTGTGAGAAATGTGAAATTATTTCAAAATAAAATATCTTGAATAGTAATCTGGCACCTCTCGCTTGCGGATCAGTTTTAAGCAACCAGACCGTCAGAATCAAATCAAATTATACCCTCGGATCAGGAGAAATTTCATACACATTTACATGTACTCGGAATCTCCGATCGAGATCCGCTGACCGTTGAACTGAAACTGGTCCGCCACGCGTGATCTGGAATCCCGACCGAAACGAAAACTTAACTCCACCTAGATCCGGTGTCGGTGAGCTTAAGTCTGACCTTTGGCTCAAGGCGGCCCGCCAAAAGTCCTCCGTTGAGCTGAAACAGATGCCTTTTGGACAAAACCCAAGTATACCTTGTTCCCAAGTCTGTTTTGGTGAGATTTTAGGCTATATAAGGAACTTAGAACCCTCTCTCTCACAGCCATACAAATTTGAGATTTGAGAGAGAGAAAAGAGAGAGAAAGTGTGGGAGTTGTGAGAGATCCTTCCTGCCATTCTTCCCTGACGCTCCACGAGCTCCACCGCTCCATTCTCATTGCTTTCCCGGCGATTTCAGCCCCGTTTTTAGGTAAGAAACCCTAACCCTAATCTGATTTGGGGTTTTAAGAGTTGTAGGATATGAAATAGCTAACCTACTTCGTTCTCTGGGTGGCCAAACTGCCGTATACAGAAGCTTAGCAAACCTATCAACTCCGTTACGATTCTACGACAAAAGGTGCAGACTTTAGGTGTATAGGTTATGGTTTTCAACGCTTTCAATGTCAGATAATGATAGATTCATGATCTGCATGCACTTGCACATGTACAAAGTGCTGTCTATTTTTCCGTTTCGATTAAAGATGAAAAATATGAAATTCTACATACTCTAGGTATTTGTAGAAAGTATGGTATACGTATAAATTTTTGAAATGTGTTTCACATGATTAATTGTTGTATGAATATATTATATGTGGATAAATTACTTGTTTGGCGAAAGGACTCGCCCTATACATGTTTTGCTTATATACACTATGTATGTTGAAATTGTGTATTTTAGAAAATACCGTATACGTATAAATTTTGGAGATGTATTTGTCATGATTATTTGTTGTATGAATATGATATACACGGATAAAATACTCGCTTGGCGAAAGGATAGCCCTAACGCATATTTTACTAACGTACATCATGTATGTTAAAATAGTGTATTCTAAGTGTTTGTGAAAATGACCGAATGAGTATAGAATTCTCATTCGTGCTCGCCATGACTAATTGTCATGGATTCATGATTGTTGTATTGGCGATACCCCTTTGACGAAAGGATTCGCCCTAAATCACGCCACGGCCAATATACACTATATATGCTAAAATGTGTGGCCCAAGTGTTTGTGGAAATGACTGAATGAATATGGAACTTGGATTCCTACTTGCCATGACTATCCGTCGTGCGTGTATGCGTGTTATGATTGGGGTAACTCCCGAGTGAAAGGATTTGGCCTTATACCTATGTGATCAACATATGTCATGTATGTTGGTGTATGTAGTCTAAGTGTTTGTAACAAAGTTTGAATGAGTCGTAGTTAGTAAATTGTAATGTATAAGGGTGTTGAGATATGATTCTCAACTCCTTTAACTATGTGTATGGTTTCCTTGGATAGCTGTGTGATTAGGAATTGAATATGTACAAACTCATGCTTGTGTTGTGCTTCATAACATGCTTAACTGTTTTTATGATTTTATCTATGTAATGCATATGTTTAAATTCATATTTACATTGTATGATCCGTCATGGGTGATTGTAACATCCCGAAAAATCAAGGGTCGAGCATAACTCAACTCTCGAGTTTCCAGAACATCACTTATGCAACATAAATAATGATGATTGAATGTTGTCTGCATTAGTATAATGAACATGAGTGAGATTAAGTCAAAACAGCATATCATACTCCAGAGACAGTTAAATTGCAAGCGGAAGACTGTGATAGATATATAAATTATATAACAACTGTGATGAGTTTCCAGAGTGTGATAACATTACCAGGTTAAATAATTACAAGTACAATTCTAAAATATACCAATGTGTAAGTGTAATGTCTTCTATCCCAAGTACCATAGCCCCGTCAATACAGTACCAGGTCTTCAGAGACCCGTCAGAGAGTTACATGTAGGAGAACTCCTTCTCGACATCATAGTAGTAGTCCGACATCATAGTAGGAGAACTCCTTCAGGAGTAGCGTTGCCATCTGCAATCAGACAAAGTCTGGTGGGTGTTCGGAACACCGTCCCGTAACGTGGGAGTGAGTGATCAACTCAGTGGAACAATAAAGCATAGGTTAACATGTTATCAATTCAGTCAAGCAGTAATGATAAAGCAGTAAAATCAAACACTCCTAACTACTCTTATTAATGCAAGTATGAATGCAGTCATGATGTATGCCCTCACCACACCCTCCCTCGTGCGACACCATCTCACGTTCGCGGTATGCTTTCATCCCTCAGTGCTCCACATCTTCCACGTACATGCAATGCATGATGAGCATGATTACCGAGTTATTATTAGTCCATTTCAAACAGTGGGATTAGGAAACTAAGGTACCTCCCTTGTATCATTCCCAAACATGATCCATTCTAGGGTCGTCACTCCTAGTTAATCTGAGACGATGGTGTGTTTTCTAGGTCACTGCAAAGGCCGCCAGGGCAGTTACGCACAAAGGTTACACCACTCTCCCATCACCTCTTTAACGATTCATCACTATACAAAAACAGGCCTAGTTCATACTCCATACACCGCGACAAAACTCTAAGGCTCACCGCGGTTGCAGAGCATGCTCGAGGTCACTACAAAGGGCTGTCAGGGCTGTTGCTCGCATTCGTTGCACCACTCCCCCATCACATTATCAATGTAGGCCGACAACACAAATATAGTAAACCATACCACCATAATCGGCTCACGAGTTTGGTTGCTCACTGGTCACTATGGGGAGGCACATGGCCCCAGCGTAAGCCGACTGCTCGACCACAGTGTCCCATACCACCATGCCCAGCTCATGAGTCTTAACGGATCGAGGTACCATGGTTAAAAGGGATTCCACTGGTAAGTATGGTATCCTGGGTTCAAGCAAAGGCGTGCAAACATGGTGAACATACATAAGACAGATCGGGTTACTTGACGAACTCGGTTAGCTCGAGCGCACATCAAGTTGAACGATATGAAGCGCATGAGCACTTCGTGTGGCCAACCACTATCGCCAACCGAAGTACGACTCGAGTTCGTCGAACACATCTCACGTGGCAAATGAATCATAGCCACGAATTCAACTCTGGTACCGATTGTCTGGACTATAATCATAACCCCAAACACAATCAATTGCAGATAGATAAAGCAGTAATGGATCAAGATTCAAATCATACATTCAAAGCCTGATATTATCCGTTTAGGGCTGCTAGGGCTGTTGCACGTATTCGTTGCTCCACTCCCCCATCACCCACGACGGATCATACAACGTAAATATGAATTTAAACATATGCATTACATAGAAAAAATCATAAAAACAGTTGAGCATGTTATGAAGCACAACACAAGCATGAGTTTGTACATGTTCAATTCCCAATCACACAACTATCCAAGGAAATCATACACATAGTTAAAAGAGGTTGAGAATCATATCTCAACACCCTTAAACATTACAATTTACTAACTATTACTCATTCATACATTTCAACAAACACTTTAAAATACATACATCAACATACATAACATATGTTGGTCACATAGGCATTAGGTCAAATCCTTTCACTAGAGAGTTGCCCCAATCATAACACGCATAACCCACGACGGATAGTCATGGCAAGCAGGAATCCAAGTTCCATATTCATTCAGTCATTTCCACAAACACTTGGGCCACACATTTTAGCATATATAGTGTATTTTGGCCGTGGCGTGATTTAGGGAAAATCCTTTCGTCAAAGGGGTATCGCCAATACAACAACCATATATCCATGACAATTAGTCATGGCGAGCACGAATGAGAATTCTATACTCATTCAGCCATTTTCACAAACACTTAGAATACACTATTACAACATATATGGTGTATGTTAGCAAAACATGTATTAGGGCGAGTCCTTTCGCCAAGCAAGTATTTTACGCATATATAATATATTTGTACAACAAATAATCATGGCAACCACATCTCTAAAATATATATGTATACGGTACTTTCTACAATACAGTATTTTTACATACATAATGTATATTAGTAAAACATGTATTTAGCCGAATCCTTTCGCCAAATAAGTATTTTATCCATATATCGTATATTCATACAACAAATAATCATGACAAACACATTTCCAAAATTTATACGTATACGGTATTTTCTACGAATACCTAGAATATGTAAAATTCCATAATCTACATCTTTAATCGAAACAGAAAACAGAAAGCACTTTGTACATGTGCAATTGCATGCAGATCATGAATCTATCATATCTGACATTGAAAGCATTGAAAACCATAACCTATACACCTAAAGTCCGCACCTTCGGTCGTAGAATCGTAACGGAGTCGATAGGTTTGCTAAGCTTCCGTATTCGGCAGTTTGGCAACCTATAGAACGAAATAGGTTAGCTATTTCATAACCTACAACCACCCAAGCCCCAAATCAGATTAGGGTTAGGAATTCTTACCTAGAAACGGAGCTGGAATCGCCGGGAAAGCATTTAGAACGAAGCGGTGTAGCTCGTAAAGCGGCAGGGAAGAGTGGCAGGGAGATTCTCCCACTGCTCACTCACTTTCTCTCTCTTTTCTCTCTCTTTTCTCTCTCTCAAATCTCAAATTCGTATGGCTATGAGAGAGGGGGTTCTAAGGTCCTTATATAACCTAAAATCTCACCAAAACAGACTTGGGAACAAGGTATACTTGGGTTTTGTCCAAAGGGCATCTGTTTCATCTCAACGGAGGACTTCTGGCAGGCCTCCTTGAGCCAAAGGTCAGACTTAATCTCACCGACACTGGATTTACGTTCTATTAAGTTTTCATTTCAGTAGAATTTTCAGATCACGCATGGCGGACCAGTTTCAGTTCAACGGTCAGCGGATCTCGATCGGAGATTCCGAGTACATGTAAATGTGTATGAAATTTCTCCTGATCCGAGGGTGTAATTTGGTCTGATTCCGACGGTCTGGTTGCTTAAAGCTGATCCGCAAGCGAGAGGTGCCAAATTACTATTCAAGATATTTTATTTTGAATTAATTTCACATTTCTCACACTCTTCACTCCGAGCTCAAGCGAATAGCGCTGGGACACTATCTGGATTTGATTTCCGAGATGGTTGTCAAGCCCAGCGAGGCGGTCCTAAGTCCTTAACTTCGTGTTAATCGGACTTCCGACGTGCGGTCCAGATCCGATACGGAGTTTCGAGATGCTCCCGAGAGCAGCCGGGTAATGAGATTGATCATAGATTTTAGGGTACCCTAGCGTCAATGATTCTACAAGTTTTGGGTCTTGCAGATCGTATTTAAAGCGATTAGTGCTAATTTCGTAGGCACTCTAGTTTAACACTAGCTAATTCTCGCGTAATTTCTAAAGGATTAAGTCCTGGGCGATTTCGGTCTCAGGTGGTACTTAGTCCTTTGTAGCAATGTTTAGTTTAAGTATTGTTCTTCATCACCTAAACTTTAAGATAGTGTCTAATGTGAAAGTACTTAGAAAATTTAAAGAACAAGGTGGTGAAGGGTGGGATTTGTGAAAGAAATGGGTTCACAAGCGATTTTAGCCCTTGGGACTGAGTTTTGACAAGTTAATAAGGTGTTAGGATCGACCCATTGCCTGAGGACGTCTAATCCCAGGTTGGCAAAAATCTGGGATGTTACAATCTACCCCCCTTAACACAAAATTTCGTCCCCGAAATTGCCTAAGGGAATAAGGAAAGATTTAATTATTTCTTTGCCTAGGTTTTATTGCGTAGGGTATATACTAGCTTGGTTCATTTTAGTCTACCCCCCTTAAAACATATTTCTTTATCCCTTGCTTATACCCTGATGGTTTGCTACAATTTATTTCTTTACCTATTTAGAGTCTCGACGACAAATCCCAATTATCTAGAGTAAGATAGTTGTTTTCATTGTTTGACCAACACGGAGAGACGGTAATAGTGGGCTCGATTCCAATACATCGATCATCTACCGGGCCAGGGTAGGAAGCTCATCGTATCCCTTCCGAATCCTGGTGGATCCTGGTCTTCTGCTCGGCCAAGTAGTGAGTCCATTGGAAGTCACCCAGGATTGAGAATTGGGTTAAGCCGTGAATGCTTCGCAGTTTATATTTCAGTAACTCCGTAGTCCGATCACTCTAAAAACTTAGGGACTGCCCACCACAGGAAGGTTCAAATTGTATATTTCTGAGGTTGCCCTTTAGGTCTTAGTCTAAGAGAGTCCTCGTTATTATCTATGTCAAAGGAAATGGTGAATCAAATCTTACTAGATCATCCTAAAACGGTTTCTCATAGTAGAACTTGATAGGGCTTCTATAATGTGCGTATGTTAACGAGCACCGTTTCGATCCTGGGCCAGTAGAGTAGGGTCCACCACGCTTCCGCTGCGCCACCCAGATCAAAGAGATGCAATAGGTGACCTAACTAGATTGGGCTCATAATGTTCTACCCCCTTAAAATTTTATTTTCACCCTCAAGGCTCAAGATCTATGTCCTGATCCATATGTCGGAACAAGGTACAATTTATAACCTATCCTTGACATGAAATGTGATGCGGTCTCCCACTACATTGGTTTTCTTTTCATCAATAATGTGTATTATGGCATTGATACCTATGGTTACAGAAAAGAGCTAAAGATGATGGGTATTGTGATTGATTGCAGGGACAGGTGTGAGTTTGAGGCAAGATGCCTAATTCTACCAAGGAGTTTGGTCGCGGTCCAGACTTATCCTATTTAATCATGTCTAGCTTAATAGGCATGCTATCTTTCTACGTTCATAAGCACAATATGTATGCCGACATGGCATGCAATTTGGGACCTAATTCCTAACTGTCTGTTGCCCATTTGGGCAATTCCTTAGGCCTAAAAGACAAAGTCTTTATCGGCTATATACTCTTAACACTTCTCAAGGACAAAATTATAAACTTTTAGTTGCAAATGGTCGGGCCAACATGGAAAGAAAGTTGTGTAGTGGGTCTGAGTCGGTTAAGCCGAATAACTAAGTCTATTATTCAATTGGCTTAGCATAATTAATTAGTCCTTTACCTTTCTTAGCCTAACCAGTAGCCTAGTCGCAACGTATGTGTAGCGGTAATCCACTAGTTGTGATCCAAAGTCTATGCCTCTACACTAGATGATTTCACTTCATTTCTAATACAAGGAAGGGTTTTATCACTTAGGGTCAAAGTTGTCTAATTGGAACTGAGTTACCTGTAGTTGAATTTAACTACGTCCGAGCATTTTACACATGCTCATACCAGCTAAGAGGGTCCTAAGATTCACATTATTAATTGGTTGGATTTCGTATACGGTCAGGTTCATCGAAATCTAGGAGCACTGCTCTAGGTCCAAAACTCTAAGGGTCATTAAATGGGATTGCACTGCTAATCCTACCTTGGGATTGAGAGTGGCTTGTTTGGTAGGAGGGTGGGAGGGGATTAAAATTAATGGTATAGGCTTTGGAAAATGAGCCTTGTGTCGGAAAGTGTGAGATGGGATTTTCAAATCCCAGGATAATGAATTTCTAAGTGTACTTGGAAAGGGAATTTCGGAATTTACTTTTAATTGCACACGCTCCTAACATGGTATTGGAAAACATGGGATACACCCAATCCAAGGACCATACCCTGCACATACAGTTATTGTTACGTTTACAATTCTATCCACCTAACTCACCTAATGCAGTTGGCCGAAAGGGCCCTAGCGTCATCGAATAAAGCCATGGAAAAATGAAGGAAAGGGAGAAAAGGGCTGGGATCTTTGGGTCTCCACGGATTGGAGGCTCAACAGGTATTGCAGGGGCCCAAAAGAGGGGGGTTTACGAAGGAGAATGGAGAGAACAGGTGGGTGAGGAAGCTCTCACGAGTTTTGAGCTCCAATGGGCGTGTGGAGGGTCCAAATGAGAGAAACGAAGAGGGAAAGGAGAGGAGGGATGCAATGCACGATGGGAGTGGGTAGGCTGTGGTCGAAATTAGTAGGGAGAACGATTGGAAGGGCAGTTTTGAAGAGAAACAGCCAGTTTGGAGAGAGAAACGGTTTGGAGGGAAGGTTTGTGAAGGAAGTAGGGTTTTGGAAGGGTTTCGATGGATGGGACATACATCAGGGGGGTCCCACAGCCTCTAAACTCGATCGGCCCGAGCCGCGGGCCCGGACCAACAAACAAGGTGGCGAGGCCTCGCCGACTTGGCGAGGGCCTCACCGACAAATTGATCAGAAATTGAGGGGGGGCCCATGGGCGTGGTCCTCAGGCCCCCCAGGCCCCAAAAAGCACTGGGTCCCACCCTGGATCCCTCAGGAAGTGCTCTGTTTGGCCCCCCGACCCCGATTCGCTCCATTTCGGGTAGTTCGGGACAAATTAGACGTATTTTGCAATCTGAAATGAGTTATCTGACGTAAAATATATGAATTTGGGGTAGAACGAGTTAATGAAGCCAACCAACCCTGCTGTGCCAAGTTGCGCAGCCTGGAATTGTGAAAAAAACCCTCCGATTGACGGTCATTTCCCTGTTTCAATTTCGTTTTACTAAAAATAGTAGTTTTAGCTTGATTACTCTTACTCCGTTGGGTTTTAGGAGTTACGCCCATTGTGGAAAGGGCTTGGAATAATTAGGAGAATGATTTGGTGAAGCCAAATAGGACACTTACTATTTTTGGCCGAAAACCTTGCACACAAGTAGACATCACGACCCTAGTAAGTCGCGAATTTTAGGAGTCTTATTTATAGTTCGATTTTGATTTCTTTCCCATTAATTGGTATCCCTATTTAAAGGGTTGTCAACTCATTGTTAGTCATTCATTAATCAATTTCGAATTTATTAGAATTTATTTCTATTTCCTGCTTTCTTTCCTCGTGGATTCGAGAAGTCTCTGTGAGGAGTCCAGAGAAGCTCCGAGGATTCAGAGTAGTTATCCTCATCACGTTTATCCCGTATTCTACTGATTTTCAACGGTTGGGATGAGGTGGATTATGATCTAGACTCATTAATAGACGGCCTATGAATGTTTTAAGGTCGACCCGTGCGACCATAGTTGAATACAAACATGATTTCGGTGTTCGTTTTCAGTGAACTTCACCAATTGGCGAAATCAGGATACCTATGACTGTTTCTACGTTCCGTCGCTCCCTCCTAAGTCAGAGTGCGTCAGTGTGCGTCGTGTGACCATAACCCAGGTCCGGTTTAATCCAAATCATGCTCTGATACCAACTGTAACATCCCGAAAAATCGAGGGTCGAGCATAACTCAACTCTCGAGTTTCCAGAACATCACTTATGCAATATAGATAATGATGATTGAATGTTGTCTGCATTAGTGTATTGAACATGAGTGAGATTAAGCCAAAACAGCATATCATACTCCAGAGACAGTTAAATTGCAAACGGAAGACAGTGATAGATATATAAATTATATAACAACTGTGATAAGTCTCCAGAGTGTGATAACATTACCAGGTTAAATAATTACAAGTACAAATCTAAAATATACCAATGTATAAGTGTAATGTCTTCTATCCCAAGTACCATAGCCCCGTCAATACATTACCAGGTCTCTAGAGACCCGTCAGAGAGTTACATGTAGGGGAACTCCTCCTCGACATCATAGTAGTAGTCCGGCTCTCCTTCAGGAGTAGCGTCGCCATCTGCAATCAGACAAAGTCTGATGGGTGTTCGGAACACCGTCTCGTAACATGGGAGTGAGTGATCAACTCAGTGGAACAATAAAGCATAGGTTAACATGTTATCAATTTAGTCAAGTAGTAATGATAAAGCAGTAAAATCAAACACTCCTAACTACTCTTATTAATGCAAGTATGAATGCAGTCATGATGTATGCCCTCACCACACCCTCCCTCGTGCGACACCATCTCACGTTCGCGGCATGCTTTCATCCCTCAGTGCTCCACATCTTCCACGCACATGCAATGCATGATGAGCATGATTACCGAGTTATTATTAGTCCATTTCAAACATCGGGATTGGGAAACTAAGGTACCTCCCTTGTATCATTCCCAAACATGATCCATTCTAGGGTCGTCAGTCCTAGTTAATCTCAGATGATGGTGTGTTTTCTAGGTCACTGCAAAGGCTGCCAGGGCTGTTACGTGCAAAGGTTACACTGCTCCCCCATCACCTCTTTAACGATTCATCGCTATACAGAAACAGGCCTAGTTCATACTCCATACACCGCGGCAAAACTCTAAGGCTCACCGCGATTCCAGAGTATGCTCGAGCTCACTACAAAGGGTTGTCAGGGCTGTTGCTCGCATTAGTTGCACCACTCCCCCATCACCTTATCAATGTAGGCCGACAACACGAATATAGTGTCCCTTACCACCATAATCGGCTCACGAGTTTACTTGGTCACTGGTCACTACGGGGAGGCACGTGGCCCCAGCGTAGGCCGACAGCTCGACCACAGTGTCCCATACCACCATGCCCAGCTCATGAGTCTTAGCGGATCGAGGTACCAAGGTTAAAAGGGATTCCACTGGTAAGTTTGGTACCCTAGGTTCAAGCAGAGGCGTCCAAATATGGTGAACATACATAAGACAGATCGGGTTACTTGACGAACTCTGCTAGCTCGAGCGCACATCAAGTTGAACGATATGAAGCGCATGAGCACTTCGTGTGGCCAACCACTATCGCCAACCGAAGTACGACTCGAGTTCGTCGAACACATCTCATGTGGCAAATGAATCACCGCCACGAATTCAACTCTGGTACCGATTGTCTGGACTATAATCATAGCCCCAAACACAATCATTTGCAGATAGATAAAGCAGTAATGGATTAAGATTCAAATCATACAATAAAAGCCTGATATTATCCGTTTAGGGCTGCTAGGGCTGTTGCATGTATTCGTTGCTCCACTCCCCCATCACCCATGACGGATCATACAACGTAAATATGAATTTAAACATATGCATTGCATAGAAAAAAATCATAAAAGCAGTTGAGCATGTTATGAAGCACAAGACAAGCATGAGTTTGTACATGTTCAATTCCTAATCACACAACTATCCAAGGAAATCATACACATAGTTAAAAGAGGTTGAGAATCATATCTCAACACCCTTAAACATTACAATTTACTAACTACTACTCATTCATACATTTCAACAAACACTTTAAAATACATACATCAACATACATAACATATGTTGGTCACATAGGCCTTAGGCCAAATCCTTTCACTAGAGAGTTGCCCCAATCATAACACGCATAACCCACGACGGATAGTCATGGCAAGCAGGAATCCAAGTTCCATATTCATTCAGTCATTTCCATAAACACTTGGGCCACACATTTTAGCATATATAGTGTATTTTGGCTGTGGGGTTATTTAGGGCAAATCCTTTCGTCAAAGGGGTATCACCAATACAACAACCATATATCCATGATAATTAGTCATGGTGATCACGAATGAGAATTCTATACTCATTCAGCCATTTTCACAAACACTTAGAATACACTATTTCAACATACGTGGTGTATGTTAGCAAAACATGTATTAGGGCAAGTCCTTTCGCCAAGCAAGTATTTTACGCATATATAATATATTTATACAACAAATAATCAGGGCAACCACATCTCTAAAATATATATGTATACGGTACTTTCTACAATACAGTATTGTTACATACATAATGTATATTAGTAAAACATGTATTTAGGCGAATCCTTTCGCCAAATAAGTATTTTATCCATATATCGTATATTCATACAACAAATAATCATGTCAAACACATTTCCAAAATTTATACGTATACGGTATTTTCTACGAATACCTAGAATATGTAAAATTCCATAATCTACATCTTTAATCGAAACAGAAAACAGAAAGCACTTTATACATATCCAATTGCATGCAGATCATGAATCTATCATTATCTGACATTGAAAGCATTGAAAATCATAACCTATACACCTAAAGTCCACACCTTCGGTCGTAGAATCGTAAGGGAGTCGATAGGTTTGCTAAGCTTCCGTATTTGGCAGTTTGGCAACCTATAGAACAAAATAGGTTAGCTATTTCATAACCTACAACCACCCAAACCCCAAATTAGATTAGGGTTAGGGTTTCTTACCTTGAAACAGAGCTGGAATCGCCGGAAAAGCGTTTAGAACGAAGCGGTGTAGCTCGTAAAGCGGCAGGGAAGAGTGGCAGGGAGATTCTCCCACTGTTCCCGCACTTTCTCTCTCTTTTCTCTCTCTTTTCTCTCTCTCAAATATCAAATTCGTATGGCTGTAAGAGAGGGGGTTCTAAGGTCCTTATATAACCTAAAATCTCACCAAAATAGACTTGGGAACAAGGTATACTTGGGTTTTGTTCAAAGGGCATCTGTTTCAGCTCAACGGAGGACTTCTGGCGGGGATCCTTGAGCCAAAGGTCGGACTTAAGCTCACCGGCACCGGATTTACGTTCTATTAAGTTTTCGTTTCAGTGGGATTTCCAAATCACGCGTGGCGGACCAGTTTCAGTTCAACGGTCAGCGAATCTAGATCAGAGATTCCGAGTACATGTAAATGTGTTTGAAATTTCTCATGATCTGAGGGTGTAATTTGGTCTGATTCTGACGGTCTGGTTGCTTAAAACTGATCCGCAAGTGAGAGGTGCCAGATTACTATTCAAGATATTTTATTTTGAATTAATTTCACATTTCTCACACTCTTCACTCCGAGCTCAAGCGAATAGCGCTGGGACACTATCTGGATTTGATTTCCGAGATGGTTGTTAAGCCCAGCGAGGCGGTCCTAAGTCCTTAACTTCGTGTTAATCGGACTTCCGACGTGCGGTCCAGATCCGATACGGAGTTTCGAGATGCTCCCGAGAGCAGCCGGGTAATGAGATTGATCCTAGATTTTAGGGTACCCTAGTGTCAATGATTTACAAGTTTTGGGTCTTGCATATCGTATTTAAAGCGATTGGTGCTAATTTCGCAGGCACTCTAGTTTAACACTAGCTAATTCTCACCTAATTTCTAAAGGATTTAGTTCTGGGCGATTTCTGCCTGAGGTGGTACTTAGTCCTTTGTAGCAATGTTTAGTTTAAGTATTGTTCTTCATCACCTAAACTTTAAGATAGTGTCTAATGTGAAAGTACTTAGAAAATTTAAAGAATAAGGTGGTGAAGGGTGGGATTTGTGAAAGAAATGGGTTCACAAGCGATTTTAGCCCTTGGGACTGAGTTTTGACAAGTTAATAAGGTGTTAGGATCGACCCATTGCCTAAGGACGTCTAATCCCAGGTTGGCAAAAATCCAGGATGTTACAGTGATGGGGGAGTGGAGCAACTATTCCGTGCAACAGCCCTAGCAGCCCTAAACGGATAATACCAGACTTGATTGTATGATTTGAATCTCGATCCATTACTGCTTTACCTATCTGTAATTGAATGTGATTGGGGCTATTGTATAGTCCAAACAATCGGTAACGGGATTGAATTCGTGGTCGAGATTCAGTTGTCACGGGAGATGTATTCGACGAACCCGAGTCGTACTTCGGTTGGCGATAGTGGTTGGCCACACGAAGTGCTTATGCGCTTCATATCGTTCAACTTGTTGTGCGCTCGAGCTAGCCGAGCCCGTCAAGAAACCCGATTTGTCTAATGTATGTTCGCCATGTCTGGTCACCACTGCTTGAACCTAAGGTACCAAACTTACCAGTGAAATCCCTTTTAACCATGGTACCTCGATCCGCTAAGACTCATGAGCCAGGCATGGTGGTATGGGACACCGTGGTCGAGCTGTCGGCCTACGCTGGGGCCACGTGCCTCCCCGTAGTGACCAGTGAGCAACCAAACTCGTGAGCCGATTATGGTGGTATGGGACACTATATTCGTGCTGTCGACCTACATTGATAAGGTGATGGGGGAGTGGTGCAACGATTCCGTATAACAGCCCTGGCAGCCCTTTGTAGTGACCTCGAGCATAGTCTGAATCTGCGATGAGGCGATGAGTCTTACCGTAGTAACAAAGTATAAACTAGGCCTGTATTGATAAGGTGATGGGGGAGTGGTGCAACGATTCCGTGTAACAGCCCTGGCAGCCCTTGCAGCGACCTAGAAACACACCATCGTATGAGATTGTGTAAGTGCTATATTTAATATCCCTGTTTGTTGTCAAATTTATGGTGTCAAAATCACTGCTATATATCTTGCATAAGGGAAGCTCTCACAAAGATCAACATTCATGAACAAGCTAAGCTCACAAGTAAAAAGATCAAACTTGAATGCAAGAACTACTCACAAGTACAAAGATCAAACTTGAATGCAAGAACTACTCACAAGTACAAAGATCAAACTTGAATGCAAGAACTACTCACAAGACATGACTTAAGCTGCAAGACTACAAGAAGACTTCAAGGCAGTTCATAAAGAACTCAAGACACTTTCAAGATTGAGTTACATCAAGATTTCAAGATTGAACTACGTCAAGACTTCAAGGCTTATACTTTAAGGTCACTAGTTCCTAATATTTCAATGTCCTTACTTCATGGTTGAGGTTTGACTGACCTTAGGTTGACCTTAGAAGTAGGTCACTTTGGATACATAAATCGAATGTTTATTTTACATAAGTTTGGTCAGCTCTTCGACTCGTCCTAGGCCTTCTTCGACTAGTCCTAGAGTTACTTCGACCAGTCTAAAAAATTCCTCGATCAGTCGTAAGTTTGTTACAAAAATCGGATATTTTCTGTTAGGCTTCGACTAGTCCAGGGATCTCTTCGACCAGTCGTAGGAACAGTGTCGACTGCTTCTTCGACCGGCCGTATTTCTTCGACACAAAGTCCAGCGATAATTCACAAGGTCTTCGACCAGTCGAAGGTGACCTACGACCAGTCGAAGGAGGCCTTCGACCCGTCGTAGAACAGTCAAAGCTTATCGCGCCCGATTTTTTTCAAATTTGTTATTTCTTCGACTAGTCGAAGAGCTCCTTAGACCAGTTGAAGATGCGATCTGCTCACCTACAAATAGAGCACGAATCTCAGAAGAAATCATCGAATTAATTAATCCATTCAAGTCAATCTTCGTCGAACTTCTGAGAGATAATTCTGTGCTCCATCTAAGCTAAGTGTGCTTATTTAATATTCTCTTTCCTTAGCTTTATTTAATTGATTTGTTTCTGCTATTCCAATCTAATTTGATAAGAGGAATTGTTATTCCCTTTCTTTGGAATCAAAATCAATTAAAGCAAAGCCCTACTTGGTTTAATTTAAAATCTATTAGAATTAGAACCATAGTAATTGAGTACTGGACATTGAACTTGGATATTCAATCATCTACTCTGATTTAGTTCTACTGGGCTGCTACAACGAGGGAGATAATCAGGTATTTTACATTTAATTGTAAATTCCTTTCTGCTTTGGTTTCTTTCAAGATTTACCAGGAAAATATTGTTGTATTGGTTATCTGAGGAGAGCCGGGAAAACTCAGAAGTGGGGTTTTTTAAATTGTGTAAGCCCACAGACAAAGACACAATTGTAAAGGTTTTTGGTGAACCTGGGAAAACCTATTTTGTTAGTGAACGCTAATATCCCCTGTGTGAGGATATTAGGAGTGGAGTAGCATTTTGTGTGGCTGTTGTTTAACAGTTGGTGAACACACAGGCGAACCACTATAATCCCTTGTGTTGTGGTTGAATGATTTATATTTCTAATCTTTAATATTCATTTGTGGGATGTATGTATGGTGGTGAATGTTGTAATCATTTAATTCAAGCATTGTGAGAATTTTGTAATAGTTTAGAATTTATTTTCTACTATTCGTTTATCAGCTTGATATTCAATTTCTTTTAAGAAGTTGTTCCAGCAAGGTTGCCCTGCCATTTTTATGGTGTATGGCTGTCCCTAGAACAATACATTTGTAATTACAATTTATTTCAATTTAGTTTGTATTTATTTCTTTATTCCTCTTTGGTTTGAGATTTGATACAAAGATCTTTCTAGAAATAGGGTTGTCCTACCATAAACTCTGGTTTTTGGTGAAAGGTTGTCCTTAGAACAACATTTGTATCAACCTCTCAAGATCTAAATTTTGAGGTTGATTCACTTCCCTGCATTGTGATTTACTTTGGCTATCATATTCTTTTTTAATTCCGCTGTTATAAGTTTTATTTGGCATTGTCCTATTCACCCCCCCTCTAGGACATATAGCTAGGCCTTTTCAGATTGTCTAGGACTGACGACCCTAGAATGGATCATGTTTGGGAATGATACAAGGGAGGTACCTTAGTTTCCCAATCTTGCTGTTTGAAATGGACTAATAAAAACTCGGTAATCATGCTCATCATGCATTGCATGTGCCTGGAAGATGTGGAGCACTGAGGGATGAAAGCATGCCCCGAACGAAGAGGGTGTCGCATGAGGGAGTATGTCGGTGAGGGCATACATCATGAATGTATCCATACTTGCATTAATAAGAGTAGTTAGGAGTGTTTGATTGTACTGCTTTATCATTACTACTTGACTGAGTCGATAACATGTTAACCTATGCTTTATTGTCCACTGAGTTAGCTACTCACTCCCACGTTACGGGACGGTGTTGTACACACCAACCAGATTTGTTGAGTTTCAGGTGATGGCGACGCTTATGAAGCAGAGCCGGACTACTATGATGTTGAGGTGGAGCTCTCCTTCTTTTAACTCCCTGACAGGTCTATGAAGACCTGGTATTGTATTGACGGGGCTATGGTACTTAGGATAGAATCCATTACACTTACACATTTGGTATATTTTGGAACTATACTTGTAATTATTTAACCTGGTAATGTTATCACACTCTGGGGACTCACCACAATTTTTATATATTTTATATATCTATCACAGTCTTCCACTTGCAATTTAACTGTCTCTAGAGTATGATATGCTGTTTTGGCTTAATCTCACTCATGTTCACTACATTAATGCAGACAACATTTAATCATCATTATCTATGTTGCATAAGTGATGTTCTGGAAACTCGAGAGTTGAGTTACTTCTCGACCCTCAATTTTTCAGGATGTTACATAAGGTGGCTATCTGTTTTTAGAAACGGTTGGACGTTTTAAATTTAAGATCCGACCGTTCTCAGTCACCTATAAAACCCAGGCTCATTTCGAATTTTCACCATCTAGCGCCACTACATCCACATTGCCCATGCCCTCGCCCGTGCACGTGCCCGTGGCCGAGCCCGACCGCGAGTGCATACGCGGGCATGCGTGCGTGTGTTCTAATGCTATGCACTGGAACACACAACCCATGTTTCATCTCCTCCAAAAGCTCCAAGTAAGAATACTCTTCACAAGTCCACATATAAACTACAAAAGTTTTCTTCACATTTCCGATGCGGGACAAAGCACAACACTGCACTTTTTAATTCAAAAAATTCAAAAAAGTGTTTTGACGGGAAAATCCCAAAATTTTGAAAATTTTGAATTTTCATTTTTATAATTGTTAAAAAACCACTTATTTTCAACAATCGGTATGGCCTACAAAGTTATCTACTCCGCCGTTCATTTTATGTTTAATGGCTAAGATTTCACAAGAGCTTGCACGGTGGTAAAAGGACACCTTAACGAGGGTAATACCCACACTCTGGAGTGAATGGATGGCTTGGATCATTCAATGGAGTAGTGAGTGGACCCCACTACTCAAAACTGACGGTCACGGTGAAGACGCTGTTGCGTTTTCAAATTTGAGAAGAAAGATGCTGACCGACTTTAGGAAATTCGGTGCACGGTTGGTGCACTTGTACAACGTGCACACATAATGCTCATGTGAGGTCCATCATGATGTTTGTGAGAAATCTGCTCCGTCCATCCACATTGTCAGCTCATTTAACACGTTGAGACTGAATTTGAAGCATATCTAGGTATTAGGCGTGCTTTAAATCAAGATTTCAGGGGTTGATCTGTCAGTACGGCCATTTCCACAAGGATCCAGAAGCTAAAATTTGATGTGTACGGCTAATTTGTGGTCCCAATGTTGTACATAAGGTTTCGAGCCGATCAGATGGTGGCAACCCTATAATCTTACACTCTGGGTGGCTTTTTAGGCCCATTTGACATGAACGGTCTAATTTTCTAGGATCCTGGCTATGTAAATTCATTCATCTCAGTCCCCTAATTGCCTCTGCCCCACACTCGAATGGACCTCTCCACATTTTAAGGAGGATTCAAGGGAGGATGACTGAAAGGATGCTCAGGACTGATCTTCAAGCCCACATAACCCCCATCTCCTTGGAGATCAGTACATCAATTCAACATTCCTCCTAAGTCCTAGGAGATGACTGAAGCAACTGTCGAAATGTTGCCGAAATTTACATCGGATTGTCTTCTCTTTCATTAATCATGTTGCATTAATTATACTTTATTTTCAGAATCAAGGGAATTCGAAGATGTAAATTAACTTAGAATAAATGTGATCAATGTTCTCTCATTCTTTCTCTGTTATCATTGAATAAATCCCCCAAACTAAACACATTTGTTTTCTTGTCAAAACAAAATGGCGACTCCACTGGGGATTTTATTATTCGATGGTAACTTAGAAAATATTTAGAGAACATTTATCACTTTTTGGCGTATGTACAGACGCCAAAATGGCGACTCTCAACGGGAACATCCTCTCCTTCATCTATGAAAATAAAGTACGATTTTATTTAATAAATTAACTAACACTTCGTTTTGAATGACAGATATACTGCAGCGATCTTTCTCTCGACCAATATAATTGTTTACTTCACATCCAATAGACTTCCACCAAAAAAATGTCAGAGAAAATCAAATCAGTTTCGATCAAAGACAAATAATGCCAGAACGATGACAGTTTCTGGAGAGAGCTAGCTTCTTATACGAGAACGATTAAAACATCAGTTAATCAGCACATGTCTAAGGAAGAGGAACATGCTGCCTTGATCTTGCTGTCCTTTTGCTGGTAGATAAGTTCTCATTCGAAGAACAGGTTGCCTTAATCTGGCAGTTCGTTTGTAGCATCCCTGTGAATGTGATGGCAGAATTCCTTCCATGGTTTTCTTCTTGTATTTTACTTGATAAGCATCAAGATATGCTGAAATGCTTGTGCAAGATAGTATAATATGAAAAGCTTCTTCGAAAGGTCATATTCACCTGGATGGAAGGGAAAATTATTGCCAAGGTCATTAAAAGTTCTGAAGATGATCCTCAACTGCAGTGCTGTGTTGATCCCACACATGACCAGTTAATAGATCGAATAGAGAAAGGGTGGTGTGCTTATGAATCTTCCAAGACTGGAAAAAGGAAACATTTGGAGTCAGTTGTTGATTCAATTGTAGCACATCCAATTGATGAAATATTGTATTGGCACAATGCTAAAAAAGAGAGTTGAATGATATAGCTGAAGAGGCAAGGAAGATATAACTTTCAAGAGATTTCTCTGATTTATCAGCTTTCAGTGAGAGGTTACAATTCATTGCCGAAGTATGCATCTTCCACGGCATTGTTGAGGATAAGGTTATATTCCCAACGGTAGATGGAGAATTATCGTTTTTCAGGAGCATGCTGAAGAAGAAAACCAATTCGACGATTTTAGATGCTTGATAGAAAGCATTTAGAGTGCTGGAGACAATTCAAATTCACCTAATTTTTATGCAAAGTTGTGCTCATATGCTGACCAAATAATGGGTATCATACAGAAGCACTTCCATCGCGAGGAACTTGAGGTTCTTCCTCTTGGTTGTGAGCATTTCAGTCCTACAAAACAACGAGAGCTTCTGTATGAAAGCTTATGTGTGGTGCTACTGAAATTGGTAGACCGCGTCTTACAATGGCTGGTAGGATCATTTAGTGAAGAAGAAGTAAGGTCTTTTCTTCAAAATATGAGCTTAGTAGCTCCAATTGGGCATGGTTACACTTTTCTCTGGCTGGGCATGCAAGGGTCATGCCCGGGATGTTTCCAAATCAGGAAGTCTTTTCGTCTGGGAAATGAACAATAGCTTTTCTGAAATTGGGCATGCACCAAGGCCGATTGACAACATATTCGAATTTCATAAAGCTATAAGCAAAGACTTGGAATATTTGGATGCTGAGTCTGGAAAGCTTATTGGCTGTGATGGGACATTTCTTCGACAGTTCAGTGGAAGATTTCGGCTCTTGTGGGGGTTATATAAAGCTCATAGTAATGCAGAGAATGAGATTATTTTTCTAGCTTTAGAATCTAAGGAGGCTCTTCATAATGTGAGCCATTCATACATTCTCGACCACAAGCAGGAGGAGAAACTCTTTGAGGATATCTCCACCGTTCTTTCCGAGTTTTCCTAGTTGCATGAAATCATGAGCAGAACCAGTCCTTCTAGCATTTCTAATGGAAGTAACCTGAATTCTTCTTGTGATGGGAATGATCTGATGAGGAAGTACAACGAGCTTGCTACGAAGCTCTAAGGATAAAATTATTGGCTGTATAATTGGGACAATAGGAGCAGAAGTGCTCCAGTCAATGTTACCATGGGTAACTTGTGCTCTTACTCAGGAGGAGCAGAATAAGATGATGGACACATGGAGGCAGACAAAATACGTTATCTATAGTTTTGATGTTTCCACTACCAAAAAAAGGGGCAAAGGATACAAAGCACGTTAGTTTTTTACTACGGATATAAATTGTAGCTACATTTTCTACGGTTTTAATCCGTTGCTAAAAAGTTGCCCCACAATTAATAATTAATGGTAGTGTAAGGGGATTTACAGGGCCTAAAAAAATATATTTGTTCTATCTAAACCGTCTATCTGTTTTTAAATATTATTTTAATGTATGAAATCAAAAATCAGATATATCTAAGGCTCAAGTGGACCACACGGTAGGAAACATGGAGATTAAATCACATGTGCTTTTTATGGTGTGGTCCACTTGGGCCTTCAATCTAGTTTAAGTTTGGGATAATTAACTTAAATTATTTATTAAAATTAATGGTCAGAATGGATAAACCAAATACATCATGGTGGGCTCCACGGAGCCCTTAACAAGACCGTCCATGGTCCGTCTCACGAATGGACGCCCAAAAGGTGGGCACACGCCCAAAACTTCTTCCATTTCCCTCTCTCTCTCTCTCTCTCTCTCTCTCTCTCTCTCTCTCTCTCTCTCTCTCTCTCTCTCCGTTCCCACTCCCTATATTTCCTCTTTTTTCTCTCTCAATCGACCGTCTCTTTGTTTCTCCTTTCTTAATCCACCTCTTCTCCTCTAAGGTTACTCTCTCTCTCTCTCTCTCTCTCTCTCTCTCTCTCTCTCTCCTCTCGCATTCCTCTCAGGCAACTTCCATCCATTCCAAGCCTTTGAATCACCTCCGCCTCTATCCCAGCTGTCAAAACTCGCCTCCGCTAAGATGCAGAACGAGGAAGAGCAGAACATGGACCTCCACATCCCCAGGAAATGCTCCGCGACAAACCGTCTGATCACCTCGAAGGACCACACGTCTGTACAGATAAACATCGGGCACTTGGACGAGAGCGAAATGTACATCGGACAGTTCACAACCTTTGCACTATGCGGATTCGTCCGTGTTTAGGGAGATGCTGACAGTGCTCTCGATAGACTCTGGCAGAAGAAGAAGGCTGAGATTCGTCAGCAGTAGAGATGTTACGGTGTTACAAGTAAACTGAGAGTAGAATTTTTACTAAGGTGACAAATACATTATAGCTTTATTCCCTCTACTTGAACTCGAGTAAAAAGATAGATGATGCCTATTTGTCTTTGATGTGTTTCTTTATGCCAGCTGTGGCAGACCGGTTTTGGAAATTTGGAGACCTGCCTCATTTGCCCATTTAAATTTTTAAAAAAGGGTTAGTCTCTCTCTCTCTCTCTCTCTCTCTCTCTCTATATATATATATATATATATATATATATATATATATATATATATATATATATATAGACCAGATCTGGGTTTTTCTCTCAAGCTACAATAGATTCGATGCAAATATGGGGTTTTCTCTCAAGTAATTAGCAGATTATCTACGACCACATTAATCGTAAGGTAATTTCAGCTATTTCATCCGTGCTAACCCTTCTTCTTCTGTTAACAGAGTTTCTAGTTTCTATTCTGTGAATCTAAAGCCTGCTGGCCTTTACTGATTTGTAGTCTGGATGTAACTTTTCATCATATGCTTTCTAGGTTTACAATTGACACAATGCAGTCAGTTTTCCTTGATGAATTTGGGGGAGAAAATGCCCTGGATCATAGCACTCAACAGACGACTCTTATTCAACACATATTTAGTGGTCATCTTCAATCTTAGGTTGAAGTTCTTACTTCCTAAAAATGTTTCAGCACCTTGCTTCTCGTTTGCTATAAAAAATATGTAGGAAGTGTGCCATTCTCTTGGACCTGATTTGAAGAAATGAGGCATTATAGGGTCTTGTTCATCATCAGAGGTTCTTACTTCGTGAATATATTTCAGCACCTTGCTTCTCATTTGCTATAAAAAATCTGTAGGAAGTGTGCCATTCTCTTAGACCTGATTTGAAGAAATGAGGCATTATAGGGTTGCGTTCATCAGCAAAAGTACAATTCACTTATTCAGAGGATTCCATATGGGGTGGGGCCTATGGTTTGGTGATCCAAACTGTTGATGTAATGTATCCCATTGTGTGTGGGAGCTTCCATGGAAATCTTCTGGACTCCCACACTAGAGGATTTTTTTTTTTCAACTGTCACATTGAAGGATCCTAACCCTTGGATATTTGGATGTGGACCATTGCTTTCTCTTCACCATCTATTCATTCGTGACCAATGGAAGTGTTAGGACCATCCAGTCTGGGGTATTTCATAGGAACCCATCTAGGTGAGGCAGTTCGTATCTGCAATCCATGGGGCTCACAACTAGTCAATCCTGTGCATCAGCAAATGGTATGCCTACGCATGAGTAGGACGTAATGATTTCTCTGAAGAAATATGTGAATTCTGAGGAAGATTGGAAGTTTAAAACTCAAGATGTCCACTTGAAATGACTTGAGGGTGTGGCCATTGTTACTGCCAATTATATATCTTATGGTAACTCTCTAGGCATCCTGAATGAATGCAACTATCGGATTCGGACATCTCTCATTTGAAATAAAAAGCCATTGCTTGCTTCAACATGCTATTATTTTTCTAACAAACCTTTTTTTTTTTTTTAGCTTGTTAGTACACCCATTGTCAGTTTACACTTCACTGTTAGCCACCCCCTCCAGGGAATCAATCCCAAGACATCAGTGTTGAAACGAGGTATCTTTCACTCAGTCTACCACTTGAGCTATGGATCTAGGTGTATTTTTCTAACAAACCTGATTGACAGTTTTGCCCCTTAAATAAGATAAACATAACACACCTATGACATGGTACTGGCACTGCCAGTCTACTGCTGCTAGTTTTATGTCCAAAATGAATAAAATAACATGAAAAATTAAAGGAAAAAGAAAAAATAAAAAAAATATAAGGAACAAACACAACAAAAAACGAGGGCTTATATCTCTAATTAAGAAGAAAATTTAGCTAAGCTTCAAACCAAATAAGAGAGAAAACCCAAGGGCCTACACTCGAACATTTTTTAACAAAGAAAATTCAAACAAACTGTAAACCATAGGGTGTTTGGAGTGGCATGAAAATATACATATGATGTCTTGTGCTCACATGTGCTAAGTCTAAGTCATTGAGTGGTGCTGCCCACAATAATATGCTGATGAAAAAAAAAAAAAACCCAAAGAAGCCCATGTGCTTTTTTATTTTATTTTCTTTTTTCCTGCGGGGGTGTTCGAAGGTTTGAAAACCAAATAAATTAGGTGTAATTCCTGACCCTAGGTGTAAATTTTCTACTGTTTGTTCAATATAATTGGTCCACCATATGGATTATCCAGATGCATCAATTGCTCTCTGACCACACTACAGGGTTTCATCATTGTCGTGCTTTTATGTAGAGTTACTCTTACTTTTATTGTATTTTCTAAATATAAATTTTTTTAATGAGAAATACATCAATATCCCTTATTCTCTTTATAGGTGGGAGTTGCATGCAATACTTAAACAAATTCAAACCAACAGATGAGGAAAACCCAGGTCAGTTGCACTAAACCTCTATAATACAAAGAGAAATAGGGGTATCGATCCATACGCATCCACATTACGATAATATATTAGGCATACATAAAACTTAAATTAAACTGCTCAAATTGTGGGTCCTTTTGTTTCTAAGGAAGATATAAATTTATTGTACAACTCAAATTGTGGATGGTAAACATGTCGAGTATTAAGTAGTGTTGTCCATGACGAACATGCCATTGCCCAAAGATAGGTCAATCTTATCATAAAATGGGCCACACATATGTTGAATCTGGAAATTTATTTTTTTTAGTAATTACATGTTCATCGTTAGCCCATCCTATTAGTGGTCTGGACTTTGCAGATGCATATGGTTGTTTCCGATGTGCTTTAATAATCCTCTCTATCTCACCTCCTATTTGGATTTTGTTTTCAAATTATAGGATGAGGGTTTTAGTGTGCTACCATTCTTTTGACATGGTGCCATGTTGTCACAGGAAGTTCATTCTCATGGGTGCCAAGTTGTCACAGGAAATTCATCCTCATGGGCCCAAGTCATGGACTTAACTAAATTTATGGTAAGTGCTTTCTATTATAAGTGCCATCTGCAAGTCTATTATGTTGGTACCAGTCCAACTGAAGTGGATCAGTTCTGAATGTCCTTTTGCCGATCTGGCTACCTATCTCCAACATTTTAACAATCACCATGGACGTGGATTACTTTCAGCTAGGGCTGCAATGGATTTCAGCACCTGTAAGGTGCGTGGTTCATTAATGAGGTTTATGTGCAGAGGTACTCTCTCTCAGAAGAGAACTTTGTTTTTTTCAGTAGCAGTTTCAATGGGAAAGTTGTAGCAAGGGAATTATGTAGTGTTATTGATTGGGTGGAAAAAAGTGGTTTCAGAGATATTGGCATATTACATATGAATTTGGCCTGGAGATATTGGCCATTGCATGTAAGCTTTGAATTAGTTTTGTTGGAATCTTGTTCTATTGTTATTGATTTGTAGCTGTTAATTTCACATAATTATTCTATCATAATGTTCTGTTTTCTTCCACATGAATTTTGTTCCCAAGCTGATAAATCAGGTAGTTTACATGTCCCGCTTTCTGTCCCGAAGCTGGGTAGTCGTGTAGGATTGGTTGATGCTTGTTTAAGTCCTATAACCATGCAAGATTGCAACAATTTTTATTTTAATTTTCTTTTGGGAATGACAAAGAAGTGAAGATTTTGGTAACTAACATATGAAATATAAGTGGAATGTAAAAGATTTCGAATGTAGTAAACTCACAAGTGAGTGATGAGAGGGTTCATATGCACATGAAGAGTGTTGTTGATTCTATTGCTGGTGAAACAATTGAGATGGTAATAGCAACTGTAGACTGGTTTCCTTGTCTTTGTAAATAAGACAAGATTAATTCATCCATTCTCTCTCTAAAGTTGCTTGCAAGTAATGTTGATACAGTTCTCCGGCAAATAGAATAGAAATAAAATCATGATTTTAAATACCCTTCAATACAACCCAATATGAACTGAGCCAAATCATTTTGTATGTGGCTTGAGTTAGATTTTTTTTTTAAATAAAAAAATAAAAAAATGTCACATATGATTTCAGCCTGAACGTGTAAATGCATCGGTAATAAACAAAATTTTGGAGATGTGACTTTGTATTGTATTCTCTTACTGACCAATCAGCCTATGAGCAATGCCTTATTCAGCTTAGGCATGATCATATATGTGTGGGTCATGTAGTTTACTTAATATCTACTTCATTCACTTGTCAACTTTTACTGTTAGCTGTGGTAGTTGTTTCCTTGACCAATAACAGGAAATAAAGTAGTCAGTGTGATGAAAGCAGGGCAGACCTTTACAATCGAACCCATGATCAAAGCAGGGCCGACCAAAGTGCTTCATTGTTGTATGAACAAAACAGGAAGTCAAACAAGTGAAGTTCATTGGGGATATCTAAAACATTTTAAATTCATTTTTAAAGAAATGGGTTTGACTGAATTGTTCCATTTCAATCGGCAAATGTCACATTGTGTAACAGCCCACGCCCACACTGTATGATATTGTCCGCTCTGGGCACAGCCCGCACGGTTTTGTTCTCGGGGAACTCTCCCAAAAGGCCTCATACAGTATAGGGTGACAACTCTACATATAACCACCACAACTTCAGACGGCACTTCCGATGTGGGACAAAGCTTCACCTTTCACTGTATGCACAGTAGCTTGCCAGCCACAGTAGTCTGCCAGCCACACAGTAGCCTGTCAGCCATCTTGGGGCCCGCCCACATGTGTGCCCGCCCACGTGTGCCCTCCCACATGTGACCACAGTGACGAGGCGTCACAATATCCTCCACCGAGGGCAGAGCCGTCCTCGGCTCTGATACCATTTGTAACAGCCCACGCCCACACTGTATGATATTGTCCGCTCTAGGCACAGACCGCACGGTTTTGTTCTCGGAGAACTCCCCCAAAAGGCCTCATACAGTATAGGGTGACAACTCTACATATAACCACCACAACTTCAGACGACACTTCCGATGTGGGACAAAGCTTCACCTTTCACTGTGTGCACAGTAGCCTGCCAGCCACAGTAGCCTGCCAGCCACACAGTAGCCTGCCAGCCATCTTGGGGCCCGCCCACATGTGTGCCCGCCCACGTGTGCCCTCCCACATGTGACCACAGTGACGGGGCGTCACACATTGCCGTGCATATCCATCATATCTTGTAGGTATGCAAGGATGAGTTCTACATTACGAAAGGTTGGCCGACCTATTTTGTACTCTATATGTGAATAGTAAGTGCATGTTCTACTAAAAGTTAACACCCTTCAGCACTAATAGCTCATTCATTGGTAGTATCTCGTTTATGCTTCCTATTTCAATGTATGGAGCACACGTATGTGCTTTTTGTGCTTTCTCAGATTTTGGGGTGAGCATCCCTATCTTTAGTTAGTCTTCTTTATCAGATTTCTATTTTTGGGCTATATGGTACTTCTCAGTTTTCCATTTTGGTGCCTTTAGAAATAAATGATGATTACTCACAGGTAATGTATTAGTGTTCTAATCCTTCGGTAAGTACCTTTGTTGCTCATACTCTGATGAAGTCCACAGTGGTTGCGTCTAGCAAATAGAGAATTATATGGACTAGGGAACTGCACGGGCAGTTTGTCAAAGTTGTCAATCATCTTGGAGGTGTAGCGAGTGAGTAACGTAAAACCTTCTTCGAACTATTTAGTGTTGTAGGTTGGAATTACAACAATAATTTTTTTCGTCAAGTGTAGAAGCAACTTCGAAGGGGATATTAAAACTAATGAAATCAGAAGGGTTGACAATCTCCCACATCAAAAGCCATTTACAAGTGTTTCTTTGTGACTGCTTGATATCTATTAGATGAAGTTTATATTTTCTTCTTAGCTTGAACCCTTGATTCAAGGGACCATCATTTATTTGCACAAGTATCGGTGGCTGTGAATGAATAGTGAACAAAAGGGGAAATTGGTCAATTATCCAAACCAGAAGGGCTCACAAAAGAAATTGGTGGCCGTGAATGAATAGTGAAAAAAGGACAAAATTAATTTGCTAACACAAGGGCAGTGAATTGGCTATTCTTCATCCAAGAATGGGCCAACAGGTTTGAATGGTCTTGGTTGAAATGCATGCATGCTATGTGTACCCTAGATGGGTTCTACCATTTACAGTAGTGTTCACTCCCCAAGTATATGGTTGTGATGTAGTAATAAACTCGGTGAGACCGAGGTCGAATCCACAGGGACTGAAACTTGTACGTAATCGGAAAATAACTTGAACTAGAACTAGGATAAGATGAAATCTAAATCGGGTAAAAGGAAAGGAATAATTGTGAAATATTACTCTAAAACTCGTTAAATTCAAAGGTTGGAAACTAGGGTGCCAAGGATCCACTTGTAGCAATTAGTGAGATCTACGGTCGATCCATGAACTCAATTGGACTTTGAGTCCCATCTTCATCCAGTTGGAAGATATAACCTGAAAATCAATTCTGAACTTCATTTATCTAGTTTTCAAGTGATCAGATAGGTGTAAATTAAAATGGATTCCATCACAAAACCATGCCCATGAGACAAAGCAAACAACAAAATTAAACCAATTCACAGCCAATCTGAGTGATGTATGAATGTCAGGAAGAGTTCCGTCATTTCACCATGTCCAAGGGGCGATAGTGAACAACAGGGCGTCCTGGCTTCATAATCATAAGAAAGGAAAAGGAAATACTCAAGCCATTGCAGATCTAATGTAATGTAAATCACAATAAACCATTAAAAGCTAAAGCATTCTTTCATCTAACTAGAATCAAATATAGTTCATCACATGCATCCAAGCCGTAGGATCAACCCCATCACGCCACATGCTTCACCTCTTAGCCCTAGCTAAGAGGTTCAACCCAATGTGAATGGGCTGGATCCCTTAAACAAAAACAAAATATAAAGAAAAAAAAAACACTTTACTCTCCTCTGTGCACCATCCCAGCCATAGATTCTCCCCCCTTTCCACGTCCCAGCCTATTCGTTTTATAAGCATGAGTTCAATCGGTGGGCTTTGGGGATAGTTGCGTGCGTAAGACCTATTTACCCAACAATATATTGAGTAACTTCATGTCGGCAAGAAAACTGTAAATGTGGAACATCTTTGGCATTCAATCTTTATTGCTTGGGTTGATTTTGGATGGCCGATCACATGAATGGTTTGGATCTTCATGCGGATCCCTCAAGGTGGAGGACTGAAGACGTCAGAGGAGTCAGCTACGTAGCAAAAGCCGGAGATCTTCCACAATAGCATGCGAAGCAAAACAAGATGCAACGTTCTTGCGTTTGGCCCGGTTCTAGGGTCGGTGGAGCAGATGATTACAAGATCTGAGTCGTTCAGACTCCTTGATGGCGGACTGCCACCCCACAGGAACGATTTGAACGGTTCAGATCAACGAACCGACCATGATCTTCATCGTGGAATGAAGGTGAAACTCCGATTTTTCTGGACGTGTGCTCGTTGCGGACGTTCTTGCGTTGATGCTTGGTGGGGCCCATGATTGAGGTCAGTTGGGAAATCCACGCAGTCCATTAGAATCACAATGAAAAACCGCTTAGATATGGCTGGTTTTGGATCAAAATAACTGTGGCCCATTGAATTTTATACACGTCATCCATTAAATGAGCTAGCGCTATTTCCATTCATACTCGTGTAAGGATCTAAAAAACCACCGTGTGTATGGTCGGTTTGACGTCCTGAGATGAATGAACGGTCCAGATGGACCATATGATGAGTGATGATGGGCCGGAGTCTTAGTCGGTGTCGACGCTGTGGAAACTGAAACAGCAGTTTCCATTTTCGCATGAAACTCGTCGGGTCAGCAAGTGCTGACCGATTTGTTTTCTATGGTGCACAGCTAGTGCACCATTTCAGTGCACTCCACTTGGAAAAGTGGGTCCCAACATGATGTTTATGTGTGATCTGCTCTGTCCATCCATTTTATCACATCAATTAAGGGGTTGAGGCTAACTTTGAAGTATATCCATATATCAGGTGGACCCCAAATCAGGATTTAAGGGTCCTATTTGTCCGTTGGGCCACTTTCACAAGGATCCAATGGTCGAAATTTGACGTGTACGGTTAATTTATGGTACTCAGTCCATATATGAAGTTTCGAACTGAACAGATTGTGGGAACCCTATGATCTCGCATTCTGGACACCCTTCAGGCCACTTGAGCTTCAGTTTCTCGATTTTCTCAGATCTCTGGCGTGTAAATCCGTCGATCTTGGTCCCCTGGGGTCAGTCCCTTTCCTTGGTGAATTCTGAGCGTTAAATCTGTGCTTTAAGCACCTATTTCAGTCCAAGTTTGTAATTACACCTTGCATCATAAACACGATTAAAATGGTCATTAAACAGTATCATGTTCGTAAATCTAGGTAGTAACTGGGGTCTCATATGCAATATTTGACCCTCAACACAGCCCCCAACCAGCATTTTGCTAGTCCCGAGGAAAATATGCGAAAAATAAGTTGAGAACTACAGGACAATATCTAAAACCTCGAGCGATTTTTTAAAACAATCAAGATACTAGAAATCTAAGATTCATGAATGTTGGGCATTATGTTCCCTATACTTAAGCGCTTGGTAGACTTCATAATCAAGATCAAAGTATTAATCCGTCAATTAGAAAAAAATTTAAACATTAGGATCCATGATTGTACAGTCTAATCTCGGCTTATCGTCACTAAAATTCACTTCTCTATTTCAGGATACCATTGGTAACCAACAAGAGGATTCATGATAACCAAGACTTAAACCAAAACTTGCCTCACAGATCATCTTTTTATTCTTCTAGCTTTTTGAATTTTCCATTAAAAGAAAAGCCAAGAAGGGAAATCAAATCCTCACCTATAGGGAACAAACCTATGGTGAAAACTGTACACCCAACCCTTTTCACATATCATCCATGGGGAATTAAATCTACACCTATAGGGAGCAAACCTATGGTGAAAATATTCACCCAACCCTTTCCAAAGGTATCTTTTTTTCTTTTTCTTTTTTTAGCTAGGTATTTTCTCTTTCTTCAATTGATCATGATGGACAAATTCCCTTGGTTGGTTCCTTCTATGCTTAATGATCACCAAGTTATCCCTTCAATATCGAACTGAAACCTTAATGTGCAAACGAGATGTGTCTTGTGAAATCACGACTCAATCAATATTTAAAACTTCTAATCATGGATTAACAGTTCGAACTTAACTGTGAAATCTAACAAATAATTGAATCCAATAGTCATAAATTACTAACATCACTTATCTTGTAATTCAAAATCCAAGATGGTTGTCAAAATCACTTCGAATTCATAAGAAAGTCCAGAAAATTTTTAAAATTTTCACAATTTGCTAAGGACCAAGAAAACACTGATTAGGCAACCTAATCTCCCACCCCCAACCTAAAATCTACATTGTCCTCAATGTAAAAGATATGTGCATGCAATGCACATGAGACAACGAAATTGAAAGAGAAGTGATGAAAAGATAGTACCTGGATGAAGGACTCAAGAAGCTTTTCCACAGAGATCTCAACATGAAAGCTGGTCAGTAAGATAATGAAAACAACTAAATCAAACTAACCTAAAGCAACTGAAAAGGAAACTAACCTAGTGGCATAAAACCATCTAACCTAGAACAACATAAAGCAAACTACCCTAGTCTTAAGAAATGTAACGCCCTGAAAATCGGGGGGTCGAGCATAAACTCAACTCTCGAGTTCCAACGCATCACTTATGGAACAAAATAAATGATGACTGAATGTTGTCAGTATTAGTGCACTGAACATGAGTGAGATTAAACCAAAACAACATATCATACTCCAGAGACAGTTAAATTGCAAGCGGAAGACTGTGATAGATATATATACAATATAAAAACAGTGGTGGGTCTCCAGAGTGTGATAATGTTACCAGGTTAAAAAATTACAAGTACAATTCTAAAATATACCAGATATGAGGAAGTGTAATGTCTTCTATCCCAAGTACCATAGCCCCATTAATACAATACCAGGTCTTCATAGACCTGTCAGAGAGTTACATGTAGGAGAACTCCTCCTCAACATCATAATAGTGGTCCAGCTCTGCTTCATAAGCATCGCCATCACCTAAAACTCAACAAATCTGGTTGGTGTGTACAACACCGTCCCGTAACGTGGGAGTGAGTGATCAACTCAGTGGAACAATAAAGCATAGGTTAACATGTTATCAATTCAGTCAAGCAGTAATGATAAAGCAGTACAATCAAACAATTCTAACTACTCTTATTTAATGCAAGTATGAAATGACATGATGTATGCCCTTGCCAAACCACCCTCATGCGACACCATCTTACGTTCACGAATGCGTTCATCCCTCAGTGCTCCACATCTACTAGGCACATGCAGTGCGATGATGAGCATGATTACCAAGTAATTATTAGTCCATTTCAAACAGCAATATTGGGAAACTAAGGTACCTCCCTTGTATCATTCCCAAAAATGATCCATTCTAGGGTCGTCAATCCTAGTTAATCTCATACGATATTACGGTTTGAGAGGCATCGCGAAGGAATCACAAAGGGCTCGTCACCCGTCAGCACAGATACAGATCTCACCGTATATGGCTCAATTGCTAGCCGTCAGCTCGAATACAGGTCTCACCGTACTGTTCAATCGATGGCCGTCAGCTCGAATACAGGTCTCATCGTACTCGACTCAACTCATGCTCTAGTTGCTGCGAAGGGCTCATCGCCAATCACAGACCTTAGAGTATACTCGAAGACACTACGAAGGGCTCGTCGCCCGTCAGCACAAATACATGTCTCACCATATTTGGCTCTCGCCGTAGGTGTCGACAGGTCGAATATAGTGTCCCATACTACCATAACCGGCTCACGAGTCTGGTTGCTCACTGGTTACTACGGGGAGGCACGTGGCCCCAGCATAGGCCGACAGCTCGACCACGGTGTCCCATACCACCATGCTTGGCTCATGAGTCTTAGCGGATCGAGGTAACATGGTTAAAAGGGATTTCACTGGTAAGTTTGGTACCTTAGGTTCAAGCAGTAGCTTCCAAACATGGTGAACATACATTAGACGGATCGGGTTACTTGACGAGCTCGACTAGCTCGAGCGCACAACAAGTTGAACGATATGAAGCGCATAAGCACTTCGTGTGGCCAACCACTATCGCCAACCGAAGTACGACTCGGGTTCGTCGAACACGTCTCACGTGGCAAATGAAACTTAGCCACGAATTCGATCTTGTTACCGACTGCCTGGACTATACAATAGCCCCAATCACATTCAATTTCAGATATTTAAAGCAGTAATGGATCAAAATTTAAATCATACAATCAAAGACTGATGTTATCCGTTTAGGGCTGCCAAGGCTGTTGCACGCACTCGTTGCTCCACTCCCCCATCACCCATGATGGATCATACAACGTAAACATGAATTTAAACATATGCATCACATAGATAAAATCATACAATCATTTGAGCATGTTATGAAGCACAACATAAGCATGAGTTTGTACATATTAAATTCCTAATCACACAGCTATCCAAGGAAATCGTACACATAGTTAAAGGAGTTGAGAATCATATCTCAACACCCTTATACATTACAATTTACTAACTACTACTCATTCAGACATTTCAACAAACACTTTAGACTACATACATCAACATACGTGACATATGTTGATCACATAGGTATTAGGCCAAATCCTTTCACTATGGAGTTACCCTAATCATAACACGCATACACCCACGACGGATAGTCATGGCAAGTAGGAATCCAAGTTCCATATTCATTCAGTCATTTCCACAAACATTTGGGCCACACATTTTAATATAAGTAGTGTATATTGACCGTGGCGTGATTTAGGGCAATTCCTTTCGTCAAAGGGGTATCGCCAATACAACAATCATAAATTCATGACAATTAGTCATGGCGAGAACAAATGAGAATTCTATACTCATTCGGTCATTTTCACAAACACTTAGAATACACTATTTTAACATACATAGTGTATATTAGCAAAAAAATGTATTAGGGCGAACCCTTTCGCCAAACAAGTATTTTATCCATATATAATATATTAATATAGCAAATAATCATGGCAAACACATTTCCAAAATTTATACATATACAGTACTTTCTACAGATACCTAGAGTATGTAAAATTCCATATTCTTCATCTTTAATCGAAGCAGAAAATAGACAACACTTTGTACATGTGCAATTGCATGTAGATCATGAATCTATCATTATCCAACATTGAAAGCATTGAAGACCATAACCTATACACCTAAAGTCCGCAGCTTTTGTCGTAGAATCGTAACGAAGTCGATAGGTTTGCTAAGCTTTTGTATATGGTAGTTTGGCAACTTATAGATCGAAATAGGTTAGCTATTTCATAACCTACAACCTATACAACCCCAAAACAGATTAGGGTTAGGGTTTCTTACCTAGAAACGAAGTCGGAATCGGCGGAAAAGCGATGAGAATGGAGTGGTGGAGCTCGTGGAGCGGCAGGGAAGCATGACAGGGAGATTCTCCCACATCTCCCGCACTTTCTCTCTCTTTTCTCTCTCTTTTCCTAGGGGTTTTCTCAAATTCGTATGGTTATGAGAGAGAGGGTTTTAAGGTCCTTATATAGCCTAAAAACACATCGAAATAGACTCCAGGTCAAAGTAAACTTAGGTTATAACCAAAGCGGGTCAGTTTCAGCTCAACGGAGGACTTCTGGCGGGCCTCCTTGAGCTAAAGGTCGGACTTAAGCTCACCGACACCGGATCTACGTTTAGTTAAGTTTTTGTTTCGGTCGGGATTCCAGATCACACGTGGCGGACTATTTTTAGTTCAATGGTCAGCGGATCTCGATCGGAGATTCCGAGTAGATGGATATGTGTATGAAATTTCTCCTGATCCGAAGGTGTAATTTGGTCTGATTCTGACGGTTTGGTTGCTTAAAACTGATCCGCAAGCGAGAGGTGCCAGATTACTATTTGAGATATTTATTTGTAAAGAAAATCAAGTGTTTTCACACTCCTTGCTCCGGACTCAAGCGAATTACACTAGGACACTATCTGGATTTGATTTTCGAGATGGTTGTCAAGCCCAGGAAGGCGGTCCTAATTCCTTAACTTCGTGTTAATTGGACTTCCGATGTGCGGTCCAGATCTGATACGAAGTTTCAAGATGCTCCCGAGAGCAGCCGGGTAATGAGATTGATACTAGATTTTAGGGTAACCTAGCGTCAATGATTCTACAAGTTTTGGGTCTTGCGGATCGTATTTAAAGTGATTGGTGCTAATTTCACAGGCACTCTAGTTTAACACTAGCTAAATCTCGCCTAATTTCTAAAGGATTTAGTCCTGAGTGATTTCGGTCTGAGGTGGTACTTAGACCTTTATAGAAATGTTTAGTTTAAGTATTGTTCTTCATCACCTAAACTTTAAGATAGTGTCTAATGTGAAAGTACTTAGAAAATTTAAAGGACAAGGCGGTGAAGGGTGGGATTTGTGAAGGAAATGGGTTAAGGAGCGATTTTAGACTGTGGGATTCAGTTCTGACCAGTTAATAAGGGGTTAGGATCGACCCATTGCCTAAGGACGTCTAATCCCAGGTTAGCAAAAATCCGGGATGTTACAATCTACCCCCCTTAAAACAAAATTTCGTCCCCGAAATTGCCTAAGGGTAATGGGGAAAGATTTAATTATTTCCTTTGCCTAAGTTTTATTACGTAGGGTATATACTAGACTGGTTCATTTTAGTCTACCCCCCTTAAAACTTTATTTTCACCCTCAAGGCTCAAGAGCTATGTCTTGATCTGTATGTCGGAACAAGGTGTAATTTATAACCTATCCTTAACATGAAATGGGAAATACATTGGTCTGCCTTTCATCGACGTGTGTGCTATGACATTGATACCTATGGTCATAAAAAGCTAAAGATGATGGGTATTGTGGTTGATTTCAGGGGCAGGTGTGAGTTTGAGGCAAGATGCCTAATTCTACCAAGGAGTTTTGTCACGGTCCAGACTTATCCTATTTAACATGTCTAGCTTAACAGGCAGGCTATCTTTCTACGTTCATATGCACAAAATGTATGCCGACATGGCATGTAATTTGGGGCCAAGTTCCTAACTGTCTGCTGCCCATTTGGGCAATTTCTTAGGCCTAAAAGACAAAGACTCTATCGGCTATATACTCCTAATACTTCTCAAAGACAAAGTTAGAAGTTTTGTTTGCAAGTGGTCGGGCCAACACGGAAGGAAAGTTGTGTAGTGGGTCTGAGTCGGATACATGGACCTTCTGCCTAGCTAGGACAGAAAATTGTCATATCATTTCTTAATCCTAGTTGATCCCGACCTTCTGCTTGATCAGAGCATAGGGTTCATTGGTCACTACCAGGATTGAGAATTTGATTCAAACCGCGAATACCTCGCTTATATGTAGTTTCTCTGCTCCGTGTTCCTAATTGTACTGAGTCCTTGAAAGGTATTTCTAAGGGGTGTATAGATTTGACCTAACATTAAATCCAAGGGATATATAAGTTTTCTCTCTGCGTGATTAGTTTCTAGTCAAAACAACCTTCCTAAGAGTTATTAAAGAAGTCTATGAGTACCGAGGGGATTTAACGAAGGAACGGGGTCTCGCTCCAACCTAATCAAGTCAACTAACTAAATTTTATCTACATTCCTTAGTATAACCAACCAATAGTTATAATCCAAAGTCTAAGTTCTAAAACAAGAAATTGTTTATCACTTAGGGTCAACATTGTCTGATTGGAATTGAGTTGCCTACACTTGACTTTTACTACACTCGAGCATTTCACACATGTTCATACTCGCTAAAAAGATCCTGGGGTTTACATTATTAATTTGTTGGATTTCCTATACGGTCAGGTCTGTCGAAAACTAGGAGCACCACCCTAGGTCCAAAACTCTAAGGGTCATTAAATGGGATTGCATTGCTAATCCTACCTCGGGATTGGAAGTGGCATGGTTGGTAGGAGGGTGGGTGGGGATTAATTTTATAGGCTTTGAAAAATTAGTCATGTGTGGGAAAGTGGGAGATGGGATTTTCAAATCCCATGATGATGAATTTCTAAGTGAAATTTGAAAGGAAATCTCGGAAGTTACCTTTAATTGCATACATTCCAAAGATGGTGTTGGAAACCACGGGATACGCTCAATCTAGGGACCCTACCTTACACATATTGTAACATCCCGGATTTTTGCCAACCTGGGATTAGACGTCCTTAGGCATTGGGTCGATCCTAAGACCTTACCAACTTGTCAAAACTAAACCCCACAGTCTAAAATCGCTTCTGAACCCATTTCCTTCACAAATCCCACCCTTCTCTACCTTGTGCTTTCAATTTTCAAAGCACTTTCGCCCTAGACACTATCTTAAACTAGCTAAGTAGTAAAACTTGGATCACTTTATCTACAAACTGCAAAGGCCTAAGTACCATCTCAACCAGAAAACAATTAGGATTAAATCCTTTAGAAATTTAACAAAGTTAACTAAGTGCAAAACTCGATTAGCCATGAAATCCGTTGGGATTGCTTTAAATACGATCTGCAAGACCCAAAACTTGCAAAATCAGTGACTCTAGGTTTCCCTAAAGTTTAGAACCAAACTCATTTCCCGTCTGCTCTCGGGAATGAAACGAAACTTCGTATTAAGTCTAGACCGCACATCGGGAGTCCGATTAACACGAAGCTAAGGAACTAGGACCGCCTCACTGGGCTTGACAATCATCTCAAAAATCAGATCCAGCCGATGTCCCACGGCCATTCGTTTCGATCTGGAGCGAGGGAGTGTGAAAAACACTATTCCCATCCTAATTAAAATATCTGGAATAGTGATCTGGCACCTTTCGCTTGCGCATCAGTATTGAGCAACCAGACTGTCAGAATCAGACCAAATTACACCCTCGGATCAGGAAAAATTTCAGGAACATTTACATGTACTTGGAATTTCGGATCGTGGCCCACTGACCGTTGAACTGAAAGTGGCCCGCCACGTGCGATCTGGGAATCCGATCGAGTCGAAAACGTAATCCCTCATAGATCCATGTGTGGTGAGCTTAAGTCTGACGTTTGGCTCAAGGAGGGCCACCAGAACCTCTCTTTTGAGCTGGAAAAGTGACGAAATACCTATATTAGCAGTAACCTTTGAACAGGAGTCTATTTCGGTGAGTTTTGAGACTATATAAGGACCTTAAACCCTCTCTCATGGCAGCCATACGAATTTGGATTTGAGAGAGGGAAAAGAGAGAGAAAGTGAGGGAGAAGTGGGAGAATCTCCCTGCCGTCGTTCCCTGCCACCACACGGGCTACACCATCCCTTTCTCATCGCTTTCCCGGCGATTCCAGCCCCGTTTCTAGGTAAGAAACCCTAACCCTAATCTGTTTTAGGGTTGTATAGGTTGTAGGTTATGAAATAGCTAACCTATTTCGTTCTCTAGGTTGCCAAACTGCCGAATACGGAAGCTTAGCAAACCTATCAACTCCGTTACGATTCTACGACAAAAGGTGCGGACTTTAGGTGTATAGGTTAGGGTTTTCAACACTTTCAATGTCAGATAATGATAGATTCATGATCTGCATGCAATTGCACATGTACAAAGTGCTTTCCGTTTCCTGTTTCGATTAACGTTGTAGAATATGGAATTTCACATACTCTAGGTATACGGAGAAATACGGTATACGTATTTTTTTTTTCGGGAAAATGCTTGACATGTTTATTTAATGTATGATTATATAGTATATGGATAAAATACTAGTTCGGCGAAAGGAATCGCTGAAATACATGCTCGTGTGTAAATGCCTAGTATGTTGAAATTGTGTATTCTAGAAATACCGCGTATGTGTAAATTTTGGAAATATAATTGTCATGATTAATTGTTGTATGAATATGGTATACGCGGATAAAATAACCGCTTAGCGAAAGAATAGCCCTAATACATGTTTGCTAACATACGCTATGTATGTTGGAATAGTGTATTCTAAGTGTTTGTGAAAATGGCTGAATGAGTATAGAATTCTCATTCGTGCTCGCCATGACTAATTGTCATGGATATATGATTGTTGTAATGGCGATATCCCTTTGACGAAAGGATTTGCCCTAAGTCACGCCACGGCCAATATACACTATATAGGCTAAAATGTGTGGCCCAAGTGTTTGTGGAAATGGCTGAATGAATATGGAACTTGGATTCCTGCTTGCCATGACTATCCGTCGTGGGTGTACGCGTGTTATGATTGGGGCAACTCCCTAGCGAAAGGATTTGGCCTAATGCCTATGTGATCGACATATGTCATGTATGTTGATGTATGTTTGTTTAAGTGTTTCTTGAAATGTCTGAATGTGGAGTAGTTAGCAAATTGTAATATATAAGGGTGTTGAGATATGATTCTCAACCTCTTTTCACTATGTGTATAATCTCCTTTGATAGTTGTGTGATTAGGATTTGAACATGTACAAACTCATGCTTGTGTTGTGATTCATAACATGCTCAACTGTTTTATGATTTTAACTATGTAATGCATATGTTTAAATTTATATTTATGTTGTATGATCCGTCATGGGTGATGGGGGAGCGGAGCAACGAGTGCGTGCAACAGCCCTGGCAGCCCTAAACGGATAATACCAGACTGATTGTATGATTTGAATCCTGATCTATTACTGCTTTATATCTCTGTAATTGATTGTGTTTGGGGCTATGATTATAGTCCAGGCAATCGGTAACGAGATTGAACTCGTGGCTGAGATTCATTTGCCACGTGGGATGTGTTCGACGAACTCGAGTCGTGCGTTGCCTGTCGGCAGTGGCTAGGCCACACGAAGTTGTTTATGCACTTCATGTCGTGCAGCTCAACGGGCGATCGCGCTAGTCGAGCTCATCAAGTAACCCGATCTGCCTTATGGATGTTCACCTTGTTTGGTCGCTACTGCTTGAACCTAGGGTACCAAACTTACCAGTGGCGATCCCCGTTTAACCATGGTACCTAGATCCGCTAAGTCGCATGAGCCGGGCATGGTGGTATGGGACACCGTGGTCGAGCTGTCGGCCTACGCTGGGGCCATGTGCCTCCCCATAGTGACCATTGCGCAATCAACTCGTGAGCCGAATATGGTGGTATGGGACACTGTATTCGAGCTGTCGATATTTCGGCGAGAGCCGAGTACGGTGAGATCTGTGCTCATGCTGACGGGCGACGAGTCCTCCGTGGTATCATCGAGTACACTCCAAGGGTCTGTGATTGGCCACGAGTCTTTCACAGCAACTAGAGTGTGAGTTGAGCCGAGTACGGTGAGACCTGTACTTGAGCTGATGGCTAGTGATTGAGCCGAGTACGGTGAGACCTGTACTCGAGCTGACGGCCAGCAATTGAGCCGCATACGGTGAGATCTGTATCCGCGCTGACGGGTGACGAGCCCTTTGCGATGCCTTCACTACGTTTCTCAAACCATAACATCGTATGAGAATAACTAGGATTGACGACCCTAGAATGGATCATGTTTGGGAATGATACAAGGGAGGTACCTTAGTTTCCCAATACTGCTGTTTGAAATGGACTAATAATAACTTGGTAATCATGAGCATCATCGCACCGCATGTGCTTTGTAGATGTGGCGCACTGAGGGAGTTAAGCATTCGCGAACGTAAGATGATGTCGCTTGAGGGTGGTTTGGCAAGGGCATACAGCATCATGTCATTTCATTCTTGCATTTAATAAGAGTTATTAGAATTGTTTGATTTGTACTGCTTGATTGAATTGATAACATGTTAACCTATGTTTTACTGTTCCACTGAGTTGATCACTCACTCCCACATTACGGGACGGTGTTCCGAACACCCACCAGATTTGTTGAGTTTCAGGTGATGGCGATGCTTATAAAGCAGAGCCGGACTTCTATGATGTGGAGGAGGAGTTCTCCTACATGTAACTTTCTGACAGGCCAATGAAGACCTGGTATTGTATTGACGGGGTTATGGTTCTTGGGATAGAAGGCATTACACTTCCTCAAATTTGGTAAATTTTAGAACTGCACTTGTATTTATTTAACCTGGTAATGTTATCACACTCTGGAGACTCATCATAAGTTATATATTTTATCTATCTATCACAGTCTTCCGCTTGCAAACTTAACTGTCTCTGGAGTATGATATGGTGTTTTGGCTTAATCTCACTCATGTTCAATGCACGAATACAGTCAACATTCAATCATCATTCATTTTGTTGCATAAGTGATGTTCTGGAACTCGGGAGTTGAGTTTATGCTCGACCCCCGATTTTCAGGGCGTTACACATATATTTTTATTATTTTTACAATTTCATCCACCTTAAACTCACCTAATGCAATTTGGCCGAACGGGCCCTAAACGTCCTCAAACATCTAAAACATTCTACCAACTACTACACCCATCAACATGAAAATAAAAACATCCTAAGACGATAACCCATGCAAACTACAAGACAACAATGTAGATGATTAGGCCCCCAAGAAAATGGTCGTACAAGCTCGGATAGAGCCATGGAAAATGAGGATAAGGGGAAACGGGGGCTGGAGTTTTTGGTTCTCCACGAGTTTGAACCTCAACAGGGATTGTGAAGGCTCAAAAGACAGTGATTGAAGATGAAAAATGGAAAGGTAGGATGTGTTAGGGAGCTTACACGTTTTTGAGCTCCAAATGGGGCATGTAAGAGCCTAAATGAGAGAAAGTGAAAAGGGTAGGGGGTAGGTACTACTGTGAATGATGAAGGGTATAGGTTGTGATAGAAAATAATGGAATGGACAATTGGAGGGAAGGTTGGAGAGAGAAAACAAAAATTTTGAAGGAAAGGGAGAGCTTGGAGGGGTTTTTGAGAGAGAGAGGGCAAAACGGACATGAAATAGGGGCCCCCCGCACAATTCCGCGGACCCCACACATGTCCTGGGGTCTGGCCGACCCTGACCAGCCCCGGCCCGACCATCCCAGCCCAACGGGACCACGATGACCGTGGTTCCACCGCGGTCCTCTGGACTGTTTTGGTGGTGATTCTGCCCCGTGAACTTGAAATGGACGTATCTTGCAAACCGGGATGAGTTATTTGATGTGCAATATATTGATTTGGGGTAGAAGGAGCTGATCTATCCAAGTAATCTATTTATTTTGTGAAATTACAAATTTTTAATGGTCAAAAACCCATTTTAGTCACATCTTTACTATTTACAGTTAATTTTTCTTTAAGTATTGTTCTTAATCATTTATACTTTAGGTTTAGTATTTAATATAAAATTTCTAAGAAAATTTTGAACAATAAGGTGGTGAAAGGCGAGATTTTGAAGGAATTGGATAAAAAGGGGTTTTAGGCTTTGAGATTAAGTGTAAGGTGTTGTAGTCAACCCACAACCTAAGGACATTCATTTCTAGGGAACGACTCAAACCCGTTGATTGACTGCTAAGAAGCGACTTAGGTTGTTTCACGTGACCAAAGATACGTTATGAACTCAATTACCGTATAGTCTCACCTATTGGCGAAACTTGGGATTCGAACATGGTTTCTAGGTTTTATCGCCCCCTTCCTAATTCAGAGTGTGTCAGCGTGCGTCGTGTTACTATAACCCAGGCCCGGTTTAATCCAAATCATGCTCTGATACCATCTTGTAATGCCCTGAAAATCGGGGGTCGAGCATAAACCCAACTCTCGAGTTCCAACGCATCACTTATCCAACAAAATGAATGATGATTGAATGTCGTAGGTATTAGTGCATTGAACATGAGTGAGAATAAGCCAAAACAGCATATTATACTCCAGAGACAGTTAAATTGCAAGCGGAAGACTGTGATAGATATATATACAATATAAAAATAGTGGTGGGTCTCTAGAGTGTGAAAATGTTACTAGGTTAAATAATTACAAGTACAGTTCTAAAATATACCAAATGTGAGGAAGTGTAATGTCTTCTATCCCAAGTACCATAGCCCCATCAATACAATACCAAGTCTTTATATACCTGTCAAAGAGTTACATGAAGGAGAACTTCTCCTCAACATCATAGTAGTGGTCCGGCTCTACTTCATAAGCATCGCCATCACCTGAAACTCAACAAATCTGGTTGGTGTGTACAACACCGTCCCGTAACGTGGGAGTGAGTGATCAACTCAGTGGAACAATAAAACATAGGTTAACATGTTATCAATTCAGTCAAGTAGTAATGATAAAGCAGTACAATCAAACAATTTTAACTACTCTTATTTAATGCACGTATGAAATGACATAATGTATGCCCTTGCTAAACCACCCTCATGCAACACCATCTTACGTTCGTGAATGCGTTCATCCTTCAGTGCTCCACATCTACCAGGCACATGCAGTGCGATGATAAGCATGATTACCGAGTAATTATTAGTCCATTTCAAACAGTAGTATTGGGAAACTATCGTACCTCCCTTGTATCATTCCCAAACATGATCCATTCTAGGGGTCGTCAGTCTTAGTTAATCTCATACAATATTATGGTTTGAGAGGCATCGTGAAGGCATCACAAAGGGTTCGTCACCCATCAGCACGGATACAGATCTCACCGTATGCGGCTCAATTGTTGGCCGTCAGCTCGAATACAGGTCTCACCGTACTTGGCTCAATTGCTAGCCGTTAGCTCGAATAAAGGTCTCACCGTACTCGGCTCAACTCATGCTCTAGTTGCTGCGAATGGCTCATCGCCAATCACAGACTTTAGAGTATACTTGAAGACACTACGAAGGGCTCGTCGACCGTCAGCATGAATACAGGTCTCACCGTATTCGGTTCTCGCCGTAGGTGTCGACAGCTCGAATATAGTGTCCCATACCACCATAATCGGCTCACGAGTCTGGTTGCTCACTGGTCATTATGGGGAGGCACGTGGCCCCAGCGTAGGCCGACAGCTCGACCACGGTGTCCCATACCACCATGCCCAGCTCATGAGTCTTAGCCGATCGAGGTACCATGGTTAAAAGGGATTTCACTGGTAAGTTTGGTACCCTAGGTTCAAGCAGTAGCGTCCAAACATGGTGAACATACATTAGACAGATTGGGTTACTTGATGAGCTCGACTAGCTCGAGCGCACAACAAGTTGAACGATATGAAGTGCATAATCACTTCGTGTGGCCAACCACTATCGCCAACCGAAGTACGACTCGGGTTCGACGAACACGTCTCACGTGGCAAATGAAACTCAGCCACGAATTCGATCCCGTTACCTACTGCCTGGACTATACAATAGCCCCAATCACATTCAATTTCAGATATTTAAAGCAGTAATCGATCAAAATTCAAATCATACAATCAAAGTCTGATGTTATCCGTTTAGGGCTGCTAGGGTTGTTGCACGCACTCATTGCTCCACTCCCCCATCACTCATGATGGATCATACAACGTAAACATGAATTTAAACATATGCATCACATAGATAAAATCATACAATCATTTGAGCATGTTATGAAGCACAACACAAGCATGAGTTTGTACATATTAAATTCCTAATCACACGGCTATCCAAGGAAACCATACGCATAGTTAAAGGAGTTGAGAATCATATCTCAACACCCTTATACAGTACAATTTACTAACTAGTACTCATTCAGACATTTCAACAAACACTTTAGACTACATACATCAACATACATGACATATGTTGATCACATAGGTATTAGGCCAAATCCTTTCACTAGGGAGTTACACTAATCATAACACGCATACACCTACGACGGATAGTCATGGCAAGCAGGAATCCAAGTTCCATATTCATTCAGTCATTTCCACAAACACTTGGGCCACACATTTTAATATAAGTAGTGTATATTGACCGTGGCGTGATTTAGGGAAAATCCTTTCGTCAAAGGCGTATCGCCAATACAACAATCATAAATCCATGACAATTAGTCATGGCGAGCACAAATGAGAATTCTATACTCATTCGGTCATTTTCACAAACACTTAGAATACACTATTTTAACATACATAGTGTATATTAGTAAAAACATGTATTAGGGCGAACCCTTTCGCCAAACAAGTTTTTTATCCATATATAATATATTAATACAACAAATAATCATGGCAAACACATTTCCAAAATTTATACGTATACGGTACTTTCTACAGATACCTAGAGTATGTAAAATTCTATATTCTTCATCTTTAATCGAAACGGAAAACAGACAGCACTTTGTATATGTACAATTGCATGCAGATCATGAATCTATCATTATCTGACATTGAAAGCGTTGAAGACCATAACCTATACACCTAAAGTCGGCACCTTTTGTCGTAGAATCGTAACGAAGTCGATAGGTTTGCTAAGCTTTTGTATATGGCAGTTTGGCAACCTATAGATCAAAATAGGTTAGCTATTTCATAACCTACAACCTATACAACCCCAAAATAGATTAGGGTTAGGGTTTCTTACCTAGAAACGAAGTCGGAATCGCCGGGAAAGCGAGGAGAATGGAGTGGTGGAGCTTGTGGTGTGGTAGGGAAGCATAGCAGGGAGATTCTCCCACATCTCCCACACTTTCTCTCTCTTTTCTCTCTCTTTTCCTAGGGCTTTTCTCAAATTCGTATGGCTGTGAGAGAGAGGGTTTTAAGGTCCTTATATAGCCTAAAAACACACCGAAATAGACTCCAGGTCAAAGTATACTTAGGTTATAACCAAAGCGGGTCAGTTTCAGCTCAACGGAGGACTTCTGGCGGGCCTCCTTGAGCCAAAGGTCGGACTTAAGCTCACCGACACCGGATCTATGTTTAGTTAAATTTTCGTTTCGTTCGGGATTCCAGATCACGCGTGGCAGACCAGTTTAAGTTCAACGGTTAGCAGATCTCGATCGGAGATTCCGAGTAGATGGATATGTGTGTGAAATTTCTCCTGATCCAAGGGTGTAATCTGGTATGATTCTGACGGTCTGGTTGCTTAAAACTGATCCGCAAGCGAGAGGTGCCAGATTACTATTTGAGATATTTATTTGTAAAGAAAATCAAGTGTTTTCACACTCCTTGCTCCGGACTCAAGCGAATTACACTGGGGCACTATCTGGATTTGATTTTCGAGATGATTGTCAAGCCTAGTAAGGCGGTCCTAATTCCTTAACTTCGTGTTAATCGGACTTCCGACGTACGGTCAAGGTCTGATACGGAGTTTTGAGATGCTCCCGAGAGTAGCCGGGTAATGAGATTGATCCTAGATTTTAGGGTAACCTAGCGTCAATGATTCTACAAGTTTTGGGTCTTGCAGATCGTATTTAAAGTGATTGGTGCTAATTTCACAGGCACTCTAGTTTAACACTAGCTAAATCTCGCCTAATTTCTAAAGGATTTAGTCCTGAGTGATTTCGGTCTGAGGTGGTACTTAGACCTTTATAGAAATGTTTAGTTTAATTATTGTTCTTCATCACCTAAACTTTAAGATAGTGTTTAATGTGAAAGTACTTAGAAAATTTAAAGGACAAGGTGGTGAAGGGTGGGATTTGTGAAGGAAATGGGTTAAGGAGAGATTTTAGATTGTGGGATTCAGTTCTGACAAGTTAATAAGGGGTTAGGATCGACCCATTGCCTAAGGATGTCTAATCCCAGGTTGGCAAAAATCTGGGATGTTACATGAAAGCAGGGAAAAACTATTCGATCATGCCGCAAGGTTCCTCTTCCAGCCAATATCTTGATAAGTTTCTCAGTAGGTTCCTCAACAGGATCATCTAAAAACCCTTTTTGTACTAGGCTTGGATGCCCTAGAGCATGGTATTCCAGAAAAACTTGTGTACCTCATCAAAAATTTGTCGTCGATTCGCCTGAGGTATCCAGATTATATACAATTCACCTGCGACAGAAGAAGTTTCAATGTTAGTATCCCACGGTGAATTAGAGACTACAAGTATATAAGATTCAGAAAGGTTTTCAGGAAGTGATGTAGCCTCAACATATTTCGAAGTTTCAGACTTCGGTTCAATTTTCAGCTCTTCCTCCCTTAATGGTAAACAATTAAGATCTGGGGAAGAAGGGGCTTCAGAGTAAGGGTGCGCTTGGTCTGTGATAACCACCGAGGTAGTGTCATACAAGGAATCCTCCAGGTGTGCCAAGCATGAGTTCAAAGATGTGGAAAAGTCAGCTGGGAGTAACTCGTCTCCTGCATCGAAATCTGTGATGATGAGCCCAAGGATTTCATCATCTTTTGAAGTAGATGGACGCATGCTCTCTTGTTCTTGCCCTTTACAGACAAATTGACAATAAATAGGCAAAGCATTGATGTTAATACTCTGTTCATTGAAGCTACTCAGTTGAGGCATTGAATCGTCAAATGTGTACAGCTCAACTGATGGCCTCAACTGGGTGGTTTCAATATCAAGGGTCATATCAAGCAAATTGTCCATCCCCCGAATCATATCATCATTCAAGTCAGGGGATTGATCTAGATATGTCTAACAAGAGTTAGAAGGGTTGGTCATAAGGGGATCATCCTCCACATTTAAATTGGTCATGTCAGATAGGTGGAGAAGATCACTTTGGTCGATAAGTTCCTGAAACTCTTGATCATTGGCAAGGGCTACACGAGAGATAGAATCCCAGTACTCATCATCGTCCAATTCAGTACAGTATACACTTGGGATGAGAGCACATTCCTCACATTCTATATCTAAAATGAGTTGAAGTTCAAATGAACTAACCTCTTCCTTGTTATTGAAATTAAGTGTGTCATGTGAGTGAAGTGCATCATTATCGTTGTATGTGAAAGATACCCACGTCTCTTGATCATTCCTTTGGACAATCATCGAGATTGACTCTTCGGGAAATTGAACTGTATGCTCATTAATGGAATCTAACTCCTCATTCATAATTTCAGTTTCTACCACAAGCGAGTTTTGATCACTTTCTTCACATTATTCTTCTAGATTAGGATGAGGCTGGGATAACCAAGCCTCTTCATTCTCCATAATTTGTGACTGAATTATTGGAATTGAGGCTTTGAGCAATTCACATGATTGTATGACAAGTTGATTGAACTGCTCTTGTGCTTTCATGAGCTTCTGAAGTGAATCCTCTTGTATTGTTTCTGATTGGGTGTCAAAGGTAGATGACCCAAGAGAATTATCACTATGATATATAACTGGTTCAGCTTCCTGACATTGATGTTTCCAATGATTATAGTCATACGGATCATAGGTTGGAGAATCTGATTGTTGGTAATACTTATTATCACTCACAATATAATCACACATTATTTTCTTTTTCTCGGATGAGTGATAATAATTCTCACTCCCATAGTTATGATAACCCCAACACTCACGTACTGTCCGTGGGGTGAAATTGTTCTCCCATATATGATCACGTAAGGATTTCTTAACCGATAGAGTGTTATGCTTAGGTCGGTTCTCGATGATTGGTTCAGGAAAATTGTGAGACATAGGTTGATGTTTATCATAATCATCATACATCTCTTCGCATTGTTTCGCATGCTCAAAAGCTATCTCAGCATATTGACGTTCCCACTCATGTATATACATGGTGAAACCCTTAACTCTGAATCTAATCCTAAAAAAAAAAAGAAAAGATCCTACAGCAGTATTGGGAGAAGTTAGAAAGAAGTTACCATATTGGAGTTTTATGTCAAGGTACTGCACGAGAAAACAAAAGAAATTAGTTTCTAAAAATAGAAATCCTAAAGTTAGAAAATTCTAAAATGGAAATAGAAAGTTAGTTTCTAAAAAGGGAAAGTTTCCTAAACTAGAAGATAGAAAATTTCTAACAAAGAAAATCTAGAATTAGAAAAATTTCTAAAAATAGAAAATAATAGAAAGACGAGTTAGTTTCTAAATTAAAAAGAGCTTCTAAAAAGGGAAATTACTAACCTAGTTTCTAAGAGGAAAAGAGGAAAATCTCTAAAAATGAAATAAAAAAATTAGAAAGAGATTACCAAATTGGAAGTTTCTATCTCAGAATCCTACAAAATAAGAAAACAGGTTAGTTTCTAGAAATCAAACATAAAAAATTCTAACATAAAATTAGAAAAAATCCAAATCTTAAACTAATCCTAAATCTAGTTAATCTCAAAAAACGTAACCATCAGTCCCCGGCAACGGCACCAAAAACTTGTTCACTCCCTAAGTATAGGGTTGTGATGTAGTAATAAACTCGGAGAGACCGAGGTCGAATCCACAGGGACTGAAACCTGTAATTTGAAAAGAACTTGAACTAGAACTAGGATAAGATGAAATCTAAATCAAGTAAAAGGAAAGGAATAATTGTGAAATATTACTCTAAAACTCGTGAAATTCAAAGGTAGGAAACTAGGGTGCCAAGGATCCAGTTGTAGCAATTAGGGAGATCTACGGTCGATTCATGAACTCAACTGGACTTTGAGTCCCATCTTCATCCAGTTGGAAGATATAACCTGAAAATCAATTCTGAACTTCATTTATCTAGTTTTCAAGTGATCAGACGGGTGTAAATTAGAATGGATTCCATCACAAAACCATGCCCATGAGACAAAGCAAACAACAAAATTAAACCAATTCACAGCTAATCTGAGTGATGTATGAATGTCAGGAAGAGTTCTGTCATTCCACCATGTCCAAGGGGCGATGGTGAACAATGGGGCGTCCTGGCTTCATAATCATAAGAAAGGAAAAGGAAATACTTAAGCCATTGCAGATCTACTATAATGTAAGTCACAATAAACCATTAAAAACTAAAGCACTCTTTCGTCTAACTAGAATCAAATATAGTTCATCACATGCATCCAAGCCGTAGGATTAACCCCATCACGCCACATGCTTCACCTCTTAGCCCTAGCTAAGAGGTTCAGCCTAACATGAATGGGCTGGATCCCTTCAATAAAAACAATTTAAAAAAAACAAAAAACACTCTACTCTCCTTTGTGCACCGTCCCAGCCATAGACTCTCCCCCCTTTCCACGTCCTAGCCTATTCTTTTTATAAGCATGAGTTCAGTCGATCGGCTTTGGGGTAGTTGCGTGCGTAAGACCTATTTATGCCGCAATATATTGAGTAACTTCGTGTCGGCAAGAAAACTGCGAATGTGGAACATCTTTGGCATTCAATCTTTGTTGCTTGGGTTGATTTTAGATGGCCAATCACATGAATGGTTTGGATCTTCATGCGGCTCCCTCAAGGTGGAGGACTGAAGACGTCAGCGGAGTCGATTACGTAGCAAAAGCTGGAGATCTTCTACAACAGCGTGCGAAGCAAAACAAGACGCAACGTTCTTGCGTTTACCCCGGTTCTTGGGACGGTGGAGCAGATGATTGCAAGATCTGAGTCGTTCAGACTCCTTGATGGTGGACGGCCACCCCACAGGAACGTTTGGAACAGTTCAGATCAACGAACCAACCATGATATTGATCGTGGAATGAAGGTGAAACTCTGATTTTTTCGGACGTGTGCTCGCTGCAGACGTTCTTGCGCTGATGCTTGGTGGGGCCCATGATTGTGGTCGGTTGGGAAATCCACGCCGTCCATTAGAATCAAAACAAAAAACCGTTTAGATATGGATGGTTTTGGATAGATTTAAGTGTGGCCCATTGAATTTTAAACACGTCGTCCATTAAATGTGCTGGCACTGTTTCCATTCATACTCATGCATGGATCTGAAAAACCACCGTGTGTACGGTCTTTTTGACGTCCTGAGATGAATGGACGGTCCAGATGGACTACATGATGATCGATGGTGGGCCGGAGTCTGAATCGGTGCGGACGCTGCGGAAACTGATACAGCAGTTTCCGTTTTCACATGAAACTCGTCGGATCAGCAAGCGCTGACCGATTTGTTTTCTGTGGTGCACAGCGAGTGCACCATTTCAGTGCACTCCACTTTGAAAAGTGGGTCCTACCATGATGTCTATGTGTGATCTTCTCTGTCCATTCATTTTATCACCTCAATTAAGGGGTTGAGGCCAACTTTGAAGTATATCCATATATCGGGTGGGCCCCAAATCAGGATTTATGGAGCCGATTGTCTGTTGGGCCACTTTCAAAAGGATCTAATGGCTGAAATTTTACTTGTACGGTTAATTTATGGTACTCAGTCCATATATGAAGTTTCGAGCCGAACGGATTATGGGAACCTTGTGATCTCGCATTTTGGACACCCTTCAGGCCACTTGAGCTTTAGTTTCTCGATTTTCTCGGATCTGTGGCATGTAAATCCATCGATCTTGGTCTCCCAGGGTCCGTCCCTTGCCTTGGTGAACTCTGAGCGTTAAATCCGTGCTTTAAGCACCTATTTCAGTCCAAGCTTGTAATTACAACTTGCATCACAAACACGATTAAAATGGTCATTAAACAGTATCATGTTTGTAAATCTAGGTAGTAACTAGGGTCTCATATGCAATATTTGACCCTCAACAAGTAGACAAGTAATAACTAATGTTTGTGTAATTTGTAATTTCATTGATCTTATACAACTAGTTGCAGATGAAGAAAGATTTACTGGAATAAATTTATCAGGCCCACGGAGAAAGGTAAATTTTGGAGTTGTACTTATTTGTTCTTACTCTAACAATTTTGGGCTTACAGATCTTTCTTTTTTGATTTGTTTGCAGATGAAAGGCTTAATCTGAACTGCCCAATCTGTGGACCCGACTTCAGATATGGTACATCACAATCAGATTAGTTTGATATCATGATTTCTTATTAATGGGTATTTGTTTGTTAAATTGGAACCATTGATTTTCTTAATTTATCTTTTTTTTTTTCATTTAAACTCTCTAATAGATGTCCAAATCTCATGTAGACACTCTTGTCTTGGAAAGCAAGGTTGCGTGCTAGGGGCCATCGAACAATCCCCACTTCAATTGATGAGCTTTTCCGTGTTGAATATGGACCGCTAGATGGTGATGTTTGGTTGGACACATTAAATTTATTTTAACAGTTTTACAAGGTGAAGTGATGTGGAATATGGTTAGACACATTAATCTCTTGCTTGTATTCTTTCTTTTGGTTTAACTTAAATTCTGATGCAGTCCATGTGAGCCCCACTTATCTTGAGGACCGAGATTGGGAGGAAGTGCCAAGCACTATCATCTCTATTCTGGTGAGATTTAGGTTTCTTTGCAATTTTGAGCTTTTGTGGGGTTATTTTGGTTTTATTTATTTATTTTTAATAATTAAGAGTTCATACGTTTGTTGGAGTTAGTTTTCAGTTCCTTTAGTTTTTTAGTTCCTCTTGCATTAATTTCTGTACAAGTGAGAAAGATCAATATAAACAATAAAAATAACATGCGATGAGGCATTCCATTTTAACTATGGCTTGACCAGAAATGTGAAAGGCACTTTGGTCGAACTGAATTAAACGGTTTGTGGGAGGGCACTATCTTTTCACTTTTCTTAATCAACCAAACAGACACGTATTGTCTAGATTCACCTATCTTTACAGTACACGTGGCTTTAAGTACCACGATATGGATTGTCCATCACATATGGAGTCATGAGGACAACAATTGCCGGTAACCCCTTCTGTGACACACTTTCCAAATTCAGTGGCAGCAGTAAAGATAAGATTATCTCGAAATTGGTGCAGTTATCTTGCTCTGGGTACCTGTAGTCTTGGTATGTCTCATTGTCCTTCAATAATTTAATATATCGAGATTTCTTTCCCATCATCATTTACATTTTTCTTCTTAATCAATACTTGGAAGTTAATATAATCATTTACTCTGTTTTACAATGTTTAAAATCTTTATATGTAAATCTGTGCCCATATGCATTGTCGAAGAAACTAAAAAACTTACTCATTCTCAGATTGCATTGTGGAATATGCATCCATTATTCAAAGAAGGGGCGACATTCCAAGCACTCACACTTTATCTCCTTGCTACCTAATTTGGTGAGTCTTCTTTCCTTCATACTATATGATTCATTGATGAAGTGGCCTGGCCATTTGGACATGCCCATGTTTATATATTATCTTGAAATTGATGAAGTAGATCTGGATGTGCGTTGGAGCTATCCGGATGTTGAGCGGGGGTCCCTGGAAGGTGGGAACCGCTGTTATGACCATGATGAAACAGTCCATTTTCTATGGACAACAATATGGGTGGCATGGCCATTTGGATAAGCCCATGTTTATATATTATCTCAAAATTGATTAACCAAATTTAGATGTGCGTTGGAGCTATCCAGATGTTGAGCGGGGGTCCATGGAAGGTGGGAACCGTTGTTATGACCATGATGAAGCTGTCCATTTCCTGTGGACAACAATATGGGTGGCCTGGCCATTTGGACAGGCTCATGTTTATATATTATCTCGAAATTGATTAAGCAGATCCAGATGCGCGTCGGACCTATCCGGATGTTGAACGGGGGTCCCTGAAAGGTGGGAACCGCTGTTATGACCATGATGAATCTGTCTATTTCCTATGGACAGAAATATGGGTGGCCTGTCCATTTGGACAGGCCCGTGTTTATGTATTATCTCAAAATTGATAAGCAGATCCAGATGTGCGTCGGAGCTATCTGAATGTTGAGTGGGGGTCCTTGGAAGGTGGGAACCGCTGCTATGACCATGATGAAGCTGTTCATTTCCTATGGACAACATTGGAGGGGCCTGACCATTTGGACAGGCCGTGTTTATATCTTTATTTGGAGGGACCACACCCATAACCTAAACCACACTCTGAAACTATAACCTAAACCTAAACCTTAACGTATAACCTAAACTTTAACCTATAACCTATAACCTATAACCTATAACCTATAACATATAACCTAAACCTAAACCTATAACCTATTACCTAACCTAAACCTAAACCTGTAACCTAAACCTATAACCTATAACCTAAACCTAAACCTACAACCTAAACCCGATCATAAACCCGATCCCAAACCCGAACCCGATTTCCTAAACCTAAACCTTAACCTTTTCTCAATTCCCTAAAGCTATGACCTATAACCTAAACCTAAACCTAACCTAAACCTATAACATAAACTTAACCTAAACCTAAAACCTAAACCTAAACCTAAACCTAAACCTAAACCAAAACCTATAACCTAAACCTTAACCTATAACCTATAACCTATAACCAAAACTTATAATCTATAACCTGACCTTAACCTAAACCTAAAACTTAAATGTATTCTAAAATACCTAAACCTAAACCTACATGTAACGCCCTGAAAATCGGGGGTTGAGTAGCAACTCAACACCCGAGTTCCAAAACATCACTTATGCAACATAAATGCTTAAGATTGAATGTTGTCTGTGTTAGTGCATTAATTATGAGTGGGATTATACCAAAACAGTAATTCATACTCCAGATCAAGTTATAAAACACAAATGGAAGACTGAAAGATGTATATAAATGTATATAAAGTCAAAAACGGTCACAATCGGTCTCCAGAGTATGAACACCTTACTGAGTCACTATATACATGTATTAGTTTCAAAATCAAAATACCAGAAAATGGTATAACTATAATGGTAAACCCTGTAGCACCGTCATCTGAATGGCCTAAGCGAAGCCTTCAGAGAACTGCACGTAGGAGAACTCGTCCTGATCATCGTAGTAGTCATGATCAGCCTCCTACGTCTCGTCAACACCTGCATCTAAGACAGGGTCTGGTTGGTGTGTACAACACCGTCCCGTAACGTGGGAGTGAGTAGCTAACTCAGTGGAACAATAAAGTAAAGGTTAACATGTTATCAATTCAGTCAAGCAGTAATGATAAAGCAGTTCAGTCAAACAATCCTAATTACTCTTATTAATGCAATGATGAAATGTAGTCATGATGCATGCCCTCATCAATGCTCCCTCGTACAACACCATCTTACGTCCGGGGTATGCGTTCATCCCTCAATGCTCCACAACGCCAGGCACATGCAGTACTATGTTATGAGCGTGATTACCGAGTTGTTATTAGTCCTTTTCATACAGCAATATTGGGAAACTAAGGTACCTCCCTTATATCATTCCCAAACAATGATCCATTCTAGGGTCGTAAGTCCTAGATAATCTCATACGATGATGCGGTTATAGGTCGCTGTAAAGGGCTGTCAGGGTTGTTGCACGCACTCGTTGCACCGCTCCCCCATCACCTTATCAATACAGGCCTAGTTTATACTCTATTTACTACAGGAAGACTCGTCGCCTCACCGCAGATTTAAAGTATGCTCGAGGTCACTACAAAGGGCTGTTAGGGTTGTTACATGGAATTGTTACACCACTCCCCCATCACCAAATCAGTGTAGGCCGATAGTTCGAATATAGTGTCTCATACCACTGTATTCAGCTCACGAGTCTGGGTTGCTTACTGGTCACTACGGGTAGGCACATCGCCCCAACGTAGGCCGACAGCTCTACCATGGTGTCGCATACCACCATGCACGGCTCATGAGTCTTAGCAGATCAAGGTACCAAGGTTAAGCAGGATTCACTGGTGAGTTGGGTACCTTAGGTTCAAACAGAGGCGTCCATACATGGTGAACATATGTCGGTAGATCGGGTTACTTGACAAGCTCGACTAGCACAAGCGTACGTTGAGTTGAGCGACATGAAATGCGCAAACACTCCATGTGGCCTAACCACTGCCTACAACTTTAGTACGACTCAGGTTCGTCAAACACGCCCTACGTAGTGAATGAATCTCAACCACGACTTCAAGCTTGTTACCGATTGCCTGGACTATAACTTAGCCCCAATCACATTCAATCCATAACCAGAAAGCATGTATAGTAGTCAAAGCATAATTAACAAGTAATTCAAACATGTTAACAAGCATGTTATAAAGCATAATGTAAACAGGAAATACAACACATACATTTCATAAGTAAGCGATTAAATTAAACAACTTGCATGGAGGAAATCATACACATCTCTAAGGTAATTGAGAATCCTATCTCAACACCTACCTAAAGCACTATCTCCTAAGTAGTTACTCGTACAAGCATTTTCACAAACACTTAGACTACACTTATTTAACATACATAATGTATATTAGCCAAAACATGTATTAGGGCGAATCCTTTCCCCGAGAAAGTGTTACACACATATATAGTATATACACATAGTAATTAATCATGGCAAACACACTTTCATATATTGTATGTATACAATATTTTCTACAAATATACCGAATACACTAAACGTCATAATTTGCGTACGTAATTGAATCGGAAAACGAACAGCGCATTTTGCATGTGAAATAACATCCAGATCATGAATCTATCATTATCTGACATTGAAAGCTTTGAAAACTATAACCTATACGTCTAAAGTCCGCACCTTACGCCATAGAAGTGTAATGAAGTCGATAGAATCTCTAAGTCTTCGTCTACGGCGGTACAACAACCTATAGCATGAATTAAGTCAACTATCTCGCTACTTGTAACAGTTGAAACCCTAAAATAAGTTAGGGTTAGGTTTTCTTACCTAAGTACGTCGACAGAATCGCCAGAATAATGATTAGAAGGTGGTGGTCAAGCACGTATAGCAGTGGGATAAAGTATCAGGAAGATTCTCCCACTTCTCCCACACTTTCTCTCTTTTTACTCTCCCTCTCACCTAGGGTTTTCTCAAATTCGTATGAGATGAGAGAGTGAGGGTTTAAGGTCCTTATATAGGCCCAGAACTCACGGAAATAGACTCTGGGTCATGGTATACTTAGGTTATGTCCAAATACGGACTGTTCCGTCTCAACGGAGCACTTCTGGAGCCCCCCTTGAGCCAAATGTCGGACGTAAGCTCACTGGATTTGGATCTAGGTCGAGTTAAGTTTTCGTTCCAGTCGAGTTCCCAGATCACACGTGGCGGACCAGTTTCAATTCAAAGGTCACTGAAACTCGATCAGGGTTACAAGTACACGGACATGTATGGGAAATGTTCCCTGATCCGAGGGTGTATTTGGGTCAGATTCCGAAGGTCTGATTGCTTATATTTGGCCCACAAGCGACAAGTCTCAGATTACTTAAATTAGATTTAATTTCTAAAAAAAACCTTGTTTTCTCACACTCCTCGCTCCGGGCTCAAGTGAATAGCCCTGGGACACTATCTGGTTTTGATTTTCGAGATGGTTTCAAGCCCAGCAAGGCGGTCCTAATTCTATAACTTCATATTATTCGGAGTTTCGATGTGCGGTCCAGATCTGATATGGAGTTTCGTGATGCACCTGAGAGCAGCTGGGTAATGAGACTGATCCTAGATTTTAGGGTAACCTAGCGTCAATGATTCTACGAGTTTTGGGCCTTGCAGATTGTATTTAAAGTGATTAGTGCGGATTTCGTATGTGATCTAGTTTAACACTTAGTTAACTTTGTCTAATTTCTAAATGATTTGATCCTGAGTGATTTCTGCCTGAGGTGATACTCGGGTCTTTGTATGGAAATTTTCGAGACATTACAATCTACCCCCCTTAAAGAAAAATTTCGTCCTCGAAATTAGTACATTTTTGTGCTCCTCGAGAATCTGAGGGTCGTTCTTTCTGACCTCGGCTTTTGTCTCCCAGGTAGCTTCCACCTCTGTATGATGCGTCCACAGTAGCTTCACGAGTGGAATCACCTTACTTCGCAACACCTGCTCCTTCTTGTCTAGGATACGCGTCGGACGCAGTACATATGTAGCATCCTCGCTCAAGTGTACCTGCTCCCAATGGATGATGTGTGAAGGATCAGAGATGTATTTCTTCAGCATAGATACATAAAATACGTTGTGCATGCCCGCAAGTGGTGTGGACAAAACGAGACGATATGCCACCGTTCCCACTCGATCAAGTATCTGAAATGGGCCAATGAACCACGGCGTAAGTTTCCCCTTCTTCCCAAACCGAAGGACTCCCTTCATTGGGGAAACTCGAAGGAATACGTGGTCTCCAACATCAAACTCAAGCGGTCGCCACCTCGTATCGGCGTAGCTCTTCTGTCTGCTCTGTGCTATAAGAAATCGACGCCTGATAATGTCGATCTTCTCTAAGGTCGCCTGTACTAACTCCGGGCCAATCAAACTGCTTTCGCCAACATCTACCCATCAATGCGGTGATCTGCAAGGGCGCCTATACAAGGCCTTGTAAGGAGTCATGCCAATACTTGCCTGAAAACTGTTGTTGTAGGCGAACTCTGCGTACAGGAGGCAGTCATCCCAACTGTCCTTGAAGTCCAAAACACAAGCCCGCAGCATATCCTCCAAAATCTGATTCACCTGCTCCGTCTACCCATTGGTCTGTGGGTGGAACGCAGTACTGAACTTCAACTTCACACCCATCGCTTCCTGAATACGAGTTCAGAAGATAGATGTGAATCGCGTCTCTCTGTCCGACACAATCTCCAAGGGAACTCCATGCAGACGAACAATCTCCTTAATGTACACTCTGGCCAACTCATCTGTAGAGTTTGTGACTTTAATCGGGAGGAAGTGGGCTGATTTTGTCAGCCAATCCACAATCACCCAATATAGAGTCATAACCCTTTCTCATCTTCGGCAGTCCCGAGATGAAGTCCATAGAAATGAAGTCCCATTTCCATTCAACTATGGGCATGGGTTGAAGGAGTCCAGGAGGTCGGCAATGTTCTGCCTTGACTTGCTGACACATGAGACAACGGGAGACATATTCTGCTATATGAACCTTCATATTGTCCCACTAATACGACCACTTCATATCCTGATACATCTTCGTGCTACTAGGATGCATCGCAAGCTTCGATCTGTGGGCAGTCTCGAGAAGCTCTTGTCTCAAGTCCTGAATATCTAGGACGCATAGGCGGCAACGATATCATAGGCCCCCATCTGTGTCAGCTCTCCACTCGGAGTCCACATCATTGCTAGTTTGCTCTCGAAGCTCAGACAACCGCTCGTCGCCCTTCTGGGCCTTGATAATCCTGTCATCAATAAGTGGCCGCACCCGAACGTGTGCGACACTCTCGAATGACTCCTCCACTGTGAGTTTCTGCTCGAAGTCCCGCACGAACTCCAACATATCCCACTCTGTTATCATCAGCGGAGCCGCAAATGCTATAGCCTTCTTGCGACTCAACGCGTCTGCCACAAGGTTGGCCTTGCCAGGATGGTAGGAAACCTCGAACTTGAAGTCCTTCAAGGTCTCCATCCATCGGTGCTGCCTTATATTCAAGTCCCGCTGAGTGAATATATACTTAAGGCTCTTGTAGTCGCAAAAAAGCTCGAACTCCTCTCCGTAGAGGTAATGCCTCTAGAGCTTCAATGCAAATATGACCGCTACTAACTCAAGGTCGTGCGTAGGGTAATTCTCCTCGTGCTTCCTTAATTGTCTAGAGGCATACGCAATCACCCTATCCTTCTGCATAAGGACACAACCCAAACCAACCTGAGACGCGTCAGTGTATATAGTGTACTTGACCCCTTGCTCTAGCAATACTAGCACAGGGGCGAACGTCAGTCTGTCCTTCAGCTCCTGAAAAGATGCTTCCGCCTTCTCAATCCATGCGAACTTCAGATCCTTTGGTGTCAACTGTGACAACAGTCTGGATATCTTCGAGAAGTCCCGAATGAATCGTCGGTAATAGCTTGCCAGGCCCAGAAAACTCCTCACCTCAGTAACCGATCTAGGCTGCTTCCAGTCCTGAACGACGGCTACCTTAGCCAAGTCCACTGCTATCCCTTCCTTGGACACCACATGTCCCAGGAACTTGACTTCTGCCTGCCAGAAGTCGCACTTCTTATACTGCGCGAACAACTGGTTCATCCTCAGAGTATCTAAGACTGCCTGTAGGTGTTCCTCGTGCTCTTCCCGACTTGTGGAGTATATCAGGATGTCATCTATAAATACGATGACGAATCGATATAGAAATGGCCGAAATACCAGGTTCATCAAGTCCATGAACATGGCCGGTGCGTTCGTAAGACCAAACGACATCACAAGGAACTCGTAATACCCAAAACAGGTCCTAAAAACCGTCTTTTGCACCTCTTCATCCTTGACGCGCAACTGATGATACCCTGACTATAAATTGATCTTCGAAAAATACTTTGCCCCCTTCAACTAATCAAACAGGTCATCTATCCTAGCTAGAGGATATTTATTCTTCACAGTCAACTGGTTCAACCTGCGGTAATCAATACATAACCGTAGCGACCCGTCTTTCTTCTTGACAAACAACACAGGTGCTCCCCAAGGAGACACGCTGGGTCGTATGAAGCCCTTCTCTACCAGTCCATCAATCTGTTTCCTTAATTCCTCCATCTCACATGGAGGCATGCAATACATCGGTAATGAAATGGGTGTCGCACCAGGTGTAAGCGTAAGATCAATGGTGAAGTCGATCTCGCGCCGAAGAGGAAAATCAGGACTCGACTCAAACACGTCCGCAAAAGCCTGAACTACAAGCGTATCCATAAGCGTCAGAACATCAGTATCCTTCAATGAAGAAGTGAAACACCTCAACCGAGAAGCGTGACTAACCTGAATAGGGAAAGTAAAAGCCGTGCCCTCCGGTCCGTGGGTTGTAACCATCTTAGTCTTGCAATCGATCTCTGATCGCATCTTAGTGAGCCAGTCCATACCGAAAATGACGTCGTAATGAACTAAGGGGATGATGATCAGGTCAACTAGTATCATTCTGCCACCTAAGTCTATCGGGTAGCCCTCACACATACTAGTAACATTAGAGAAAGTCCCTGTGGCAGTGATGACCCTCACTCCCTTCGTAGGAGCAGTATCCAAAACCAGTCGCTTAACTGCCATGCATGAGATCATAGAGGTAGTGGACCCTGTGTCCACCAATAAGAAGACAGGAATACCTTGGACGTGTGCAGTGACCTCGAAGGCCATAAGTGCTGAAGGTGTTGTCTCTGGCTCCTCCGCTGTAAGTGCATGAATGCGTGCTGCTGAGGTCGGTTGGGCTGAGGCACCATGGGCCGTTGAGGCGGCCTGAAATGGGATACAGGAGGTCTGAATGAAGGATGTGCAGGTGTTGTTCGTAGGGGCGGAGCCAATAAAGCCTGAGGGCGAGAACGATCAATCCTCTGTGGTGGTGAAAACCCGTTGTCTCTCATCCGTGCAAAACAACTCTCTGCAGGGTGACCTAGTTTCCCGCAGTAAGAACAAGTCACACCTGGACGCCTCATCGGAACTAATGGCGCTACAATCTTGGGAGGAGAGTCAATACGAGGCCTCTTGCCGAGGAATGGCCTGCTCTGGATATCTGGTCGTGGCATAATAACCATAGGGCCACGAGAGTGTGTCAGTCACTCTACATCCTGTTCTGTCCGCATGGACATATGTACCAGCTCGTTATAGGAGGGTATGCTGACACAGCACATCTTCGATCGAATGTCAGGTCACAAGCCCTCAGAAAAACGTCGTATTCGCATCCGCTCGTCAGCAAGTATCATAGGGACGTATCTGCCCAACTCAGTAAATCGATGCTCGTACTCGATAACGATCATGCCTCCCTACCTGAGGCGCAAGAACTCATTCTCCCTCTCATGTCGGTAGGTCTGAGGGTAGTACTTTTCGTGGAAATGAAACTCGTAAGCTGCCTAAGTCCATACGTAGCCAATTGCAACTATCTGTAGGACACTATCCCACCACATACTAGCCTCCTTCTCAAACATAAAGGTGGCCAACTCAACCTGCTCTGACTCAGTATAATGCAGCATCCGTAGCATCTTGGAGGTGCGGTCTAGCCAATATTCAGCCTCCTCGGGTCTGTGAGAACCTGTAAAAGTAGGAGGCCTCAAGCACTGGAATCGCTCGAGAAGGCCACTAGTACTCAAATTCCCCGTAGGGTATGCAACAGGTGCAGGCGGAGGCACATCCTTAGCTTGAGCAGAAGGCTCTGCAGTCTCAGCAGGACGTACAGATGGTGAAGGTGGAGTCGCACTCTCACCCTGAGATAAGGCCCCTGCAATAATGGCCAAGAGCTGCTGGTGTTGCTGTTGCATCAACATCATCATCTACTCAAACCTATCAGTGGATGGGGCAGGCTGAGGCACGTACTGCGTCAAGGAAGACGCACTGTTCTGCTCGCGAACCGGTGGTGTATAAGGTGGTAGTCCAGCTGTAGGACCAGTGGAAGGCTGAGATGCAGGTATAGTCTCACGATCCGGGCCCAAACTAGGGTCCGTACGACCATCTCTATAGGAAGTAGCCTGGTCCATCGTATCAGTGAGTGTGAGGTGTGTCGTGCTCCGCGTATATTTTCGTGGCATGCCCTATACAACATAGGGTGCAACGAATGTAAGATGAAGCATAGCAACACAATACACAATCACTTAAGCATTCCACACACTTCATAGCAAAAGAGGCTGCATGCATTTTATTTACCAAAATTTGTCATAATACATGGGATACAGAGTTACATGAATCATGACAAAAAAATGCATGTAAGCCATTACAACCAAGGCTTTACACACTGAAAACATGCTACTACCTACTGCACTACTAAGTTCAGCAACACGAACACAAACATAACCTAAAACAGTAACCAAAACAAGTTGCAAGATAACTGTAGGGATGACTAGGCATCCGAGTCTGGCGAAGGAGGAGGGGCGCCCTTATCCTGCAGACAACATAGGATAGTCTTCAGCGTACGAGTCACCTTCTTGAATTTGTGTTTCACAAGGCCCCGAAGATCCATAATATCCTGCCTTAGGACCGCCTGACCCTATTGTATGGCAGCATGATCCTCCTTCAGTTGAGTTATATGAGCTTCCCTAGCAGCCCGATCCGTGTCCTGCCTCGGTGGCGTAGGAGGGGTGCTCTCTTCCGTATCCTGGGCCTCTTCTTCTTCTTTTTGTTCTTCCTTTATCTCATCACCACTTCTTTCCTCACTATCCTCATCTAGATCAATACTTTCCTCTCCCTCACTATCAGACTCCTCCCCATACTCGTCGAGTCGGGCTTGGCGCTGGCGAGGACCGATCCCCATGTTGTTAAGCGTAGCATCGCTTATGATCCGGATCGGTGCAATATCATCCATGTTAAGTCTATAGCCGACCTCTCGAGCAATCTTACATACGAGATGGCCGAACGGGAGTGAGATGTCATTTCTGAAAGATCGAACGGTCTAGATTATCTGGAGTAGGGCGAACATGGGCAGGCATAACTTATCCCCATGTCCAACCCTGTACAGGAAGGCCACCATCAAACGAGTGCATTCAGTGCAGTTGCCCCACCGTGGATACAGATTGTACGTGAAAATGTAGTGAACCAAACGGAAATCATCTATCAATCTCGTCGATGGAAAGCAGTTGCCTCGGGTCCAGGGAACCAGTCGGCCACAAAGGTATCGCGTACGATAGTCTCTTTCTCGCACACTCTTGAAATAATCCTCATTAGCATGTACTTCACCACTTGGAATTCCCATCACCCGGGACACCACATCCACGTTGACCGTATAATCCCGCCTTGTGAGGAAAACAGTAAACTGTAGAGGTTCTAACGATGGGTCTCGGATATGGGCGTAGAAAGCACGAATCGTATTTTCACATGCGTAAGACTTACCTTCGAACATGGGGCCCCACTCAACGTCCACCAAGCAGTCCATAATTAGGTATATCCCAAACAACCTCTCATCTACGTGAGCTTCAAGGACAACCCTGTGGTCACGAAACTGACCGTATTAAAAGCCTATCAGTAGCGCTTTCTCAATCGGGATTTGGGGATCGAGGTCCCGCTTCGACCGGTGCTCAAGGGAGGCGCTTGTGCTAGGCTCGGCATGCGGCCCCCTTCTTGGACGGGTTGGGCGACTAGGCCTGGCTTCATCCAAGGCTCCTTTTCTCTTTCCCATGAGGGAAAGAATGGTGGAAATGGAGAATAGGGCAGCCACCAGCTCAAACAACGCCATGGGAAAGAAAGGAAAATGGGGAAATAGGAAGAATGTTTGGGTTCCCACGAATTTGAGATGCCAAACGGGATTTGAGTGCTCAATAAATGAGAAAGGAAGAGCACAACCGCTGTGAAGGTGGTGCACGAAAATAAAAGAAGTGGTGCACGAAAATGGAAAAAGGAATGAGTTGAGGGGCGATTTGAGTGAGAAAATAGGATTTTTTGGAAGGAAATGAGGCTTGAAAGTATAGGAAATGGAAGAGAGGAGCAAGAGGGACAAAAATAGGGGTCCCCACGAGATTTCGTGGGACCCACAGTGTTTAGGGGTCGGCCCGGCGCCGGCCCGCGTCGGCCCGGCAGGCCCGGACAGACCAGACCGCGGTGCACAGCGGTAGGCGTGGTGCCGCCGTGGTCCTCTGGACTGGCCGCGGTGCCGCCGGGGCAGGGCGGTGGCCACCCCCCTCTCGGGGTGCCGTTGAGGCCCTGGGTCCACCGTGGGTCCCCCCGGAGTGCACCGTTTGGCCCCTCGACTCCGCTTTGCTTCATTTAGGGTCCTCTCGGGTGGTTTCTGATGCACAACTGTATCTGTACATTCTAAAGGGTTGGGATGGGGTGATTTGTGATCTACACCCATCTTTAGACGGTCTAGAAGTGATCCGGGATCGTCTCATGTGATCACGGAGGTGTTCAGACTCGATCTCAGGGATCGTTTTCGGTGAACTTCGTTAATTGGTGAAACCGGGACTCCTATGACAGTTTCTACATTTCTTCGCACCCACCTAAGTTGAATTTGCGTCAGCGTACGTTGTGTGACCATAACCCAGGTCCGGTTTAATCCAAATCATGCTCTGATACCAACTGTAACGCCCTAAAAATCTGGGGTCGAGTAGCAACTCAACACCCGAGTTCCAAAACATCACTTATGCAGCATAAATGCTTATGATTGAATGTTGTCTATGTTAGTGCATTAATCATGAGTGGGATTATACCAAAACAATAATTCATACTCTAGATCAAGTTATAAAATGCAAGCGGAAGAATGAAAGATGTATATAAAGCCAGAAACGGTCACAATCGATTTCCAGAGTATGAACACCTCACTGAGTCACACCATATACATGTATTAGTTTCAAAACCAAAATGCCAAAAAATGGTACAACTATAATGGTAAACCCTGCAGCCCCGTCATCTGAATGGCCTAAGCGAAGCCTCCAGAGAACTGCATGTAGGAGAACTCGTCCTGATCATCGTAGTAGTCAGGCTCAGCCTCCTGCGTCTCGTTAACACCTGCATCTAAGACAGGGTCTGGTTGGTGTGTACAACACCGTCCCATAACGTGGAAGTGAGTAGCTAACTCAGTGGAACAATAAAGCATAGGTTAACATGTTATCAATTCAGTCAAGTAGTAATGATAAAGCAGTTCAGTCAAACAATCCTAATTAATGCAAGGATGAAATGTACTTATGATGCATGCCCTCGCCAATGCTCCTTCGTGCGACACCATCTTACGTCCGGGGCATGCGTTCATCCCTCAGTGCTCCACAACGCCAGGCACATGCAGTGCTATGTTATGAGCGTGATTACCAAGTTGTTATTAGTCCTTTTAATACAGCAATATTGGGAAATAAAGGTACCTCCCTTATATCATTCTCAAACAATGATCCATTTTAGGGTCCTCAGTCCTAGATAATCTCATACGATGATGCGGTTCTAGGCCGTTGTAAAGGGCTGCCAGGGCTGTTGTACGCACTCATTGCACCGCTCCCCCATCACCTTTTCAATACAAGCCTAGTTTATACTCTGTTTACTATGGAAAGACTCGTCACCTCACCGCAGATTTAAAGTATGCTCGAGGTCACTACAAAGGGCTGTCGGGTTGTTACACGCAATCGTTACACCACTTCCCCATCACCAAATCAGTGTAGGCCGACAGCTCGAATACAGTGTCCCATACCACCGTATTCGGATCACGAGTCTGGGTTGCTCACTGGTCACTATGGTGAGGCACATCGCCCCAGCATAGGCCGACAGCTCGACCACGGTGTATCATACCACCATGCCCGGCTCATGAGTCTTAGCGGATCAAGGTACCAAGGTTAAACAGGATTCACTGGTGATTGGGTACCTTAGGTTCAAACAGAGGCGTCCATACATGGTGAACATACATCGGCAAACCGGGTTACTTGATGAGCTCGACTAGCACAAGCGCACGTTGACTTGAGCGACATGAAGTGCGTAAACACTCCGTGTGGCCTAACCACTGTCGATAACTTTAGTATGACTCGGGTTCGTCAAACACGCCGTACGTAGCGAATGAATCTCAACCACGACTTCAAGCCTATTACTGATTGCCTGGACTATAACTTAGCCCCAATCACATTCAATCCAAAACTAGAAAGCATGTATAGTAGTCAAAGCATAATTAACAAGTAATTCAAACATGTTAACAAGCATGTTATAAAGCACAATGTAAGCAGGAAATACAACACATACATTTCATAAGTAAGCGATTAAATTAAACAACTTGCATGGAGGAAATCATACACATCTCTAAGGTAATTGAGAATCCTATCTCAACACCTACCTAAAGCACTATCTCCTAAGTACTTACTCATACAAGCATTTTCACAAACACTTAGACTACACTTATTTAACATACATAACATATATTAGCCAAAACATGTATTAGGGCGAATCCTTTCCCCGAGAAAGTGTTACACATATATATAGTATATACACATAGTAATTAATCATGGCAAACACACTTTCATATATTGTATGTATACAGTATTTTCTACAAATATACCGAATACACTAAACGCCATAATTTTCATACGTAATTAAATTGCAAAACGAACAGCGCATTTTGCACGTGAAATAACATCCAGATCATGAATATATCATTATCTGAAATTGAAAGCTTTGAAAACTATAATCTATACGTCTAAAGTCCGCACCTTACGCCGTGGAAGCATAACGAAGTCGATAGAATCTCTAAGTCTTCGTCTACGGTGATACAACAACCTATTGTATGAATTGTGTCAGCTATCTTGTTACTTGTAATAGTTGAAACCCTAGAACAAGTTAGGATTAGGTTTTCTTACCTAAATACGCCGACAGAATCGCCGGAATAATGATTAGAAGGTGGTGGTCAAGCACGTATAGTAGTGGGATAGAGTATCAGGAAGATGCTCCCACTTCTCCAACACTTTCTCTCTTTACTCCCTCTCACACCTAGGGTTTTCTCAAATTCGTATGAGATGAGAGAGTGAGGGTTTAAGGTCCTTATACAGGCCCAGAACTCACGGAAATAGACTCAGGGCCATGGTATACTTAGGTTATGTCCAAATACGGACTGTTCTGTCTCAACGGAGTACTTCTGGAGCCCCCCCTTGAGCCAAAGGTCGGACTTAAGCTCACTGGCCTTGGATCTAGGTCAAGTTAAGTTTTCGTTCCAGTCGGGTTCCCAGATCACACGTGGCAGACCAGTTTCAGTTCAACGGTCACTAAAACTCGATAAGGGTTACAAGTACACGGACATGTATGGGAAATGTTCCCTGATCCGAGGGTGTATTTGGGTTAGATTCCGAAGGTCTGGTTGCTTATATTTGGCCCACAAGTGACAAGTCTCAGATTACTTAAATTAGATTTAATTTCTAAAGAAAACCATGTTTTCTCACACTCCTCGCTCCGGGCTCAAGCGAATAGGCCTGGGACACTATCTGGTTTTGATTTCCGAGATGGTTGTCAAGCCCAGCGAAGCGGTCCTAATTCTATAACTTTGTATTATTCAGACTTTTGATGTGTGGTCCAGATCTGATATGGAGTTTCGGGATGCTCCCAAGAGTAGCTGGGTAATGAGACTGATCCTAGATTTTAGGGTAGGCTAGCGTCAATGATTCTACGAGTTTTGGGCCTTGCAGATCGTATTTAAAGTGATTAGTGCGGATTTCGTATGTGATCTAGTTTAGCACTTAGTTAACTTTATCTAATTTCTTAAGGATTTGATCCTGAGTAATTTCTGCCTGAGGTGGTACTCGGGTCTTTGTATGGAAATTTCTGAGACGTTACACTACACCTAATCCTAATCTCAACTCTCTAAGCTAAACCTAAACCTAAACTTGAAAACCCAAACCTAAACTCGATCCCGAACCCGCACCCGATTTCCTAAACCTAAACCTTAACCTATTCTCAATTCCTTAACGCTAAAACCTATAACCTATAACATATAACCTAAACGTAAACCTTAACCTAAACCTATAACCTAAATCTAAACCTTAACCTAAACCTAAACCAAAACCTATCAACTAAACCTTAACCTATAACCTATAACTTATAACCTAAACTTATAACCGATAACCTAACCTTAACCTAAACCTAAAACCTAAACCTAAACCTAAACCTATAACCTAAAACCTAAACATAAACCTAAACCTAAAACCTAAATGTATTCTCAAATCCCTAAACCTAAACCTACACCTAATCCTAATCTCAACTCCCTAACCTAAACCTAACCTAAACCTAAGCCTAAACCTAAAACCTAAATGTATTCTCAAATCCCTAAACCTAAACCTACACCTAATTCTAATCTTAACTCCCTAACCTAAACCTAAACCTAAACTTGAAAACCCAAACCTAAACCTGATCCCGAACCCGAACCCGATTTCTTAAACCTAAACCTTAACCTATTCTCAATTCCTTAAAGCTATAACCTATAACATATAACATATAACCTTAACCTAAACCTTAACCTAAACCTATAACCTAAACCTAAACCTATTACCTTAACCTAAACCAAAACCTATAAACTAAACCTTAACCTATAACATATAACCTATAACCTAAACTTATAACCAATAATCTAACCTTAACCTAACCTAAAACCTAAATGTATTCCCAAATCCCTAAACCTACACCTACACCTAATCCTAATCTCAACTCCCTCACCTAAACCTAAACCTAAACTTGAAAACCCAAACCTAAACCCGATCCTGAACCCGAACCTGATTTCCTAAACCTAAACATTAACTTATTCTCAATTCTCTAAACCTATAACCTACACCTAAACCTAACCTAAACCTATAACCTTAACCTAAACCTAAGCCTAAAACCTAAATGTATTCTCAAATCCTTAAACCTAAACCTACACCTAATCCTAATCTCAACTCCTTAACCTAAACTTAAACTTGAAAACCCAAACTAAACCCGATCCCAAACCCGAACCCGATTTCCTAAACCTAAACCTTAACCAATTCTCAATTCCCTAAAGCTTTAACCTATATCCTATAACCTAAACCTTAACCTAAACCTATAACCTAAACCTAAACCTTAACCTAAACCTAAACCTATAACCTTAACCTAAACCAAAACCTATAACCTAAACCTTAACCTATAACCTATAACCTATAACCTAAACTATAACCTATAACATAACCTTAACCTAAACCTAAAACCTAAACCTAAACCTAAACCTAAACCTACACCTAATCCTAATCTTAACTCCCTAACCTAAACCTAAACCTACACCTAATCCTAATGTCAACTCCCTAACCTAAACCTACACCTAATCCTAATCTCAACTCCCTAACCTAAACCTAAACCTAAACTTGAAAACCCAAACCTAAACCCGATCCCCAACCCAAACCCGATTGATGTAATAATGTAGCCCAATCACATGGAAACAAACAAGAAAATCTTGCTTTGTTGGCAAGCATACTCGAACTCAAGCATCACAATGCATCTATTTCCATCTCTACTATCTCTTATAGCATAGATTATTTGAGATTTGGATTTATCTCATTTTTAGAGTCATGTCCTAACACAATATGATAATATTAATAGACAAGGTGGATTTGTCACCAACATTATTCCAAGACCCATATAACTTCTCCTTATAGGAAGTTGGGTAGGGCACATGCAGCATGAATCCATTAAAGGAGATAAGGATCACCTCGCATATGTTCTATCTCTTTTCATTTATTTTTTTTTTTCCGTAGGATTGCTTATTTTGTGGTGTCTGCTGACGTACAACATTTTAACATGTTAACATTTTAGCAAACCAGAATAAGTTTTTCAACATATCATATATTATTTTAGGTAGGAGAAGCTACTTTAGCAAACAAACCCCACTACGTCAGGTTGCCCACGCCAAATTTATGAGATTTTATCTGACGAATTGTCAAAAGTCCATTTTATTGTCATTTTTACTATAAATGGTAAGTTTTAGATCGCATATAACTTTTGACCCTTCTGAGTTATAGGAGACGTGCCAACATGAAAAGGGCTCCAAAAAATTAGGAGAATAAGGTGGTTAGGCTAAATTGGGTTGTTACTACTTTTGCCAGAAAACCATGAAGTCTAGTAGGAATGGATATCGTCTGTAAATAGTAAGTTTACTTTTTATAGTAAGTCACATATTTTAGTGTGTTTGAGTTGGAGTATTGAAGTTAAAAGTCCATCCTAGGTTTGAACACATTACTCATGTTAGATTTTGTCATAGTTTAGAAGATTTGTAGCTACATTTTTTATTTCTTCATATATGTGTTTTTTTTTTATTTATCTTTCTTCCTTTTGAGATGTGTACAAAGGCATGCTTGTTTGATTATGTCCACAAATGCTGTTTTATACAGGCTAACAAGCTAAAGAAGTCAGTGGAGGATGAAATTCATTTTCTAAGGGAAGGGTTTCAGAACTTGAAAGTAATCTTGTGTCGAAGTCCACAAAAGTTACATCTGCAGTTTCAAGGAAAGAAGAAGCTTTATCTTCTGCATTTGTTGAAATTGACCGTTTGAAGGAAGAAAATTCTGTAAAAATGTGAACATTATTGAATGCATATGGAGGGTGTTTACTGTGTTGGAGTATATTTATTTCTTGCACATGAGGGCACGCCTTAGTTGTAATTCTTATGATAGGTTGAGCAAAGTGAAGTATTGTTTATTTAGAAATGTGAATGTAGGATGCATTGTATAATTTGATTACTATTTGTAATAAATGCATCAGTTTTTTTTCTTCTTTTTTTTTCCTGATTACATTTTATATACTATTTTTATCAGCATTAAGCTTAGATGAGTTATCAATCACAACAGGTTCTTGCAATGGAAATAGGTCGTATTATTACAATTTTTTAAAAAATAGCTACGAAAATAATCCGTAGCTATAGTTACGGCTTCTGTCCGTAACAATATTTGTCCATAGCTATTACTACGGATATTGTCCATAGTTATTGGTATCTATTACTACGGATATAATCCGTAGCTATTGGTATCTATTGTTACGGATATAATCCGTAGCTATTTGTATCTATTGCTACGGATATCATCTGTAGCTGATGGTATCTATTGCTACGGATATAATTCGTAGCGATTGGTATCTATTGGTACGGATATAATCCGTAGCGATACCTTTAGCTACCCCACCAATAGCGACGAACGTGCTACAGATTATATCCGTAGTAAAAGGGCTTTTGCTACGGTTTTTAGCCATAGCCTTTGCCAGTTTTTCTTGTAGTGTTCCCAAATAAAAAAGGGGGTAAGATAAGCAAAGTCTTAGAATCCCAAATGAGGTAATCGTTGATTCCCTGAGATGATAATTGTTTATGATAATTGTCTATATCAATTTTTACAAGTTAAAGTTGGGGCAAAAGCAAGCATTGATGATTGCTATCAAGCATTGGCGATTGTCACTGATAATTCGAGAAGCAGAAGGATTGCGGAAGACAAAGTCATGTATTCTCCCTTATGCGAATGAATAAAAGCACAAATTTTTAATTGACTTCAAAATTCAGGAGAAATTCAGGAGATACAGTTGAAGAAGAAAGAAAAGTGAATGGCTTGAAGAACAAGTTACAGAAGACGGTTTATAAAACCAAAATTGTTAAGGTATGTGACATAAGACAAAAAATAAGAGTACACAGGCTTGACTAGTTCGAGACTGGGGGCAAAGCTAATCTTGGGCAAAAAGTATGAGATGATGCGGCGTCAGTATATTTGTTAAAGGTTGCAACATCGTGATTTTGATTACGAAGATTCCCAGAGCAATAGTTCCTAATAAAAAAGGGGCAAGACAGGTGAGTAAATACCGTGAAATATATTTATCACCATAGAATATATTTCTTTTATGTATATGAATAAATGCAAGCTTTCAAGCATATCAAGTCTTTGCCAAATGAAAAGCATTGATGATCGCTGTTAAGTGTTGATGATTGCTGTCAAGCATTGATGATTGTCGTCAACGCCAAATATTTCCGTCAGAATCGTCAGCCAACCACATATAAAGTTGACGACAACGATGTTTGCTCATCATTTAAGGCAACCTAGCCAAGCCTATACGGCCAACTACGCATAAGGCCTATCAAGATCGCCATTCGGGCAGCGGTGAGGAGCCAGTGACCCTAAAAAGCCCGTGAAGGCCATCGTACGCATACCCATGCAGGTAGCTGACGGAGCCAACGACTAAAAGCCTAAAAGGCCAAACGTCCTCAATGGCCAGTCATGCGTAACCCCCATGCCGTTTGTATAGCTTTCAGACAGCGTCATAGGGGACGAAGGAAAATGTCCTCCCGTGAATAGGTTTGACCTTGCAGGCGAAGAAAAAGCGGGCCGCAATATGAGCTCTTTGGCCATGTCCATAGATAAGCCAACTATGCGTAAGACCCCCCAGATCTTTAATTTGATTTCAGTACTAACTCATGAGGAAGGGCTTAAACCTACTCATTGATGGACTGGCGGCCCTAGGTTTGGTACCCCAAAGGTCGCCTTGTGAATTTTGTGAAATCTAAAGAGTTACCATGGCCAACCCTGTGTGTAATTCCAGCCGAGTTCACGACCCCGGTAGCTTCAGTGAGACCCTTTGATGGATCACGGTTTGTGAACTCACCAGGCAGTGAGAAGTCCAGCGAACTCATAAGAGTTACAGAGACCATCACGTGAGACCTGACTCCACTACTCAAGAGCTTAAACTATGTGTTGCCCCACTACTCAAGAGCTTAAACTGTGTTGCTCCTGTTTCGACAAAAAAACAAATGTGTTTGATTTAGGGAATTTATTCAATGATAACAAAGAAAGAATGAGAGAACATTGGTCACATTTATTCTGAGTTCATTTACATCCTCTGATTCCCTTGATTCTAAGAACAAAGTACAATTAATGTAATATACTGAATGAAAGGGAAGATAATCTGATAGAAATTTCGGCAGCATTCCGACACCTGTTTCAATCATCTCCTGGGACTTAGGAGGAATGTCGATCTGATCAATCAGTCTTCAATGAGATGGAGCATCCTTCTGGTCATTCTTCCTTGAAATATGAAGAAGTCCGTTGAAGTGTAGCTAGGACCCGCAGAAATTAGGCTGATCATGTTAACGGGCCTAAAAAGTCTCCCAGAATGTAAGATCACGAGGTTTTCACCGTCCATTCTCCTCGAAACTTTATATGAAGCCTTAGAACCAAAAATTAGCCGTACATGTCCAGTTTCAGCTCCTGAATCCTTGTAGAAATGGCCAAACTGACAAATCATTCCCTGAAATCATGATTTGCGACCCGCCTGATATTTGGATAAGCCTGAAATTTGGTCTTGACGCCTTAAATAAGCTGATAATGTGGACGGACGGATCAGATTTCCCACGAACATCATGTTGAGGCCCACATGCACATTGCATGTACATAGTGCATAAGTGCACAAGCCGTGCATATTTTTTTCTCAAAATCGGTCAGGGTGCGCTGACCGATTCTTTCTTCTCCAATTCAGAAAACGCAACAGCGTCTTCACGACTTTTGCCGTTCTTGTGTAGTGTGACCCACTCACTGCTCTATTAGATGATCGGAGCCGTCCATTCACTTTATAAGGTGGGAATTACCGTTGCCTAGTTGTCCTCTTGTCACCATGCAGACTGTTGAGGAATCTTAACCGTTAAACATAGAATGGACGGTAAAATGAATAACCTCGTGGGCCACACCAATTCCACTCCAAAATCAGTCCTTCCTCAATGGTTTCTTTCCTGAATCGAATGGACAGACTGGATCTTCTACCTGGCTTCGATAAATGAGCCACCGAATTTCACAGAGTCGACGTACGTCGACTGTAAAAAACAGAGTTTCCGTCTCTTTGTTGTGGGCCACTATCATGCAGGGAATGACGGATCTGAGTCGTTCATCAAGTAGAGGGCGAAAAACCCATCGAAGTGATGTTAAGCTTTGGCGACCATGATGATTCAAATGATCGCTGCAGTGATTGAAAGAGGACCGTTCGGCTGCTTTTCCGGCTTGATTATCTAGGTGGGCCACGTCAAAAAACAACAGAAATCCATCATTCATGGTTGAAATACAGAGAGGAAGACGGTGGACGGTGTGGATTGTTCGAAAGACTTCTATACTGAACTCTACCAGTAGCACAGTTTGAAGGAAGAAACGTAAAGTACGGCCGGTTTGCGCGGGTCCGCGCAAACCACTTCGGTTGCGCGGTTACCATGCAAGCAACTTGCTTTGCGCGGGTCCGCGCAATCAACTTTCATTGCGCAGTTCCGCGCAAAGCCCTTCAGCTCTCCTTCTTCTGCATTGCTTCTCTCTCTCTCCCTTGCTCACCAACTGATATAATCCGATCCAACCCATCTAATGAATCAGGGAGGGGTATTTATAGGCCCAACTACCTTACAAAGTGGTGATCACCACCACTTATCTCTTCACGAATGAACTTCTTCCTTTCTTAAATCATGGTGTCCACCAAACTCTTCTTAAATGGTGGTGTACAGCCTCTTTTCACTAAAATGACACTCGTACCCACTTTATTACCAAAATACCCATTTTTAATCTTTTTTACTGAAATACCTAAACTACCCTTGAAAATGGATTTTTACCAAAATACCTAAACTACCCCTTGGACATGGATTTTTACCAAAATACCTAAACTACACCTGGACATGGATTTTTACCAAAAAACCTAAACTACCCCTAGACATGGATTTTTACCAAAATACCTAAACTACCCCTAAACATGAATTTTTACCAAAGTACCCCGGAGTGGATTTTTACCGAAATACCCCCGGACATGGAAATTACCGAAGTACCCCCAAACATGGAAATTACCAAAATACCCCCGAACATGGAAATTACCAAAATACCCCCGAACATGGAAATTACCGAAATACCCCCGGACATGAAAATTACCAAAATACCCCGGACATGGAAATTACTAAAATACCACCGGACATGGAAATTACCGAAATACCCCGGACATAGAATTCTCTGACCACTGCAATGAGATATTTTTTGTGCCTCAACTGCTCCACTACTCAAGAGCCTAAACTGTGTGTGTAAGTGTCAACCTAGTAGTGTCAGTCCAGTTAAGTCCAGTAGTGTCAGGTCAAGTTCAGTCTTGTCCAGTTAAAGTATGGTCAGTCAAAAGTACACTAGCTCCACTGCTTAAAAGCATAAACTATGTGTAGCATCAAAATGTTGCAGATAAATATTTCACTTTAAATATGCTTAAATATGCAATTGCCTGATGAAAATTTTTAATATTGAGTAAACAAGATGTAAAAATGCATTTCTTTTGAATCAGGTCCAAATTACAACAATGGAAAATGCCTTCAAGATATTGGCAATTATCTACTCAAAAGTTCAAGTCTCCAAGGTTAATTAGTATATTGACAAAAGCCATAAGGTCTTTTCGTCTCTCGCCATTCATATCTCGCCTTCTTAATGAATAGAGAAATATTATCACACAAGATTCTCAAAAGGGGGCAGAGGATAAACTAGTGAAGAATTATCATTCTCTCCCGGACAATATAAGGATTCGGATATATTCTTTGGATTCGTTAAAGGAGCAACAAAGATTATCCAATCCTTCAAGGGTATTAGTAGGCTTCACTTAGGAAATATTATCTTTTGAAGAAATCTTTATGCGACATTGACCTGGAAAGGGGGCAAGATCTATATCTTCAAAGTAATCTTTGCCTTGGTCTTTTTGATAATTTCTTATGCATGGTGGAGGAATTGATATACTGAGAATTATGAAGCATGATTCAGTGTGAACGTTCAAAACTTGCTTCTATATTAAAGTCCGGTTATACGGTCCGATGCCATAACTTCTCAAGGTTCTAATAATGATATCGCAAGTCTCCGAGTATCAGACTTGATGGACACAAGGAACAAATAGAATCATCATCAGTAACTTCTATGACCTTTGAAAAACTATTAAATGAAAATTAAAAGAAGTCCTGTCTATTTTTCAGAATCAGAAAAGATCTAAGGAAAAAGTCTATGAAGAAATGTTAAGGAGCACAAGCTAGAAAAGACTCAGCAAAGAGACTCAGCGGTTGAACCTTTGGAGTTGGAAATGATATCTCCAAGAGCACGATATAATGACAAAGAATGCAATGCGAAGCACAATGACAAAGCGCAGAGATGAAATGATTAAATCATTATCATATTGTGAATATCACAATCAGCCTAAAAAGAAGAGAAGCTTTCAATATATATTTTAGAATTATCAATGCTTCATGAAGCTAAATTGGAAAATTATAATGTCTTGAGATACTAATTACGATTAATTTGGCAGGAAAGATCATCATTTGAAAGGTCGGGTTATGCAGATCATGAATAAAAGAAACAATTAAATTTTTTTGCTGCAGGAGCAGCATTAAAGAACAACTCTCTAGACATAGAATTGAAGGAAAAAGTTGCTGGAGTTGATCAAACAGACCGTTGTAATAGGAATGGTGTTGAAAGATAGTTCTTTGATCAATTTGTTCAAAGACAAAGTCATCACAACTGTTACAGTGGCTAGTTTTGATGAAAAGAGAATTTCATCTTCTCTAGTGAAGCATTCGCTTAATACTGCTTGCAGGGGGCATTCAAGTCTTCCGTTCAAGCGCAATCATTCGCGTCTTCCATTCGCGCGCAATTGTTCAAATCTTCCATTCAAACATGAACATTCAAGTCTTTCGTTTGAACGTGATCATTCAAGCCTTTCATTCGAACGCGATCATTCCGGTCTTTTGATCGAACGTGATAATTCAATCTTCTGGTCAAGAATGATCATCCAGTCTTCCATGCAAGCATGATCATCCATTCATCCTTCGGTTGCAGTTCATTCAACTTCTTCGGGCGGAGGAAGATCGATCCTCCATTTGATTTCAGCAATCAATCAAAGAAGGATCGATGGGGCATCTTGTAACGCCCTGAAAATTGGGGGTCAAGCATAAACTCAACTCCCGAGTTCCAACACATCACTTATGTAACAAAATGAATGATGATTGAATGTTGTCTGTATTGGTGCATTGAACATGAGTGAGATTAAGCCAAAACAGCATATCATACTCCAGAGACAGTTAAATTTCCAAGCGGAAGACTGTGATAAATATATAAAATATAAAAACTATGGTAAGTCTCCAGAGTGAGATAAGGTTACCAGGTTAATGAATTACAAGTACAATTCAAATTATACCAAATGTGTAGTGTCATCTAGTCAGCATCCCTGTAATCCCGTCGATCAAGACACGACTCACATGTAGCCGCCCGAAAACAACTAATACGAGCAAGCATCATAGTCAATATAAAGGTCCGGCTCCGCCTTAGGAGTAGCGTCGCCATCTGCAATCAGACAAAGTCTGGTGGGTGTTCGGAATACCGTCCCGTAACGCGGAAGTGAGTGATCAACTCAGTGGAACAATAAAGCATAGGTTAATATGTTATTAACTCAATCAAGCAGTAATGATAAAGCAGTAAAGTCAAACAATTCTAAATACTCTTGTTAATGCAAGTATGGAATGCAGTCATGATGTATGCCCTTGCCAAACCGCCTTCAAGCAACACCATCTTACGTTCGCGGTGTGCTTTCATCCCTCAGTGCTCCACATCTTCCAGGCACATGCAATGCGATGATGAGCATGTTTACTGAGTTGTTATTAATCCATTTCAAACAGCAGTATTGGGAAACTAAAGTATCTCGCTTGTATCATTCCCAAACATGATCCATTCTAGGGTCATCACTCCTAGTTAGTCTCATACGATATTATGGATTGAGAGGCATAGCGAAGGCATCACAAAGGGCTCGTCACCCATCAGCACGGATACAAATCTCACCGTATACGGCTCAATTGCTAGCCGTCAGCTCGAATACAGGTCTCACCGTACTCGGCTCAATCGTTGGCCGTCAGCTCGAATACAGGTTTCACCGTACTCGGATCAACTCATGCTCTAGTTGCTGTGAAGGGCTCATCGCCAATCACAGACCTTAGAGTATCTCGAAGACACTACGGAGGGCTCGTCACCCGTCATCACGAATACAGGTCTCACCGTACTCGGCCCTCGTCGTAGGTGTCGACAGCTCGAATATAGTGTCTCATACCACCATAATCTGCTCACGAGTCTGGTTGCTCACTGGTCACTACGGGGAGGCACGTGGCCCCAGTGTAGGACGACAGCTCGACCACAGTGTCCCATACCACCATGCCCGACTCATGAACCTTAGCGGATCGAGGTACCATGGTTAAAAAGGATTTCGCTGGTAAGTTTGGTACCCTAGGTTCAAGCAGTACCGTCCAAACATGGTGAACATACATTAGATAGATCGGGTTACTTGACGAGCTCGGCTAGCTCGAGCGCACAACAAGTTGAATGATATGAAGCGTAGAAGCACTTCATGTGGCCAACCACTATCGCCAACCGAAGTACGACTCGGGTTCGTCGAACACATCTCACGTGGCAAATGAATCTCAGCCACGCATTCATTTTCGTTATCGATTGTCTGGACTATAATCATATCCCCAATCATATTCAATTGCAGATAGTTAAAGCAGTAATGAATCAAGATTCAAATCATACAACCAAAGTCTGATATTATCTGTTTAGGGCTGCCAGGGCTGTGGCACGCACTGGTTGCTCCACTCCCCCATCACCCATGACAGATCATACAACGTAAACATGAATTTAAACATATGCATTACATAGATAAAATCATACAATCAGTTGAGCATGTTATGAAGCACAACACAAGCATGAATTTGTACATATCCAATTCCTAATCACACACCTATCCAAGGAAATCATACACATAGTTAAAGGAGTTGAGAATCATATCTCAACACCCTTATAGATTACAATTTACTAACTACTACTCATTCAAACATTTCAATAAACACTTAGACTGCATACATCAACATACATGACATATGTTGATCACATTAGGCCAAATCCTTTCACTAGGGAGTTGCCCCAATTATAACACGCGTGCACCCGCGACGGATATTCATGGCAAGTAGGAATCCAAGTTCCATGTTCATTCAGTCATTTCCACAAACACTTGGGCTACACGTTTTAGCATATATAGTGTATACTGGCCGTGGCGTGATTTAGGGCAAATCCTTTCATTAAAGGGGTATCGTCAATACAACAATCATATATCCATGACAATTAGTCATGGCGAGCACGAATGAGAATTCTATACTAATTCAGTCATTTTCACAAACACTTGGAATACACTCTTTTCAACGTACATAGTGTGCATTAGCAAAACATGTATTAAGGCGAGTCCTTTCGCCAAACAAGTATTTTATCCACATATAATATATTCATACAAAAAATAATCATGGCAAACACATTTCCAAAATTTATACGTATACGGTACTTTCTACAAATACCTAGAGTATGTAAAATTCCATATTCTTCATCTTTAATCGAAACGGAAAACCGACAGCACTTTGTATATGTGCAATTGCATACAGATCATGAATCTATCATTATCTGACATTGAAAGCGTTGAAAACCATAACCTATACACCTAAAGTCCGCACCTTTTGTCGTAGAATCTTAACGAAGTCGATAGGTTTGCTATGGTTTTGTATATGGCAGTTTGGCAACCTATAGAATTAAATAGGTTAGCTATTTCATAACCTACAACTATCAAAACCCCAATTCAATTAGGGTTAGGGTTTCTTACCTATAAATGACGCCGAAATCACCGGGAAAGCGATGAGAATGGAGCTGTTAAGCATGGATAGAAGCAGGGAAGCAAGGCAGGGAGATGCTCCCACATCTCTCACACTTTCTCTCTCATTTCTCTCTAGGGTTTCTCTCAAATTCGTATGGCTGTGAGAGAGAGGGTTCTAAGGTCCTTATATAACCTAAAAACTCACTAAAATAGACTTATGGTCAAGGTATACTTAGGTTATAACCAAAACGGAACTGTTTCAGCTCAACGGAGGACTTCTGGTGGGCCTCTTTGAGCCAAAGGTCGGACTTAAGCTCACTAACACTGGATCTACGTACCATTTAGTTTTCGTTCCAGTAGGGTTCTCGGATCACGCGTGGCGGACCAGTTTTAGTTCAACGGTCAGTGGATCTCGATCGGAGATTCTGAGTACATGGTTATGTTTGAGGAAATATCCCTGATCCGAGGGTGTAATTTGGCATGATTCTGACGATCTGGTTGCTTAATAGTGATCCGCAAGCGAGAGGTACCAGATTTATTTATTTTGGATTTAATTTAGAATTATTTTCACATTTCTCACACTCCCCTCTCCGAGCTCAAGCGAATAGCCTCGGAACACTATCTGGAGTTGATTTTCAAGATAGTTGTCAAGCCCAGCAAGGTGGTCTTAATTCCTTAACTTCGTGTTAATCGGACTTCCGACATGCGGTCCAAATCTGATACGGAGTTTCGTAATGCTCCCGAGAGCAGACGGGTAATGCGATTGATCTTAGATTTTAGGGTACCCTAGCGTCAATGATTCTAGAAGTTTTGGGTCTTGCAGATCGTATTTAAAGTGATTGGTACTAATTTCACCAATACTCTAGTTTCACACTGGCTAATTCTCACCTAATTTCTAAAGGATTTAGTCCTGGGTGATTTCGGTCTGACGTGGTACTTAGTCCTTTGTAGCAATGTTTAGTTTAAGTATTGTTCTTCATTACCTAAACTTTAAGATAGCGTCTAATGTGAAAGTACTTAGAAAATTTAAAGAACAAGGTGGTGAAAGGTGAGATTTGCGAAGGAAATGGGTTCAAAAGCGGTTTTAGACTTTGGGATTCAGTTCTGATAGGTTAATAAGGTATTAGAAGCGACTCATTGCCTAAGGACATCTAATTCTAGGATGGCAAAAATCCGAGATGTTACAATCTACCCCCCTTAAAACAAAATTTCATCCCTGAAATTGCCTAAGGATAATAAGGAAAGATTTAATTATTTCTTTGCCTAAGTTTTATTGCGTAGGGTATATACTAGTATGGTTCATTTTAGTCTACCCCCCTTAAAACTTATTTCTTTATCCATTGCTTATATCCTGATGGTTTACTATAATGGATTTCTTTACTTATTTGGAGTGTTGACGACAATTCCCAATTATTTAGAGTAAGATAGTTGTTTTTATTGTTTGACCAACACGGAGAGATGTTTATAGTGGGCTTGATCCCGATACATCGATCATCTATTGAGCTAAGGTAGAAAGCTCATCGTATCCCTTCCGAATCCTGGTGGATCCTGGTCTTCTGCTCGTCAGCAGTGAGTCCGTTGGTAGTCACCCAGGATTGAGAATTGGGTCAAGCTGCGAATGTTTCGCAGTTTATGTTTCAGTAACTCCGTAGTCCGATCACTCTAGAAACATAGGGAATGTCCATCATTGAAAGGCTCAAATTGTCTATGTCTAAGGTTTCCCTTTAGGTCTTAGTCTAAGAGAGTCCTTGTTATTATCTATGTCCAAGGAAATGGTGAATCAAATCTTACTAAATCATCCTAAAACGGTTTCTCGTAGTAGAACTTGCTAGGACTTCTATAATGTTCGTATTCAACGAGCACAGTTTGGATCCTGGGCTAGTGGGGTAGGGTCCACAACGCTTTCGCTGCGCCACCCAGATCAAAGAGGTGTATTAGCCGACCTAACTAAGTCTATCGGTCTCTAGCATTCTCTAATGTAACCGGTAGTCTAGTCTTAATTTAGGAGTAGTGGAAATCCTCTAGGTGTAATCCAAAGTCTATTATTATACACTAGATGAATTCATATCATTTCTAATACAAGAATTTTTTTATTTTTTATTTTTTCTTTCGCGTAGGGTCAAACGTTGTCAAAGTGGAATTGAGTTGCCCGAACTTGAATTTAGCTACACTCGAGCATACACACATGCTCACACCAGCTAAGAGGGTCCTAGGGTTCACATTATTAATTGTTGGATTTCCTACATGGTCAGCTCTATCAAAATCTAGGAGCACCGCTCTAGGTCCAAAACTCCAAGGGTCTATTTGGTCAGTGGTCTTAAGTTGTAGTAAATGGGACTGTATTACTAATCCTACCTCGGGATTGGGAGTGGCATGGTTGGTAGGAGGGTGGGTGGGATAAAAATAAATTTTATAGGCTTTGGAAAATGAGCTTGGTGTTGGAAAAGTGTGAGATGGGATTTCCAAATCCCAGGAATTGGAATTTCTAAGTATAATAGGAAAACCCGGGATACTTTTCATTGCGTACATTCCAAACATGGCATTAGAAAACATGGGATACACCCAACCTAGGAACCATATCTTACACATACAGTTATTGTTACTTTTACAATTCTATCCACCTTACTCACCTAATGCAGTCAGCCGAACGGGCCCTAAAGGAAGAAAAATGGTTGGAGTTTTGGTTGTCCACGGACTTGGGTCTCAACAGATGTTGTAAAGGCCCAAATGAAAGGAAAGAAATGTAGGAAATGAAGAATTGGAAGGGGTAGGGAGCTTACACATTTTTGAGCTTGGGGCATGCAAGGGCCCAAATGAGAGAGATCGGAGAGGGTAGGGAGGTAGGGATGGCTGTGAACGATGGCTATGGAGGGGTTGTGGTCGAAAATGACAGATTGAGCGATTGGAGTGGAGGTTTGAGAGAGAAACTCGGGTTTTGGAAGGAAAGGGAGAGCTTGGAGGTGGGATTTGTGAAGGAGGGGTGTGTTCTAGAGTGTTTTAAGGGACGACCCACCATCAGGGGGTTATCCTAGACCCCAAAGTAGGTCGGCCCGAGCAGCGGGCCGGACCCAGCCCAAATTCTGGCGAGGCCTCGCCGACCAATGGTCCAGATTTTGAGGGGGGGCCCATGGACGAGACCCTCCTGTCCCCTATGCCCCAAAAAACCCTGGGTCCCACCCTGGGCACCCCTAGATTAATGTGGGTAGGCCCCCGACTCCGATTCACTCCATTTCAGGTAGCTTCGGGGCAAATCGGACGTATCTTGTAATCCAGAATGAGTTATCTGACGTAAAATATATGAATTTGGGGTAGAACGAGCTAATGAAGCCAACCAACCCTACTATGCCAGGTTGCGCATCCCGGAATTGTAAAAAAAAAACCCCGATTGACGATCGTTTCCCTGTTTCAATTTCGTTTTACTAAAAATAGTAGTTTTAGTTTGATTACTCTTCATCTGTTGGGCTTTAGGAGTTACGCCCATTGTGAAAAGAGCTTAGAATAATTAGGAGAACGGTTTGGTGAAGCCAAATAGGACACTTACTATTTTTGGCCGAAAACCTTACACACTAATAGACATCACGACCTTATAATAAGTCACGAATTCTAGGAGTTTTAGTTGTAGTTCGATTTTGATTTCTTTCCCATTAATTGATATCCCTATTTAAAGGGTCGTGAACTCATTTTTAGTCATTCATTAATCAATTTCGAATTTATTAGAATTTATTTCTATTTTCTGCTTTCTTTCCTCATGGATTCGAGAAGTCTCTGTGAGGAGTTCAGAGAAGCTCCGAGGATTCAGAGTAGTTATCATTATCACGTTTATCCTGAATTCTACAGATTTTCAACGGTTGGAATGAGGTGGATTGTGATCTAGACTCATTAATAGACGGCCTAGGAATGTTTTAAGGTCGACCCGGGCGACCATGGTTGAATACAGACTCGATTTCGGCGTTCGTTTTCAGTGAACTTCGCCAATTGGCGAAATCGAGATACATATGACTGTTTCTACATTCCTTCACTCCCTCCTAAGTCAGAGTGCGTCAGAGTGCGTCGTGTGACCATAACCCAGGTCCGGTTTAATCCAAATCATGCTCTGATACCATCTTGTAACGCCCTGAAAATCGGGGGTCGAGTATAAACTCAACTCCCGAGTTCCAACGCATCACTTATGCAACAAAATGAATGATGATTGAATGTTGTCTGTATTAGTGCATTGAACATGAGTGAGATTAAGCCAAAACAACATATCATACTCCAGAGACAGTTAAATTTGCAAGTGGAAGACTGTGATAGATATATAAAATATAAAAACTATGGTAAGTCTCCAGAGTGTGATAAGGTTACCAGGTTAAGGAATTACAAGTATAATTCAAATTATACCAAATGTGTAGTGTCATCTAGTCAGCATCCCTGTAATCCCGTCGATCAAGACCTGGCTCACAAGAAGCCGCCAGAAAACAACCAATACGAGCAAGCATCATAGTCAATACAAAGGTCCTGCTCCGCCGCAGGAGTAGCGTCACCATCTGCAATCAGACAAAGTCTGGTGGGTGTTCAGAACACCGTCCCGTAATGTGGGAGTAAGTGATCAACTCAGTGGAACAATAAACATAGGTTAACATGTTATCAACTCAGTCAAGCAGTAATGATAAAGTAGTAAAGTCCAACAATTCTAAATACACTTGTTAATGTAAGTATGGAATGCAGTCATGATGTATGCCCTTGCCAAACCACCCTCAAGCGACACCATCTTACGTTCGCGGAGTGCTTTCATCTCTCAATGCTCCACATCTTCCAGGCACATGCAATGCGATGATGAGCATGTTTACCGAGTTGTTATTAATCCATTTCAAACAGCAGTATTGGGAAACTAAAGTACCTCCCTTGTATCATTCCCAAACATGATCCATTCTAGGGTCGTCACTCCTAGTTAGTCTCATACGATATTATGAATTGAGAGGCATAGCGAAGGCATCATAAAGGGATCGTCACCCGTCAGTACGGATACAGATCTCACGGTATGCGGCTCAATTGCTGGCCGTCAGCTCGAATACAGGTCTCACCGTACTCGCTCAATCGCTGGTCGTCAGCTCGAATACAAGTCTTACTGTACTCGGCTCAACTCATGCTCTAGTTGCTGCGAAGGGCTCATCGCTAAACATAGACCTTAGAGTATACTCGAAGACACTACGGAGGGCTCGTCGCTTGTCAGCACGAATACAGGTCTCACCGTACTCGGCTCTCGCCGTAGGTGTCGACAGCTCGAATATATTGTCTCATACCACCAAAATCGGCTCACGAGTCTGGTTGCTCACTGGTCACTACGTGGAGGCACGTGGACCTAGCGTAGGCCGACAGCTCGACCACGGTGTCCCATACCACCATGCCCGACTCATGAGTCTTAGCGGATCGAGGTACCATGGTTAAAAGGGATTTCACTGGTAAGTTTGGTACCCTAGGTTCAAGTAGTAATGTCCAAACATGGTGAACATACATTAGACAGATCGGGTTACTTGACGAGCTCGGCTAGCTCGAGCACACAATAAGTGGAACGATATGAAGCGCAGAAGCACTTCGTGTGGCCAACCACTATCGCAATCGAAGTACGACTCGGGTTCGTCGAACACATCTCACGTGGCAAATGAATCTCAGCCACTCATTCATTTTTGTTATCGATTGCCTGGACTATAATCATAGCCCCAATCACATTCAATTGCAGATAGTTAAAGCAATAATGAATCAAGATTCATATCATACAACCAAAGTCTGATACTATCCGTTTAGGGCTACCAGGGCTGTGGCACGCACTCGTTGCTCCACTCCCCCATCACCCATGACGGATCATACAACGTAAACATGAATTTAAACATATGCATTATATAAACAAAATCATACAATCAGTTGAGCATGTTATGAAGCACAACACAAGCATGAATTTGTACATATTCAATTCCTAATCACACAGCTATCCAAGTAAATCATACACATAGTTAAAGGAGTTGAGAATCATATCTCAACACCTTTATACATTACAATTTATTAACTACTACTCATTCAAACATTTCAACAAACACTTAGACTACATACATCAACATACATGACATATGTTGATCACATAGGTATTAGGCCAAATCCTTTCAGTAAGGAGTTGCCCCAATTATAACACACGTGCACCCACGACGGATAGTCATGGCAAGCAGGAATCCAAGTTCCATGTTCATTCAATCATTTCCACAAACACTTGGGCTACATGTTTTTGCATATATAGTGTATACTGGCCGTGGTGTGATTTAGGGTAAATCCTTTCGTTAAAGGGGTATCGCCAATAGAACAATCATATATCCATGACAATTAGTCATGGTGAGCACGAATGAGAATTCTATACTCATTCAGTCATTTTTACAAACACTTAGAATACACTCTTTTCAACATACATAGTGTGCATTAGCAAAACATGTATTAAGGCGAGTCCTTTCGCCAAACAAGTATTTTATCCACATATAATATATTTATACAACAAATAATCATGGCAAACACATTTCCAAAATTTATACGTATACAGTACTTTCAACAAATACCTAGAGTATGTTAAATTCCATATTCTTCATCTTTAATCGAAACGGAAAACCGACAGCACTTTGTATATGTACAATTACATACAGATCATGAATCTATCATTATCTGACATTGAAAGCGTTGAAAACCATAACCTATACCCCTAGAGTCCGCACCTTTTGTCGTAGAATCGTAACGAAGTCGATAGGTTTGCTATGCTTCTGTATATGGTAGTTTGGCAACCTATGGAATTAAATAGGTTAGCTATTTCATAACCTACAACTATCAAAACCCCAAATCATATTAGGGTTAGGGTTTCTTACCTAGAAATGACGCTGAAATTGCCGGAAAATCGATGAGAATGAAGCGGTTAAGCATGGATAGCAGCAGGGAAGCAAGGCAGGGAGATGCTCCCACATCTCCCACACTTTCTCTCTCTTTTCTCTCTAGGGTTTCTCTCAAATTCGTATGGCTGTGAGAGAGAGGGTTCTAAGGTCCTTATATAACCTAAAAACTCACTAAAATAGACTTATGGTCAAGGTATACTTAGGTTATAACCAAAGCGGACCTGTTTTAGCTCAACGGAGGACTTCTGGAGGGCCTCCTTGAGCCAAAGGTCGGACTTAAGCTCACTAACACTGGATCTACGTACCGTTATGTTTTCGTTCCAGTAGGGTTCTCAGATCACGCGTGGCGGACCAGTTTCAGTTCAACGGTCAGTGGATCTCGATCGGAGATTCCGAGTACATGGTTATGTTGGGGAAATATCCCTGATCCGAGGGTGTAATTTGGCATGATTCTGACGGTTTGGTTGCTTAATATTGATCCGCAAGCGAGAGGTGCCAAATTTATTTCTTGTGGATTTAATTTAGAATTATTTTCGCATTTCTCACACTCCCCGCTCCGAGGTCAAGCAAATAGCCTCGGAACACTATCTGGAGTTGATTTTCGAGATGGTTGTCAAGCTCAGCAAGGCGGTCCTAATTCCTTAACTTCGTGTTAATCAGACTTCCGACGTGCGGTCCAGATCTGATACGGAGTTTCGTAATGCTCCCGAGAGCAGACGGGTAATGAGATTGATCTTAGATTTTAGGGTACCCTAGCGTTAATGATTCTACAAGTTTTGGGTCTTGCAGATCGTATTTAAAGTGATTGGTACTAATTTCACCAGTACTCTAGTTTCACATTGGCTAATACTCGCCTAATTTCTAAAGGATTTAGTCCTGGGTGATTTCGGTCTGAGGTGGTACTTAGTCCTTTGTAGCAATGTTTAGTTTAAGTATTGTTCTTCATTACCTAAACTTTAAGATAACGTCTAATGTGAAAGTACTTAGAAAATTTAAAGAAGAAGGTGGTGAAAGGTGAGATTTGCAAAGGAAATAAGTTCAAAAGCGGTTTTAGACTTTGGGATTCAGTTCTGACAGGTTAATAAGGTGTTAGGAGCGACCCATTGCCTGAGGACGTCTAATTCCAGGCTGGCAAAAATCCGGGATGTTACACGTCTGTTGAGGCACAAAAAATATCTCATTGCAGTGGTAAGAGAATTCCATGATAAAGATCTTTTCCAGGGTTGCACAATATATATTTTGGTAAAAATCATGTCCGGTGGTATTTTGGTAAAAATCATGTCCGGGGGTATTTTGGTAAAAATCCATGTCCCGGGGTATTTAGGTAAAAATCCATGTCCGGGGGTATTTTGGTAAAAATCCTTGTCCGAGGGTATTTTGGTAAAAATCATGTCAGGGCGTATTTTGGTAAAAATCATGTCCGAGGGTATTTTGGTAAAAATCATGTCCGGGGGTATTTTGGTAAAAATCAGTATCCAGGGGTAGTTTAGGTATTTCAGTACAAGACAGTAAAAATGGTATTTTGGTAATAAAAGGTGTACAGGTGTCATTTTAATGGAGAGAAATTGTACACCACCATTTAAGGGAGAAGCTTGGTGGACACCGTTGTTTAAGAGAGGTAAATGTACATATGTGAAGGGAAAAGTGGTGGTGATCACTACTTTGTAAGAGGGTGGGGCCTATAAATACCCCTCCCCTGCTTCATTTGATGGATGAGATCAGTTGGTGGGCCAGGAGAAGAGGAGATGAGAGAGAAAGAAGTAGGGAGAAAGAAGTGGGAGAGCTTTGTGCGCTGGAGGGAGTGTGCGGCGCACAAAGCAGTTCCGCACAAAGCAGTTCCGCACAAAAGCGTCTTCAAAGCCTCTCCGCACAACAGCATCTCCGCACAAAGCGTCTTCAAAGAAACTCCGCACAACAGCGTCTTCAGGTAATTTCCGTACAAAGCATCTCCGCACAACGCCATCTTCAAAGGTTCCACACAACGTAAATAAAGGAAAAACTCCATTTCTCCTTCCACTATGCTGCTGATGAGTTCCATTATAGTTGTCTTTTGAGAGATCCACATCATCCACTGTCTTCCTCTCGAAATTTTGACCGAGAATGGTTGATTTTGGTCATCCGATGATGTGGCCCACTGAGATAATCAAGCTGTAACAGCAGCCGAACAGTCCTCTTTCGATCACTGCAGCGACCATGTGAAGGTACATGGTCGCCAAAGATCAACATCACTTTGATGGGCTTTTCTCCCTCTACCTGATGAACGATTCAGATTCATCCTTTATTGCATGATGGTGGCCCACAACGGATGAAAATAATCTCTGTTGCGAAACAGAGTCGACGTACGTCAACTCTGTGAAATGTTATATCCCATTTACTGAAGCTAAGTGGAAAATCCACTCCACACATTGTATTCAGGGTAAAAAAACCATCTGGGAAGGACTGTTTTTGGAGTTGAATCGGTATGGCCGACAAGGTTATCTACTCCGCCGTTCATTTTATGTTTAATGTCTAAGATTTCACAAGAGCTTGCATGGTGGCAAAAGGACACCTAGGCAAGGGTAATACCCATACTCTGTAGTGAATGGACGACTTAGATCATTCAATGGAGCAGTGAGTGGGCCCCACTACTCAAAACCGACGGTCACGGTGAAGACGTTGTTGCACTTTCAAATTTGAGAAGAAAGAGTCGGTCAGCGTGCACTGACCGACTTTGGGAAATTCCATGCACGGTTGGTGCACTTGTACACCGTGCACACGTAATGCTCATGTGAGGTCCAACATGATGTTCGTGAGAAATCTGCTCTGTCCATCTCCATTGTCAGCTCATTTAACGCGTTGAGACCGAATTTGAAACATATCCAAGGTGGGCCCCAAATTAAGATTTCGGGGGCAGATCTGTCAGTTTGGCCATTTCCACAAGGATTGAGGAGCTGAAATTTGACGTGTACGACTAATTTGTGGTCCCAAGGCTACACATAAGGTTTCGAGCCAATCAGATGGTGGCAACCCTGTAATCATATATTTTGGGTGACTTTTTAGGCCCGTTTGACATGAACGGTATGATTTTCTCGGATCCTGGCCGTGTAAATTCATTATTCTCAGTTCCCTAATTGCCTTTGCCCCACGCTCCAACGGACCGCTCCACATTTCAAGGAGGATTCAAGGAAGGATGCTCAGAACTAATCTTCAAGCCCACACAACCCCCATCTCCTTGGTGATTGGTTTATCAATTCAACATTCCTCCTAAGTCCTAGGAGATGACTGAAGCAACTGTTGAAATGCTGCCAAAATTTACAACGGACTGTCTTCTCTTTCATTCATCCCATTGCATTAATTATACTTTGTTTTCAGAATCAAGGGAATCCGAGGATGTAAATGAACTCAGAATAAATGTGATCAATATTCTCTCATTATTTCTTTGTTATCATTGAATAAATCCCCCAAACCAAACACATTTATTTTAATGTCGAAATAGGGATTTAAAGTTTGAGTAACAAACTCGCCAAGTCTTAGTTGTTGGCCTTTGATGGGAGAATACATAGTCCTTGTGTAGGACGTGTTGTCCTTGAGTAGGGCGTATCACCTTGTGTAGGCATAGGTTGCCTTATGTAGGCTCCTAGTTGTGTCCTTATGTAGGACTCGTTGACTTGTGCAGGCACCTAAGTGAACCTTGTGTAGGTCTCCTAGCTAACCTTATGTAGGTTGTAAAGGTTTATGGTTAACCAGATTTAAAATCATTGGATAGTGAAATCTGGTACACTCTAGGAGAGAGTGCGTCTGTTGGGAGTGGAGTAGTCAAGTAGTCGAACGATTATATATGATTGCGTTTGGGATTGCTTATTGTGCATTATTCTAATTATGTTTATGATTATCAAATGTCTTTATGTTGCATGATTTGGTTAACGTATAAGTACTGATAGAGATCACATCCCACACACTATCATATACACTATCCCTTATATGTTTGTTCTTCATATATAAATCCTATATACGTGTATGTGATTTGGACCCTCTATTGGCTTGGAAGCTATAGAGTTATTTTGCCTTACTCTTTTAAGTAAAGTTAGGCATAATTCGTTCTTAGTTGAAAATAATTTTGAAAAAGTCATATTCACCCCCCTCTAGGACTTTTGGACATACTTCATACTTCGGTAATAGCAGTTCTACAGCAATTTTAATTGGTATCAGAGTGGGTTCCTCTTGAAGGGTTTAACAACCTAGAGGGAGATCCTTAAACTAAAGTTGAAATTATGGCTAATAGAGAGGGAAAAGTGTTAACTAACACTGAGGAGATAAGTGAGTAAGAAACACTCATCTTCGATGTAGAAGAAGGAGAAAATATACGTGATGTTTATTATCAACTCTATACTCATAGCATCGTTGTCTTAAAAAACCTTGGTATTGATGAAAACAAAAACAAACAATTGCAAAAAGATCTTAATAAAACATTGGACACAAATACCCATTTGATTAATGATCTTCAATAATATCATGCCAACAATGACAAGCTTAAGAGGACAACAACATGTCCAGTTTCAGAAAATAAAAAATTGAATAAATAAATGAATCAATTAGAATCTGAAAATGACAAACTAAAATTAGAAAACTCACATGTAAATTTTAAAAATCACAAACTAAAAGTAGATGTAGAGAAATCCAAACATTCAATTGAACTTAGTCACAAGTTTTCCCATAGCAATGAAAAATTAGAAAGACTTTTAGGGTTGGGAAGAAACATTAAAGATAAGAGAGGTCTAGGATATGAATCATGCAAATCAAGCCCTTCTCTTGCATCACCTGTGACTGGATGTTTTGCATCAAGTAGTAATATAAGAAACACTAGTACTTGCAATACATGTGGAGATTCAGGACATTACAGAAATGAATGCTTAACCGTTGGTAAGTCTGAAAAGGCCGAGCTAAGAGTCCTAGGGGGGGGGGGGGTTGAATAAGACTATGCCAAATTAAAATTTTAATTACGGAATAAGAAAGAAATAAATAAAGATAGTACTTATCAATTCAAATAGCAGAAATGAATAACAACCTCATATGCAAAAATATTGAGAGGTTGATACAGATGTTGTTCTAAGGACAACCTTACACCAAAAACCAATGGCTTATGGTAGGACAACCTGATTTCTAGGATGGTCCGTGTATCAAAATCCCAAACAAATATAGAGGAATAAAGAATAAAACAGAAATAAATTTCTACTACTATTACAACATTCACTACATTTGCAAGAAATAAATTACAATCATTCTCCACAAATGCTGAACAATAAATTACAACATTCAACCACTTTAAGCACATGCAACCATTCTCCACAACTCCAGTAATTATAGTGGTTAGCTTGTGTGTACACCAACTGTTAAAGAACAGCCACACAACTACTCCACTCCCAATATCCTCACCCAATGGATATTGGCTTTCACTATGAAGTAAGTTTTCCAAGGTTCACCTAAAACCTTCACAATTGTGTTTTCAAAGGGCTACCACAATTAAAAACCCCACTTACCGAGATTTTCTGGCTATCTCAGTCAGAACCAAAAATGAAAGATTTTCTGGTGATCTTACAAACCAAATAACGAAAATAAAAATGTACTTATTGAAATAGCGGTGAGGACCGCTTTAGTAAAAGTAGGAGTATGCTAATAGTCCTAGAGGGGGGTGAATATGACGTTTTACAGTTTTATGCTTGTTTAAAAATCCTATTAAACTAATCCTGAAAGAATAGGCTTGACATGCATCAGGATATCATCAGAGTAACTCAAATGGCTTCCAAGCCAAATTAAGGATCCAATCACAAAACTATTTTAATGATAAACAAGAGACATGGGGGGGGGGGGGGGGGGGGGGGGGGGTGAATAAGACTGCCAAATTAAAAATTTAATTACGGAATAAGAAAGAAATAAATAAAGATAGTACTTATCAATTCAAATAGTAGAAATGAATAGCAACCTCATATGCACAAATATTGAGAGGTTGATACAGATGTTGTTCTAAGGACAACCTTACACCAAAAACCAATGGCTTATGGTAGGACAACCTGATTTCTAGAACGGTCCATGTATCAAAATCCCAAACAAATATAGAGGAATAAAGAATAAAACATAAATAAATTTCTACTACTATAACAACATTCACCACATGTGCAAGAAATAAATTACAATCATTCTCCATAAATGCTGAACAATAAATTACAACATTCAACCACTTAAGCACATGCAACCATTCTCCACAACTCCAGTAATTATAGTGGTAAGCTTGTGTGTACACCAACTGATAAAGAACAACCACACAACTACTCCACTCCCAATATCCTCACACAGTGGATATTGGCTTTCACTATGAAATAGGTTTTCCAAGGTTCACCTAAAACCTTCACAATTTTGTTTTCAAAGGGCTACCACAATTAAAAACCCCACTTACTGAGATTTTCTGGCTATCTCAGTCAGAACCAAAAATGAAAGATTTTTTAGCGATCTTACAAACCAAATAACGAAAATAAAATGTACATATTGAAATAGCGGTGAGGACCGCTTGTAAAAGTAGGAGTATGCTAATAGTCCTAGAGGGGGGTGAATATGACTTTTTACAGTTTTATGCTTGTTTAAAAATCCTATTAAACTAATCCTGAAAGAATAGGCATGACATGCATCCGGATATCATCAGAGTAACTCAAATGGCTTCCAAGCCAAATTGAGGATCCAATCACAAAACTATTTTAATGATAAATAAGAGACATGTTATAGTTTATGATGGACGTGACTGTGTGTGAAGTGTGAGCAGATATGAAAGCAATTAATGAAATCACACAAATAATCAAGAGCAAATATAAATCTCAAACACAGTCATTTTATAGTGGTTTGACGATCAGTCTACTCCACTCCCAACAGACGCACTCAACCCTTGAGTGTGCCGGATTTCACTAAGGAGGTTTCACACCGGTTCACCTCAAACCTAAGGTTTTAAATCAGGTTCGCCTTCAACCTTTACAACCTACACCTAGGTTGATTGTTTATGCTCCCTGAGCAAGGGTCAACATATAGCACTCGGTTTTAGGCACACTGGCCAAGGATCTATACAAGGAACCTCTGTTTATGCTCCCACGATCAAGGGTCAACACAATGCACCTAGTTTTAGGCACACTGGGCAGGGATCCACACAAGGAACTTAACTGTTTATGCTGTCCACAAAGCAAAGGTCAACAGAACACACCCACCACGTACACTCACGCCAGAGGCCTCCTATGAGGGCTTGAAGGGTTGAAAAACACCTTAGACCCAATCCTAAGAAGGAATGATCACAAGTGTCCTCTGGACTCTAATAACTTACAGATAAGCAGATGAGACACATTCATCACGTTGACGAAGATCTCCGCCTTTGTTGATGAAGAGTCTTTGACTTCCTAGATCCGCAACTCAGATAATATACCAATACATTACGATGGGTTGGGTCAAGGTTATGATGAAATCCTACTCTCAAAAAGTTTTTTTATAAGGAAGATATAGCGATTTCAATCATCTATGCATTCAAGGCATTCCAGCTTAATGATTTGTCATTAAGGTAGTAGCTGGAGGATCCTTAAATGCGGAAGTTCATTCCTCAATCCACTCTATTGAATGTCAATGATGAGGGTGGATTGGAGGATGAACTTCTGTGAGAGAAAGAGCTTTGGGTAAATGATTTAAGGTTTGAAACACACAATAGCACTCTCTTCTTTCTCTACCAGCAATAAAGACAAACATCTCTTTAAATAGGCAAAAGGTTCCAACGGATATAAAATGGTCACATTTATGACAGAGTTCGATATCATCGAGCGGGTTCAATATCATCGAGCGTATACTCTCGATTGTATCGACCGGCCGCTCGATGACACAAACTCAAATGTCATACGCTTTTGAAACCTTTTGCCAGTTAGTAGATGGAATCAAAACAAGTGTCGATGTCATCGGATTTCGAACTCCGATTTCATCAATACGATGTTCGATTCCTCGACATTTGAAAATGACAGAGACTTGCTTTGAAATATTTCAGGTTTACAGGAATGATCGAGGGACCTTCGAGATCATCAGAATTTGAATATCGATGATATCGATAGCCGTGTCGATGCATCGATAAATCCAACGGATTTCTTATTAAGCTTGCTGAACAGTTTATGTCCTTGTTCGATGCAATCGATCCTATATCGATATCATCGATATTTGCATATTGATTCTATCGAGTGACCCTCGATCAAAGATAAAATGGCTTGAAATCTATTTGCTGGAAATCTATGAGTCCAAGTCAGATATCATCGAAGTCCTAATATCATCGAGTTTTGAATTCTGATGATATTGAGGAGTACTTCGATATATCGATGATCTTATGATTTTTCTAAGTAAAAACAGGGACTCAAAAGCTCTGTTATCGATTTTATCGAGTCAACTTCGCTAGACTCGAGATTTGAATATCGATGATATCGATAGGTATATCGATATATCGATAATTCTGTCTAGATGAGTATGTGGTTGCTGGACACATTTTGTCCTCATATCGATGATATCATTCAGGCATTAAGGACATCGACAATGCATGTTGATAATATCGATCAGTATATCGATAAACTTGATAGAGCTAGAAAATTAGAGATTTTCTGAATTTGTAAAATGTTTTCTAACCCAAAACCCTATGATGTTCTAATTTGTTTTAAGGGTTTTAATTACTTAGTATTTTGGGACATGGGATGTGAGGCTTAGATTTACCTGTGGCAAGTTTGGGCACACATCCGGTTGAGGCAAACGCTTTGATTGATCTTCCTATAAGGCTCTGAATTCTAGCTGACTCAACACTCACGCTAATTGACAAACCAGGGCACTTTCACTTATCTGAAGATTCTTCTTTTGATGAAGCTTGGTAGAACTGATTCGATGTAGATGTTCAATGTAGACGTTCAATGTACAATCTCACATATGAAAGGGTTCTAAGTTCTAAGTGATTTTTAGATTAAATCACCTCGGGCTAGCTTGATTTGATTTTGATCTCAAGAAAGGGGAAAACTTAAATCCCTTCTTCAATTAAGATTGGAATAGAGAACTCAAAATCAAATGCAAAAATCTAAATTAAAGAGAATATTAAATGAACATAATATAGCTTAAGAATATCGCGAACTTATCTCTCAGAGTGGTGTCTTAATCTTGTTTGAATGACTTAACAAAGTTTGAAATTCGTGCTCAATTTATAGGCACAAATACTATTCACTCGACTGGCCCAGAGGTCAGCTCGACTGGTCGAAGGACCAACAAAATTTCAAATATTTTGAGCACGATATGATAAGACTGTTTCTCTTATAGTAAAGTGCCTTGCTCGACTGGTCGAGTGGCCTTCTTGACTGGTCGAGCCCTGCACTCGACTAGTCGAATGGGACCTAAAATGGTTGTTGGACTTCGAGTCGAGCCTACTCAACTGGTGGAGCACTATTCACTCGACTGGTCGAACAGTCTCCAGGACTGGTCGAGGGTCCAACATAAAATCTTGAAAATTAGTAACAAACCTTGGACTGGTCGAGGGAATTCTTGGATTGGTCGAGCCAGTGCTTGGACTAGTCGAATATAGGCTTGGACTAGGTGAGAAAAAGCCTATAAAATTATATAATGACCCAATTTAAGTATGCAATCAATATGACCTAACCTATGGTCAATCTAGGGTCATTCATACCTTATAGGTGAAATTTAACATTGAAACATTGTTCACTTTGGTTGATATTTTATCTTGAAGTACTTTGAAGCTTGTCATCTTGAAGTACTTTGAAGCTTGAGCTTGAGAGCTTGAATTCATTAAGTAATGCACACTATCTTGATATAGTTGAAACTTGAAAACTTGATCTAGTACTTGAACTTCTTGTTCTTGAACTTTTAGATCTTGTACTTGAGCTGCTTGAACTTGAATTTGAACTTCTTAAAACTTGTACTTGATTATAGTCAAGGATGATATAACGTTGAGCTACGAAAGATACAGATTCCAAGAGGTTTTGGTACTACAAAATTTGACAATCCTACGAGCTAGATAAGATACCATTTACAAAGTCCCACTTCACTTCCCAGTTGAAACATACAAAAAAATTCGAAACAACTAGAAAGTGGTACAAAAGTCAAAGAGATCTTCAAATAAGACATCTAAAGAAGATAGACCATATCCCACTTCACTCAAAATGGCTAAAAGGATGGAGGAGTTACTAAAATAGGTAGCTCAACTAAATTAGAAGACCGAAGAATTGATGAAACAAGGAAATTTGGTTCAACCCAAGAGTTTCAAAGAACCCCTTGTTTATCAACTTCTAGGAGAAAATCTGTAAGACCCTAACCAATGTGTGCACGTCAATCCTTTAGGTCTCTCGGTCCTACCAGTTGAATCCCGGTGACCCGCGACTTACAGATAGTGTTTACGTCATCCTCAAGTTCAGTCACGTCGACCTAACTCGGATCGACCTGAAACCTATGCCATTGCATTCGTATCGGCGTAGCGGTTCCAATGCTGCATCCCGTGCGTGAATTCAATGTGTACATCACAAGTTATGGGCCACGCTCGATTTGGACCATTGATGTGTGATTGGTGGACCCCACCATGGCCATGCACATTTTCCCATGTGGTGATGTCATGCCTAGGCTTGGGATTTCTAGAAAGCCCACAAGCCTACCCTAGCTAGAGCCTATACCCAATAAGCTTTGGTTGTATCTCCCTAGCCCCATCATTGCTTTCTCTACCTAGGTGCCTCTTTTAGAGAGAGACTATGATTACCCTTCTACACCTCCCTAAGCAAGCCATTTCCCTCCCATTTCTCTCTCTCTCTTCTCTCCTTTTGCTAGCAAGCCCTCTAACGTCCCACCCCTTCCATCTTCTCTAGCCCCTTCTACCTCAAATCCCCTCCAATCCAACCTTCTCTAACCCATCTCACCCATAGAAAAATCTTCTTTGGAGCTTGAGGATTATGGTGGTGTAGATTTGGAGCTAGATCATTGAGGTGGGTGTGCATGAAGTTACAAATTCTGATTTCCTTCATTTCTTATTTGTCCTTTCTCTTTTCCTTCATTTGGGAGCTTGTGGGGCCCATCAAATGATGGTGGTGGCCCCCATGACTCCATGGATGTGGCTCATAGCTCTTCTTTTATGCATGCATGTTTCATACAAGGGGCCATTCTCCATGGACACCTACATGGCTTTTCTTACTTTGATCAAGGATCCTTGGGTCATCTAGACCCTTGATCCTTGGTGGAGATTGCATATCCACCATAGATCTCAAGTAGAAAGTCCCATGATCATGTAGATCTTTGTAATCTTGTAATAGTAGATGTGTTGAGCTTGTGTGATGAAGGGAAGGGCCTCAATGTGGTGGAGCCCCTTCCCTTGTGGCCGAATCTTCCTTCTTTTCTTGTTTAATATCTCTGATCATGTGTGTGTGGCCCACCTTGTGGTCCAAAAATATTCAGACCGTCCCAAGGGAGTGGACGTTCTTGATAGTCCACTCCTTGGACGTCGTGCCCCAAAATGCTCCAAAATAGGTATGCAAAGGACTTTTAAGGGTGGGGATGGTCTGGATGTTTGTGGGGCCCACTAGGGTGGTCCATACCACAAATTATTTCAGGTGATTTCGCCATTTTATGATGTCTATAATTATTTGAATTCAGTTATTTGTTACTGTCCAGAAATTGTCTGGACAGATTTTTGGACATTTGGTGGGGTGTTTGGTCCTATGTAATATATGTTTCTTGAAGGTGTGGACCCCACCTATATGCATGTCAAATTTCAGCTTCAATTGACCTCATTTGGGTATCCAAAAGAGTGGGTCAAGATAGTAGGACTGCCAGATTTTCTGCTATGCAGTCCAACAATATAGTCTGATAAAAGCCTTAATTCATAAATATTTCTACTATAGGTGAGCCAGTTTTCTGGACTCCATCTTGTTGTATACATATTGAGGGACCCTGGCCCCCAATTTCTAGAATTGTAGAGGCCCTGGACCCAGTCCAATGGAGTGCCCAAAATGAGGATAACAATATGTATGTAGAAGAAATTTCTTCCATACCTTGCTGTCCTCTTTGTGTTTGTAGCAGATTTTGGGCTCCAACCCACTGGACTTGTGCATGATTTTTAGGGCCCACCTATGATGTATCTGGAGGCCCATTGGGCCATGTTTGTGGGGCCAACCAACTAGACTAACAAACCTTATTGGACGTCTAGCTAGTGGATGTCCAGCATGGCTGGCGGTCTAACGTGCTGGCCCACCATGATGTATGTTTCGTCCATGCCGTCCCCCAATTTTGGGTGGCCCACGAGGGAAGGGTCCGCACTAGGTGGACGTCCCCTGTGGGGTCCACCTAGGGACATGTGGAGCCCACCTTGTTGCATGTATATGTGGCCCAAGCCGTCCAGGCCTTGGATCACTAAGCCTTTGGATGCCCAGGCCTTTGGGCTGCTGCTGGGCCTGCAGTTCAACAGCAGGCCCACTTCTTTTGTGTGCCAACCTTTTTCTTCATCTGGTGGGGCCCCCTGTAAATATTGTTGGCCCTTATAATAATGATTTCTACATATTGTAACAAGTTTCTGGGCTTCAGCAGGCCCAAGTAGTTGGATGGGTTGAAAATCCAACAAGGGCCCCAAATGAATATTATTTTGACTTAAATTGCATTAGATGTGGGGCCCACCATATTGAGAAATCTGGGGTACATAATGCACACTTATATCTGAAAATTTCTTTGGCTTAATTAATACATAGTTAGGCTACCTTTTGATGGTCTTTTGTGGACCCAAGTATTGACCAGATTTTAGGACTTCCTAGTGGGCCCAGTGTGGGCTGGAACATCCCAGCTTAGCCTAGCCATATGTTGGGATGACTTCCACCATTTTAATGGACTTATGGGCTAAGATAAGGGTGGTATTGGGCTGATGTAGTGGGGTCAATTTCACCCAACTTAGACTTCTCTGTGGGCCATGTTTTGTGCTCTTGGGCTACCCATTAAGTTCAAGTTAATGTAGGGGTCCTATGGCCATTGGGACTTGGGCCTTGATTTCCCTCTTTGGGCCCATGATTGTGGATGGTAGTATTGGCCTTTCCCTTATGCCCTTTTGTGGGACTTTTGTATGTGGTTTAGATGTGAGCCTTGGGCCTTGTAGCTATATGAATTATGGTTAGTTATGCCTTGGGGAAATGGTGGTTAAATGTCCCCATTATGGACCCCTCTAATGGTGGTTGAATGTCCCCATTATGGACCCCTCTAAGTGTGGTTGAATGTCCACATTAGTCTCTTGTGAAAAGGCCAAGCTATATGTCCTAGAGGGGGGAGGGGGGAATAGGACTGTCCGAAATTAAAATTTAACAACGGAATTTAATTGAAATACGATAGCCTTATAAACAGATAAATAAAGGACAATACTTTAAATAGATCAATGAACGAAAATGTAAAGTAATGTTAAATAAAGAGCTTGATACTAATGTTGCTCTAAGGACAACCTTTGCGCCATAAAAACCAAGGGTTTATGACAGGACAACCTTACTAGAACAACTTGAATATCAAAACTCAAACGGAAAGGAAATAAAGGAAATAGCAAGAAATAAATTCTAAACTATTACAACATTCCCCACTTTGCTTGAAATGTAAATATTACAACATTCACATCCACATATACATTCCACAAATCTGAATGATTAAAGATATAGAAATTAAAAGAACATTCAAATCACAAAACACACCGATATATAGTGGTTCGCCTGTGTGTTCACCAACTGTTAAACAATAGCCACACAACTTTCTACTCCACTCCTAATATCCTCACACAGGGGATATCAGCATTCATTATCAAAATAGGTTTCACAGGTTCACCTAAAACCTTTACAATTGTGTCTTTTTAACTTGGGCTTATACAATCCAAAAACCCAAACTATCTGAGTTTTCTGGCTCTCCTCAAATAACCAATACAATGAGATTTTTCTGGCAAATCTCAAACAAAACCAAAATAATGGAATTTACAATAAATGTAAAATATCTGGATTTCTTCTTTTGTAGCAGCCCGGTAGAACCAATCAGAGTAGAAGTTCGAATTAACGTTCAATGTCCAATACTCACTTAAGAAATGGATCTAGGTTCTAATTGATTTTAAATTAAACCAAATTGGGCGTAGCTCTATTTGATTTTAATTCCAAAAGAAGGAATACAACAATTCCTCTTTTTCAAATAAGATCGGAATAAAGGAATAAAATCAAATATAAATAAGCTAACAAAAGAGAATATTAAATATGCACATAGTAGCTTAAAATGAACACTAACTTATCTTAGAGTGGAGGCTTGAATTTTCTCGAATTAATCGATGAAAAACTCTGAAATTCGTGCTCAATTTATAGTTGCAGAAATCGTGTCTACGACTGGTCGTGTGACCACTACGACTAGTCGTAGGACGAACTGCATTTTGAAATTTTAAGCGCGATTAGAAAAAACCGGTCTGGTCGAAGGTAGTCCACGACCGGTCGAGTGCATTCTATGATTGGTCGTGAACCACTCATGACTGGTCGTGAGACACAAAGAATAGTCGCTGGAGTTTGAGTCGAAGATTTAGGACTTGTCGAAGGACGAGTCGTGAGTATTCATACGACTGGTCGAACAGTCTCCACGACTAGTCGTGGAATAACCAAAAAATTCCAAAAACCTTTAACAACTTAAGACTGGTCATGAAATTTCTTGGACTGGTCGAACCAGTACTAGGACTAGTCGAACAAGGTCCAAGACTAGTCTTAGAACAGACCAAATTCATGTAAAAAGATTCATCTTGAATTATGTATACAAAATGACCTACCCTAAGGTCAAACTAAGGTATATCATACCTGGGACATGAAGTATGAACATTGAACTTCATTCTTTCAGATGATGGTTAACCTTTGAACCTTATGAAGCTTGAGATCTCTACTCGATGTAGCTTGATCTTGAGATCTTCTACAGCTTAAATTTAAACTTCAACTTGAGTTGCATTTGAGTCTTGAAATGTACTCGAGTCTTAAAATGCACTTGAGTCTTAAACAAACACTCTTCTTATCAATGTATCTCTGAACATTGATGCTTACAGAAGAGGACAAAGTACATAACCTTGTATTTCTTGAAGCAGAGCACCGTACCTGTCTTGAACCATTGTGTTGTAGTGTCTTGATCAAATATATATCAACATACAAACACAAGACACAGATAGAGGTTTTGGCACAACAAAATTTGACAACCAAAGGAGCATGAGACAATAACACTTACAATCTCCCCCTTTGTCAAATTAGTGATAATTCAATAAAATAAGAGAAGCACAACATGCACAATAACGAATCATGCACCAGTTATATAAGAGAACCAGTTACAACCTGGTTCAAAGAATCATGAACCATGAACCAGTTGTCATTAAGTACAAGCTCATTATTTATATACTCCCCCTGAGTAGCAACACACATATCCAAAATATAACTACTCATATCCATAAGCAATCAAACCAAAAGTTTCCAGAAGCTTCCAAAAGCCTTCTCCCCCTTTTTGTCACAATATGACAAAGGAAGCAACAATTTAAAGGATAATAAATGGAGTAATAGATGGAGTAACTCGACAATATATAAGAAAGTAAAAGTTCACAATCCATTTACTAGTATAACTAAAAAGTCATCAAACCAAATATAGTGCACAATCCAACATAAGTATGGAAAATATTACATACCAAGAATGAAAATACTCAATCAGATCCTGAAGAAGGAGTAGGAATGATAGGATCAAGATTATGCATTCCCTTGTTCAAGCGCCTAAGAGACTTACGCATATATTTAAACTGAAGATCATGGGCAACATTCATATTCCCTACCTTCTCTTTTAAAGCACTAAGACGAGCATCAAACTCAAATGGCACATAGACAGGATCATTTCCAGAATCAGATTCAAGTTCATCGAAAATATCATCCATATCCACATCGTCAGAAGGAAGATCACCAGCTTCTTCATCCCCAACTTCAGCTCTATCAACATCTACTTGGTCACAAGCTATTTCCAATTTCATTTTGTTAATATTCGAATTGTTAACAATAATATGATGGATGGGAGCCTCTCCAACAGGCATAGCGACTAGCATGTGATTAGCTAAAATAGTCATGAGATATGTAAAAGGAATATCACTATGACCTGGATGGAGACGAGACTGAATAATGGAATGACATATCAATGAAGGAAGGCAAACTTTAGAACCAGAAATGACAGAGTACAAAACATGAACTATAAAGGCAGTTAATTCTGTCTTATTACCAGAACGAGGATACAGGTTAGAAATACAAATTCCGTGAAGTACCCTGTATTTGGGTAACAAGTACCTTGCGTGGAGCACATTCCCTTTATGAGTCCATTGCACATTCATATTACACAAATCTCTGGATAGCATACGCTTTTCAGATTCTGAGGGTTTTTCAACTAAAGTATGAATAGGAATACCCTCCTCATTAATAGGTATATCCATTAACCCTGCAATCAGATGGCGGTCAACTTCAAATAGACGTTCTTTAGTATCAACTTTAAAAGTTAAATTCTCAAAAGAGAACTCTGAGATACATGCAAACATGGCCTATGCAATAGATTGGTATGCAGGCCCACCCCAATGTAAGATGTTATCCTATCCTACAGCTTGGAGAATAAGAAGAATACCAAAATGAGCAATGTGTTCAATACAGACAGACCGTTCAACAATGACTTTGTGCATACGCAAATCCCGTAGATCAGAAGGATCATCCTCAAGTGAACGAAGATGACACCTAAAGAGAGGAGCAGATCTAGAAGAAGATGGACCACGGGAAGTTTTCTTTTTCCCTCTAGCATCCATTATCAGAATAAAAATCAAAGGATCAAGTAGATACTAAAGATGTGAAAAAGGGGTTTTGCTAGATCAGATTTTTTAAGAAAATGCCCCAAAATTGCAATGAATCTCAAAACAGATTACTCCAATAGTGAAAATGAGGTAATAGGAACTAGAATCTATAAGAAAAACACAAATGAAGCACTAACCTTGAAGATCTAGGAAGGTGGGTACGACTAGTTGTGCCTCGGCTCGTTGGAGAGGAAAAAGGAAATGTAGAATATGAGATTTTCCCCAAATTAAAAAGATTCCAACGCGATACACGACTAGTCGATGACCGTTCTCGACCGGTTGTACCACGACTGGTAGAGCACTTTCTCGACTGGTCGTGTACCAATAAAAACAAGCATATTTCAAAAAAATTGAAATTTTAAACCAACAAATTATCAAATATATATACATTATGATACAAATATGCATGAATAATCAATTTAGAATGCACATACCGAGATCAAATTTCAATTTATTAAACCTTCTTTTGTCGAGCGGTTTAGTGAAAATGTCGGCAAGTTGAGTCTCGGTCGGAATATATTCCAAGGATATTATTTTATCTTCAACTAATTCACGAATATAGTGATACCTAATGTCAATGTGCTTAGTACGTGAATGCTGGATTGAGTTTTTGGACATATTTATAGCACTGGAATTATCACAATATAATATCATTGATTCCTGTGCAATTCCATAATCGCTTAACATACGTTTCATCCAAACAAGCTGAGTACAAGCATTTCCTTCTGCAATGTATTCAGCCTCAGCAGTTGAGAGAGGTATAGAACTTTGCTTCTTGCTAAACCAAGAAACCAAACAGTTTTCAATATAGAAACAACCACCACTGGTTGATTTTCTGTCAGCCCAATCAGCATCTGAGTACCCAGTCAATTGAACACTAGTATCATATGGATACCAGAGACCCATTTTAGCAGAACTTGTGACAATCACATAATCCGTTTGACAACAGATAGATGTGACTCTTTAGGATCAAACTGATATCTAGCGCAAATCCCAATACTTAAAGCAATATCAGGTCTACTATCAGTTAAGTAAAGTAGGATACCAATCATACTACGATATAATTTAGGATCTATATTTTTACTTGTAGAGTCATTTGAGAGTCTTAAAGTTGTACTCATAGGAGTATTAAAATTCTTACCATTCTTAAAACTGAACTTTTTGATTAAGTTCAAAGCATATTTTGTTTGAGAAATGAAAATGCCATCTGGTTGTTGTTTTACTTGTAACCCAAGGAAATAATTTAATTCCCCAACCATGCTCATTTCAAAGTTAGATTTCATCAAATATGTAAACTTTTAGTACAAGTTGATCCATAAATAATATCATCAACATAGATCTGAACCATTAAGATATCATCGTTACGTTTCTTAACAAAAAGCGTCTTATCGACACTACCCATTTGAAAATTATGACTTAGTAAAAACTTAGTCAATTTTTCGTACCATGCTCTAGGAGCTTGTTTTAAACCATATATAGCTTTTTAAGTCGGTATACATGATTAAAAAACTTAGGGTCTTCAAACCCTGTTGGTTGTTCCACATACACTTCTTCATGGAGATCACCATTTCAGAAAGCACTCTTTACATCCATTTGATAAAATTTAAATTTTCTAAAGCATGCAATGGATATAAAAGGTCTGATTGATTCAAGGCGAGCAACTAGGGCAAAGGTTTCATCGTAATCAATGCCTTCTATTTGAGTGTACCCTTGTACAATCAGTCTTGCCTTGTTTCGAATTATATTACCAAGTTCATCAGACTTATTTTTGAAAATCCACTTAGTTCCTATAATGTGTTTATCTTTAGGTTTAGGAACAAGATACCAGACATCAATTCGAACAAACTGATTAAGTTATTCCTGCATAGCTACTATCCAGTTTTCATCAAAAATAGCTTCTTTTACGTTTACCGATTCAATCTGGGATGTAAAGCACACATAATTACATATATATTCTAGTTGTCTACGAGTGCGCACACCAATGAGAGGATTTCCAAGAATTTGAGCGGTTGGATGATCTTTAATAGTCTTTAGTTCATAATTGTTTTGACTTGATGAAGTATTGGGTTTGTCAATTAGAAGAACCTCATCATTATCTGAACTTGGGGCAGGTGTATTCAAATGATCGTCTATGACCACATTAATTGATTCTTGAATAACACCGGTCCTTTTGTTCAGTACACGATATGCACAACTGTTTAAAGAGTATCCTAAAAAGATTCCTTCGTCACTTTTTGTGTCAAACTTACCTAGATTTTCATGGTCACGCAAAATGTAGCACTTGCTACCAAAAACTCGAAAGTATTTGACAGTAGACTTTTTATTGAACCGCATTTCATAAGCGATTTTTTATTAGATTTATATATATATACCCGATTAATAACATAGCAGGCAGTATTCATTGCTTCAGCCCAAAGATTTTTAGGGAGCTTCATACTATTTAACATTACAGTTCCCATTTCTTGAAGCACTCTATTTTTCCTTTCCACAATTCCATTCTGTTGAGGAGTTTTGGGTGCAGAGAATTCATGCGATATTCCCTGATCGTTACAGAATTTCTCAAAACTACTATTCTCGAACTCAGATCCATGATCACTACGGATCTTACAAACTTCAGAACCTTTTTTAGTTTGGATCTGTTTGAGAATCCTTTTAACTTCATCAAGAGTTTCTAATTTATCCCTTAAGAAGGCTACCCAAGTGAATATAGAAAAATCATCCACAATTATCAAGATGTATTTTTTGCCACCTCGACTCTCCGTCCTAGTAGGTTCTATAAGATCTATATAGAGAAGCTCGAGTGGTCTTGATGTGACATTAGAGTTCACCTTTTTTGTGAGAGCTCCTTGTTTGCTTGCCATACTGGCATTCACCATATATCTTGTCTACATTTTGTAATTTAGGTAGACCTTTTATTAGTTCTCCCTTGCCCAATTTATATAAATTACGGTAGTGTACATGTCCAAGGCGTTTATGCCATAATTCTATTTCATCGGTATGGACAATGTAGCACAATTGATTAGATGAGCTACCATCACTTACAATATAGCAATTTTCAGAAGTCCTGCGACCAATTAATATTACAGAACCCTTTTTATTTAAGATTTCAGAACCTTTATTAGAAAATTTCATGCTATGATTATTATCACATATTTGAGATATGCTTAACAGGTTGTGTTTTAGCCCCTCAACATATAAAACATTCTTAAATAAGGGGAGGTTATAGAGTTGAACCGTACCTTGGCCAATAATCTTGCAGTTGCTACCATCACCAAATGTGACTGACCCATCAGTCATATCTTTAAGATCGGTGAATAAAGCCTTGTCGCCTGTCATATGCCTTGAGCATCCACTGTCTAAGTACCACTTCGAATGGCTTGTAGCTTTGAAAGCAGTGTGGGCAACCAAGCAAGTAACTTTAGGAACCCATTTCATTACTGTGTTGGGTTTAGGAGTATAGTTGATCTTCTTGTATTTGTAATTGATTTACCAGTGACCCACTGAGTTAGTTTTTAAGAGCTCCTTAAGCAAATCAACTATTTTTTCAGCTAAAGGGTTTTGGTTTTGAGTTTTATAGTTGACATAATTGCTTTTAGGTTTTTGAAAAGTTTTAGCATTTTTAGAAAAACTTTGATTAATACTTTTCCCTTTTGAGTTAGAGGTTTCTCCTCTCACAAACTTAGGAGGAGTATTCTTTTGTTTAGAAGGTATATTTTTATCATAGCACAACTCGGATCTGTCGCCACATTTTCTAGATCCGGATAAAAGTTTTTCAAACTTCGGATCTCATTGGGCATACCTCCATGAATCCTTTGAACTCAAAAGTAAAGAGTTTTCAAGTTTAAGTTTGTCATTTTGAGATTTAAGTTTTTCAATCATGGAGGTTTTGAATTCTAAATCACATTTTGATTTTTTTAAAACAATCTGAAATATGTGATTTTTCTAAAACAAGAGACTCAAAATTTTCTTTATGCTTTAAAAAATTTTCTTTTTGAAGTTTAAGTTTGACAGCAATTTTACAACTTTCCTTGTATAGGGCATTGTAAGCATCTTGAAGGTCTTCTTCATTTTCATGATCACTGTTCATATTTTCTTCACTAGTTGAATCATCATGATTTGAAAAGGTGAACTTGGCTAGAGTCATAAGGGCTTTAATTTCATTGCTCGACTCGATTTCAGAATCTTCTAATTCAGAAGAGTCTTCAGATTCATAGGATTCATCCCAAGTAGCCAACATACCCTTCTTTTTGGATTTGTCCTTTTTAGGACACTTGTTTGTTAAATGCCCATATTCTTGGCAGTTGTAACATTGACTATCTTTCAAAGATTTTCAAGTTTTAGATTTAGGTTTAGATCTTTTCTTATCATTTGATTTTTGAAAATCAACCCTCTTTTTACTTTTGAAAATCTTGTAAAACTTTTTCGCTAAAAGAGCCATATCATCTTCAGAATTTTCTAAATTGGAGTTTTCTTGAGCAATATGTTTAGAAGATTTAAGGGCAAAATATTTACCTTTAGGAGCTTTAAAAGTTAACTCGTAAATTTGTAAAGACCCAACCAACTCTTCTACCCTCATATTGTCCGTATCACGAAGTCCCTAGATCGTGGTAACCTTAGAGTAGAACCATTCAAGAAGTGAGCGTAGTATCTTTGTACACACTTTACTTTCTGGGATTTTATCGCCAAGACCCTACATAGAGTTTATAATGTCATTTAATCTAGTGTAGAAGTCCATAAACATTTTCATTTTCCTCCATATGAATTTCTTCAAATTTAGTTGTGAGGAGTTGGACTTTAGATTTTTTTACAATTGAAGTACCCTCGTGTGTCATTTCTAATATATCCCAAGCTTACTTTGCAGTATCACAGGATATGATTCTTTTGAACTCATTCGGTGATAGTGCGCAAGTGATTGCATTTAGTGCTTTTGCATTAGCACTACTCTCATTTTTCTGAAGAGTGGTCCATGAGTAATATATTGTTACTCTCATTGATTTTGAACCATCGATACCAGTCACTTCAGTGGTAGGTGGGTTCCATTCAGTCACTATGGCAAGTCACATGCTCTCATCCATTGATTTGAGGAAAATCCTCATCCTGGCTTTCCAATAGGCATAGTTGGAGCCATCAAAGGGTGGAGGCCTCGTGACTGAAAGGCTATCACAATTTGACATCTTATAGATAGCTTAGATCGTTAGCTCAGGAAATGAATCCAAGAATAAATAATTAAAAAGGAGCTATTAGGCTTTGATACCACTTGAAAAGGCCAAGCTATATGTCCTAGAGGGGGGGTGAATAGGACAATGCCAAATTAAAATTTAACAGTGGAATTTAATTGAGATACGATAGCCTTATAAACAGATAAATAAAGGACAATACTTTAAATAGATCAATGAACGGAAATGTAAAGCATTCTTAAATAAAGAGCTTGATACTAATGTTGTTCTAAGGACAACCTTTACACCATAAAAACCAAGGGTTTATGGCAGGACAACCTTACTAGAACAAATTGAATATCAAAACTTAAACAGAAAGGAAATAGTAAGAAATAAATTCTAAACTATTACAACATTCCCCACTTTGCTTGAAAAGTAAATATTACAACATTCGCATCCACATATACATTCCACAAATTTGAATGATTAAAGATATAGAAATTAAAAGAACATTCAAATCACAAAACACACCGATATATAGTAGTTCGCCTGTGTGTTCACCAATTGTTAAACAACAGCCACACAACTTGCTACTCCACTCCTAATATCCTCACACAAGGGATATCAACATTCACTATCAAAATAGGTTTCACAGGTTCACCTAAAACCTTCATAATTGTATCTTTTTAACATGGGCTTACATAATCCAAAAACCCACACTATCTGAGTTTTCTGGCTCTCCTCAGATAACCAACACAATGAGATTTTTCTGGCGAATCTCAAACAAAACCAAAATAATGGAATTTACAATAAATGTAAAGTACCTGGATTTCTCCTTTGTAGTAGCCCGGTAGAACCAATCAGAGTAGAAGTTCGAATCAACATTTAATGTGCAATACTCACTTAAGAAATGGTTATAGGTTCTAATTGATTTTAAATTAAACCAAATTGGGCGTAGCTCTATTTGATTTTATTTCCAAGAAGAAGGAATACAACCATTCCTCCTTTTCAAATAAGATTGGAATATAGGAATAAAATCAAATATAAATAAGCTAATAAAAGAGAATATTAAATATGCACAGAGTAGCTTGAAATGAACACTAACTTATCTCAGAGTGGAGGCTTGAATTTTCTCAAATTAATCGATGGAAAACTCTGAAATTCATGCTCAATTTATAGTTGCAGAAATCGCGTCTACGACTGGTCGTGTGGCCACCACGACTGGTCATAGGATGAACTGTATTTTGAAATTTTAAGCACGATCTGGAAAAATCGTTCAACGATTGGTCGAAGGTAGTCCACGACCGGTCGAGTGCACTCTACGACTGGTCGTGAACCACCCACGACTGGTCGTGAGACACAAAGAATAGTCGCTGGAGTTTGAGTCGAAGATCTAAGACTTGTCGAAGGACGAGTCGTGACTATTCCTACGACTGGTCGATCAGTCTCCACGACTAGTCGTAGAATAACCAAAAAATTCTGAAAATCTTTAACAACTTAGGACTGGTCGTGGAATTTCTTGGATTGGTCGAAGCAGTGCTAAGACTAGTCGAACAAGGTCTAGGACTAGTCTTAGAACAGACCAAATTCATGTAAAAAGATTCATCTTGAATTATGTATACAAAATGACCTACCCTAAGGTGAAACTAAGGTCTATCATACCTAGGACATGATGTATGAACATTGAACTTCATTCTTTCAGATGATGGTTAACCTTTGAACCTTATGAAGCTTGAGATCTCTACTTGATGTAGCTTGATCTTGAGATCTTCTACAACTTGAATTTATACTTCAACTTGAGTTGCATTTGAGTCTTGAAATGTACTCAAGTCTTGAAATGCACTTGAGTCTTAAACAAACACTCTTCTTATCGATGTATCTCTGAACATTGATGCTTACAGAAGAGGATAAAGTACATAACCTTGCATTTCTTAAAACAGAGCATCGTACATGTCTTGAACCATTGTGATGCAGTGTCTTGATCGAATATATATCAACATACAAACACAAGACACAAATAGAGGTTTTGGCACAACAAAATTTAACAACCAAAGGAGCATGAGACAATAGCACTTACATCTTGCTAGGCCCATTTCTATATTATTTAGGCTCGTAGCTTGTATGCTTAGTCGCGTGGGCTACCCCAGGTAAATGGGCCCCAACTAGAGGTTGTATTCCTTATGAGGAATTGGTTAAGTACCTCGACCTGTCATGGTTAGGTAGAGAGTACATCTTCTATTCACCTCATTGGCACCCTTATCCATCTTCATGGACCACTCCCATACGCATCATATGCATGCTTGGTTGAGATATGATTGGTCATGATTCTGCCATTGCGTAGGACATGTTGGTATCTCCCTGAGGGATGGAGTTTCCCCTCTTGAGCACGTAGGGGCTTGGGATTGATGCATGGTCGATTGTGTGATTCTTGCATCTGGCATTGCATAGCATGTGGATATTTTCCCTTACTTCATCAGGGTCATAGCCTCCACAGATATATTGTGGATGGGCGTGTGTGGACACCGAAAATGATACTTGAGCATTTGGGGCACATAGGATGTCCCTGAGTAAAAGCTCCTAAACTTTCACGGTACCGGGAAGACGTTTCAACGCTGAGACCAAGTGGAAAACATGAGCGTATGAGTGCCTTATACCGTTAGGCCGCTACTCCCAGTGTTGCGAGGTCGGTTGAGATGGGGTTTGGCCTTACCAGCCTGAGTGAGGGGGCAAAGCTAGGTTGAGTTTGACCAACTCATGAAATGGGTCCGTTACCATCGAGCCTTGCTGGTGATCGGTTGTCCACATGCGAGTAGTGAGATCTCCTACGCTCGTTTGACTGTGCTGGTCTTGGAAAGTGGCAGTCATCCTGCAGTGTACTTGACCCCGGTGGATTCCTTATGGTGGAACTGTACTTGATATGTGGATTAGATATGATGACTGACATTACTTCGCATTGCATTTGCATCGGTTGTATTAACCTTATGTTACATCGCCTTGGTATAGCACCCAGTACTCATGCATTGCATTGCATAGCCTTGGTACAACTTACTGCATACATAGCTTAGCCTCAGTACGGCTAGTGCCATTGGTATCATTATGTAAGCTTATACACGATTGATGTGTGCAGGAGATCCTAAGTCGGCGCAGTAGTGTTGGAGAATTGGATTGGAGCGTGTTGAGGACCCGTTGTAGACTTTTCTCTTCCTCGCTTACCTTATGTATTTCCTTTTGAGCATTATGTACCTGTAAAAGTTTAAATTTCTAGTGGATTTTGCAGTACGTTCCTATAGTTACTTTATGAGATTAATGTGTTATGATCTTGGGTATAATCTATCAGATTAGATTTATGTTATGGAAATCCTCCTTGTAGGATCCTAGGATCGGAACCTGAGCCATGAACAGAGAATGGGGTATTACGGAGGCTATTGCGGCCAAATCGGCTATCAGGTTCCTTGTGAGTCCGGTCACCTAGTCTTGGGCGTGACAAGAGTTGGTATCAGAGCATAACAAGTATTCTCAGAATGACTTGGGATAACATTGCATATTTGCTGCGAGCTTAGGACAAGTAGTGTCCCGAAAGCATTCCCATCGTTCCGTTGAGCTTGCAAGATTCTATTCCCTTTGCACCCATCATTTTTGCTATTTTGTAGGCGATGCCACCTAAGCGAGGCGCCCGTGGCCGTGGTGCCCATGACTATGGTTCTCATTCTGCTCCAGTGACCTGATCAACCCGAGCAGATCCTGCTCCACCCGTTGTGGACCCTAATCCCGATCCTATACATAAGGTTATGATTCCACCTCCAATGGGACCTGTTCCCCCACTTGAGCCTTCTAGTTTCTGAGGCTCCTACCACTCCTGTGCCTCCACCTGAGGCTAGTGTCGCCCCTATTTTCCCTACAGTTCCTGTAGGGATTGAGCATTTTCAGCAGATGATGTAGGCCATCACTACTGCCCTTCAGTCCCTTCAGCCTATCCCTGAGTCCCCTGTGCAATCTCAGCAGTTGCTAGCGAGCGCGCTGCTCAGAGAGTTTAGGCAGCATGATCCCCCGTGGTTTAGGGTTGAGCCTGATCCTTCGGCAGCTGAGTTATGACGCATTGAGGTGGAGAAGATTTTTGACACCATTCAGTGTACCAGCAAGCAGAGTGTCCCGTTAGCTACCTTCCTCCTGCAGGGCGAGGCCTATTATTGGTGGTCATTAGTTTCTAAGATGGCCGACCCTGAGTTTGTATGGACTTTAGAGGAATTCGTGGTCCGCTTCGACCAGAAGTTTTTCCTCGAGCGTGTTCATGATCAGTGGGCTATGAAATTCGAGACTCTAGTCCAGGGAGATATGACGGTGCCTCAGTATGAGGCCCATTTCATAGCGCTTTCTAGATTCACTCCCTATATCGCCGACGACAAGAAGAGGAGGGCTCGCCGTTTCTAGAACAGTTTGGGTCCCGCTCTCCTCAGTCGCATGGTGGGGCATTGCTTGATGACGTTTGACCAGGTCATTCACAGAGCGTTTGTATATGAAGAAGACTGGGCCATGTCCTAGAGGACCCAAGATCAAAGTTCTGGCGGAGACTGGAAGAGGAGGGCACCTTCCGGCAGCTCCCGACAGCACCTTCAGCAACAACGGAGAGGCCAATCTGAGTTTAGGCAGCCCACAACGTAATCAACAGCTTCATCATCAGTGCAGGCAACCGCTCCTTCCTCAAAGCCATTTTCTAATGTTTGCTATGGATGTAGGCAAATAGGGCATCAGAGGCGTGATTTCCCTCTCCCATTGTAGCAGCAGAGGCCACCGCAGTTGCCTCCTCCCCATCCTCCTCGGCAGCAGCAGTAGCAGCAGCGAGTGTAGCATCAGGCTCCCGCTCCTAGGCCTCCTCCCCAGTAGCAGAGGTAGCCAGGTAGGCCTCCACAGAGGCCACAACAATAGTAGAGACAGCAGCAGCAGAGGGGACATGTACCTCCCCCATAGGCCCTGGGTCGAGTATATATTTCCACACAGCAGGTGTAGAGTTAGGATCCTTAGTCTTTAGGCTTGCTTTCTTTGCCATCTCAGGGCAGATTCTACTATGCGCAGCAGCCGCAGGGCCAGGACCCGCAGTTTTCTTCTGGTGGAGTCATCGAGGGTATTCTCCTTATTTCTACTTGTGTTGCTCGTGTTCTGTTTGATTCTGGCACTTCCCATTCTTTCGCGGCCGAGGAGTTTTGCCGATCGACTGGTATTCCGTCGAAGTCCGCGTCTGAGGCTTTGGCCGTTTTGACCTCCTTGGGGAAGTCCGCCGTTTTGTGTTGTCGTTGCCCTTCTAGCCCGATTTTGGTTGGCGATATGTTCTTACCCCCTGATTTGTTTGTGTTGCCGATGGTGGAGTTCGATGTTATCCTGGGAATGGATTGGCTTGCCGAGTACCATGCTATCTTGGACTGTGCCGTGAGGACAGTCACGTTTCATATTACCGGCTTGCCAATGTTCCAGTTCTTTATAGAGCCCAGAGGAGAGCCGTTGTCCAATTTGTTGGCTTGTATTACTGAGGAGTCCATGACAAGGTGTATTGAGCAGCTGTCAGTAGTCTGTGATTACCCAGATATATTCCAGGAGATCCCAGGTTTACCGCCGGGTCGGCAGTTTGAGTTTCAGATTGATTTGGTGCTCGGTACCGTGATTATCTCGAAGGCCCCCTACCAGATGAGAATATGGAGTTGTGGGAATAGCAGGAGCAGTTGGATGAGCTTCGGGAGTTGGGTTTTATTCGTCCCAGCAGTTCTCCATGGGGAGCCCCCAGTATTGTTCGTGAAGAAGAAGGATGGCTCGTTGAGGCTCTGTATAGATTACCGTGAACTCAACATGGTCATTATTAAGAACAAATACTCGCTTCCCAAGATAGATGATTTATTCAACCAACTATAGGGTGATCAGTTCTTTTCCAAGATAGATTTACGCTCCGGTTACTATTAGATTCGGGTCTGAGAGGACGACATACCGAAGATAGCATTCCGGACGCGTTACGGTCACTTTGAGTTTCTGGTCATGTCGTTTAGACTAACCAATGCACCCGCCGTGTTTATGCAGCTGATGAACGAGGTCTTCCTGCCCTTCCTCGATTAATTCGTGATTGTGTTTATTAATGATATTCTGGTATATTCGAGGAACTCGGAGGACCATGAGGAGCACTTACAAATTGTGCTCGAGACCCTCCGTGCCCACTAGCTGTATGCGAAGCTGGAGAAGTGTGGGTTTTGGCAGGAGGAGGTGAAGTTTCTCAGTCACGTGGTGACGAGGGAGGGTGTTGCTGTGGACCCCTCGAAGGTTGATGCAATATGTCAGTGGGGCCAGCCCATGAATGCGTCCGAGATCCGTAGCTTCCTTGGTCTAGTGGGATATCATTGACAATTCGTTGAGAGTTTCTCCCGTATTGTAGCACCGCTGACCCGATTGATGTAGAAGGTTGTTGAGTTTGTCTGGAGCGACGCATGTGAGGAGGCATTTATGGAGTTGAAGGACCGCCTCACGTCCGCTCCTGTCCTCACTCTTCCTGATGGGAGTGATGGTTTTGTTGTGTTTACCGATGCCTCCAGAGTTTGCTTGGGTGTTGTCTTGATACAGCACTGGAAGCCTGTGGCGTATACCTCGCGCCAGCTTAAGGTCCACAAGCTGAACTACCCCACCCATGATCTAGAACTAGTAGCAGTTGTCTTCGCACTGAAGGTGTGGGGGCATTATCTTTACGGGGTCAGGTTTGATCTCTTCTCGAACCATAAGAGGTTGAAGTATTTGTTTTTGCAGTTCAAGTTGAACAAGCGACAAAGGCAATGGATGGAGTTGTTGAAGGATTATGACTTTGACCTTCAGTACCACCCGGGAAAGGCGAACGTGGTGGCGGATGCGCTCAGCCATCAGCCACGAGGCCTGGTAGCACAGATGATGGTTCGAGAGTGACAGATGCTCGAGGATGTTTCGGAGTTCGACTTCGATTTCAGTCTTCATTCTTTCATGGTTCAGCTTTCGAGCTTGTCGATTCAACCCTTTTTGGTTGCTGGGGTAATCGAGGCTGAACAGACGGATGACTCACTTTAGGAGTACCGAGCAGTGGTAGCATCCGTGGAGCAGTCAGACTGGCAGATTGGTTCTGACGGTGGATTACACTTCAGAGGTCGATTGTGTGTGAAATAGCGGTGAGGACTGCTTTAGTTGAAGTAGGAGTATGCCAATAGTCCTAAAGGGGGGTGAATATGACTTTTTAAAGATTTTTGGTTGTTTAAAAATCCTATTAAACTAATCTTGAAAGAATAGGCATGACAAGCATCAGGATATCATCAGAGTAACTCAAATGGCTTCCAAGCCAATTTGAGGATCCAATCACAAAACTATTTAAATGATAAACAAGAGACAAGTTATAGTTTATGATGGATCTGACTGTCTGTGAAGTGTGAGCAGATATGAAGGCAGCTAATGAAGTCACACAAATAATCAAGAACAAATATCAATCTTAAACACAGTCATTTTATAGTGGTTCGACGATCAGTCTACTCCACTCCCGGCAGACGAACTCATCCCTTGAGTGTGCCGGATTTCACTCAGGAGGTTTCACAGCGGTTCACCTCAAACCTAAGGTTTTAAATCAGACTCACCTTCAACCTTTACAACCTACACCTAAGCTGACTGTTTATGCTCCCTGAGCAAGGGTCAACATATAGCACCCGGTTTTAGGCACACTGGCCAAGGATCCATACAAGGAACCTCACTGTTTATACTTTCACGAGAAAGGGTCAACACAACGCACCCACTTTTAGGCACACTGGCCAAGTATCTTTCCACAATACCCTAAATGTTTACGCTCTCCACAGAGCAAGGGTCAACACAACGCACCCACCACATACACTCCCGCCGGAGGCCTCCTACGAGGGTTTGAATGGGTGAGAAACACCTTAGACCCAATCCTAAAAAGGAATGATCACAAGTGTCCTCTTGACTCTAATAACTTACAAATAAGCCGATGATCCCCATTCAACACGTTGACGAAGATGTCCTAATTTGTTGATGAAGAGTCTTCGGCTTGCTTAATCTGTGACTCAGATGATGTATCAATACATGGCGACGGGTTGGGTCAATGTTATAAGGAATTCCTACTCTCAAAAGATTTTCCTATAAGGGAGATAGAGCGATTTTAATCATCTATGCATTCAAGGCATCCCAGCTTAATGATTTGTCATTAAGGTAGTAGCTGGAGGATACTTGAATGCGGAAGTTCATTCCCCAATCCACTTTATTGAATATCAATGTTGAGGGTGGATTGGAGGATGAACTCCCATGAGGGAAAGGGCCTTGGGTATATGATCTAAGGTTAAACACTCAAAAGCACTCTCTTCTTTCCGTACCAGCAACAATAGACAAGTCCTCTTTATATAGGCAAAAGGTTCCAACGGATATAAAACGGTCGCATTTATGACAGAGTTCGATATCATTAAGCGGGTTCGATATCATCGAGCGTATACTCTCGATAGTATCGATGGTCCGCTCGATGACACAAACTCAGATGTCATACACTTTTGAAACCTTTTGCCAGCTGGTCGATGGAATCGAAGCAAGTGTCGATGTCATCGGATTTTGAACTCCGATTTCATCGATGCGAGGTTTGATTCCTCGACATTTGAAAATGAGAGAGACTTGTCTTAAAATATTTCAGGTTTACTAGAATGATCGAGGGACCTTCGAGATCATCGGAATTTGAATGTCGATGATATCGATAGCTGTGTCGATGCATCGATAAATCCAACGGATTTCTTATTAAGCTTGCTAGATAATTTATGTCCTTGCTTGATACAATCGACTCAGCCTCGATATCATCAACATTTGAATATTGATTCTATCAAGTGACCCTTGATCATAGATAAACCATCTTGAAATATTTTGCTGGAAAACTGAGTGTCCAAGATTGATAACATCAAAGGCCTTCCGATATCATCGATATTTGAATTCCAAGGATATAGAGGAGTACTTCGATATATTGAAGGTCTTCATGATTTCTCTTTAAAAAATAGGGACACAAAAGCTCTGTTGTCGATTGTATCGAGTCAACTGAGTGTCCAAGACTGATATCATCGAAGGCCTTCCGATATCATCGATATTTGAATGTCGAGGTAATTGAGGAGTACTTCAATATATTGAAGGTCTTCATGATTTCTCTTTAAAAAATAGGGATACAAAAGCTCTGCTGTCATTTGTATCGAGTCAACTTTGATAGACTCGAGATTTGAATATCGATGATATCAATAGATATATCTATACATCGATAATTCCATCCAGATGAGTATGTGGCTGCTGGACATATTTTGTCCTCTTTTCGATGATATCGTTTAGGCATCGAGGACATCGATAGCGCAGGTCAATCATATCAAGATGTGTATCGATAAAATCAACAAAGCAAGAAAACTTAGAGATTTTCTGATTTTGAAAAAGTTTTCTTAACTTAAAAACCCTATGATATTCTAACATGTTTTAAGGGTTTTAATTACTTGGTGTTTTGGGACATGGGATGTGAGGCTTAGATTTACCTATGGCGAGCTTGCTCACATCCGGTTGAGGTAGACAACTTTGATTAATCTTCCTATGAGGCTCTGCAGTCTAGCTGACTCAACACTCACGCTAATTGACAAACCAGGGCACTTTCAGTGTGTCCCGGAGTGCCGGAGTTGCGTCGTGATCTGATGACTGAGGCATACCGATCGAGACTTACCATTCACCTGGTTTCCACGAAGATGTATAAAGATATGAAGAGATAGTATTTTTGGTTGGGGATGAAATGCTAGATTGCTAGTTTCGTAGCCGAGTGTGACACTTGTCAACGTGTCAAGGCCGATCACCAGAGTCCCCCCTGGTCCCTTGCAGCTATTAAGTGTTCCTGTTTGGAAGTGGGAGCATGTGTCAACGGGTTTCATCATGGGTTCGTCGAGGACTCATCGCTATCACAATGCCATCTGGGTTGTCGTTGATCGTCTGACGAAGTCGACACATTTCATTCTGATGCGTGCTTCTTGGACTATGGATCGGTTGGCGAGGATCTTCATCAAGGAGATAGTGAGACTGCATGACATTCCAATTTTGATCGTATCTGACCGAGACCTCAGATTTACGTCTCAGTTTTAGAGGAGTTTTCAGTAGGCAATTGGGTCTACTTTGCATCTCAGCACCGCTTATCATCCGTAGACGGATGGGCAAATCGAAAGGGTCAACCAGATCTTTGAGGATATGCTCAGAGCCTATGTGATTGACTTTGCCGGTAGGTGGGAAGAGCATTTACGCTTTACCGAGTTTGTGTACAACAACAGTTATCAGGTGACTATCGGCATGACTTTTTTTGAGGCACTATATGGTAGACCGTGCAGGACTAAGGTTAGAGAGTGTTGTCTCCTAGGTCTCGATCTTGTGCAGAAGACATCAGAGGTTGTGGATATTATTAGACAGGATGTGCACCGTTCAGAGCCGATAAAAGAGTTTTGCTCGAGTTTGCAGTCGGGGACATGGTATATCTCAAGGTCTCACCTATGAAGGGAGTGATTCGAATTGGAGCGAAGTGCAAGCTTGCCTTGAGATTCATTGGACCTTTCGAGATTACCGAATGCATGGGCACTATGGCCTACAGGCTTGCCTTACCTTCAGAGTTGCCCGGGATCCACGATGTGTTCCATATATCTATGTTGAGGAAGTGTGGGTCGGACATCATTCCAATGATTGATTGACAACCCCTTGAGGTCCGTGATGATATTTCTTATATCGAGTAGCCGATTCGTATCCTTGATTAGAAGGAGCAGCTCTTAGGACCAAAGTCATTCCCCTGGTGAATGTGTAGTGAGGTCATCATTCGAAGGATGAGGCGTCATGGGAACACGAAGATGAGATCCGAGAGTGTTATCCCCATCTATTTGATGCTTAATTATTGTATGATTCTATATATTGCATTCTCTTATGATTGCTTATTAATATAAATGATGGTGTTTCTGCAATCCCTTTTGTCCTGGATTTGGTAAATTTCAAGGACGAAATTTCTTTATTGTTGGGGAGAGCTGTAAGACCCTAACCCGTGTGTGCACGTCATTCCTTTAGGTCTCACGGTCCTACCGGTCGAATCCCAGCAACCTGCGACCTACGGATAGTGTTTGGGGTCATTCTCAAGTTCGGTCACGTCGACCTGACTCGGATCGACCCTAAACCTATGCTATTGCATCCGCATCGGCACCGCGGTTCCAACGCTTCATCTTGTGCGTGAATCTGACGTGTACATCACAAGTTATGGGCCACACTCGATTTGGACCATTGATGTGTGATTGGTGGACCCCACCATGGCCATGCACATTTTCCCATGTGGTGATGTCATGCCGGGGCTTGGGATTTCTAGAAAGCATACAAGCCTACCCTAGCTAGAGCCTATACCCTAGTAAGCTTTAGATGTATCTCCCTAGCCCCATCATTGCTTTCTCTTTCCTAGGTGCCTCTTTAAGAGAGAGACTATGATTACCCTTCTACACTCCCTAAGCAAGCCATTTTCCCTCCCAATTCTCTCTCTCTCTCTCTTCTCTCCTCTTGCTAGCAAGCCCTCCAACATCCTACCCCTTCCATCTTCTCCAGCCCCTTCTACTTCAAATCCCCTCTAATCCATCCTTCTTTAACCCATCTCACCCATAGAAACATCTTCTTTGGAGCTTGAGGATCATGGTTGTGTAGATTTGGAGCTAGATAATTGAGGTGGGTGTGCATCAAGTTACAAATTCTAATTTACTTCATTTCTTAGTTGTCCTTTCTCTTTTCCTTCATTTGGGAGCTTGTAGGGCCCATCAAATGATGGTGGTGGCCCCCGTGACTCCATGAATGTGGCTCATAGCTCATCTTTTATGCGTGCATGTTCCATGCAAGGGGCCATTCTCCATGGACACCTACATGGCTTTTCTTCCTTTGATCAAGGATCCTTGGTCATTTAGCCCCTTGATCCTTGGTGGAGATTGTATCTCCACCATAGATCTTAAGTAGAAGTCCCATGATCATGTAGATCCTTGTAATCTTATAATAGTATATGTGTTGAGCTTGTGTGATGAAGAGAAGGGCCTCAATGTGGCGGAGCCCCTTCCCTTGTGGCCGAATCTTCCTACTTTTTTTTGTTTAATATCTCTGATCATGTGTGTGTGGCCCAACTTGTGGCCAAAAATATTTGGACCGTCCTAAGGGAGTGGACGTTCTTGACAGTCCACTCCTTGGATGTCGTGGCCCAAAATGCTCCAAAATAGGTACATGCAAAAGACTTTTAAGGGTGGGGACGGTCTGGATGTTTGTGGGACCTACTGGGTGGTCCATATCACAAATTATTTGGGGTGATTTCCCCATTTTATGATGTTTATAATTATTTTAATTCAGTTATTTATTGTTGTCCAGAAACTGTCTGGACCAGATTTTTGGACATTTGGTGGGGTGTTTGGTCTCATGTAATATATGTTTCTTGAAGGTGTGGACCCCACCTATATGCATGTCAAATTTTAGCTTCAACCGACCTCATTTGGGCATCCAAAAGAGTAGGCCAAGATGGTTGGACTGCCAGATTTTCTGTTGTGCAATCTAGCAATATAGTCTGATAAAAGTCTTAATTCATAAATATTTCTATTATAGGTGGGTCACTTTCTGGACTCCAACTTATTGTATACATATTGCGGGACCTTAGTCCCCAATTTTCTGAATTTTAGAGGCTCTAGACCTACTCCAGTGGAGTGCCCAAATTGAGGACATCAACATGTAGCAGAAATTTCTTCCATACCTTGCTGTCCTCTTTGTGTTTGCAGTAGATTTTGGGCCCCAGACCATTGGACTTGTGCATGATTTTTTAGGCTCACCTCTGATGTATTTGGAGCCCCATTGGGCCATGTTTGTGGGGCCAACCAGCTGGACCAACAAGCCTTACTGGACGTCCAGGACGTCCATCTGATGGATGTCCTGGCTGGCCGTCCAACGTGTTGGCCCACCATGATGTATGTTTTATCCACGCTGTCCCCCATTTTTTGGTTGCCCACATGAGAAGGGTCCACACTAGGTGGACGTCCCCTGTGGGGCCCTCCTTGGGACGTGTGGAGCCCACCTTGTTGCATGTATATGTGGCCTAGGACGTGGGAAGGGTCCACACTAGGTGAAGACCGTTTTAGTTGAAGTAGGGATATGCAATATGTCCTAGAGGGGGTTGAATAGGACTTTTAAAAGTTTTTTATGATTTATTTAAAATTCTATTACACTAATCCTAACAATAGGTACATATTAGGATTACTCAAAAATAACTCTACTGGCTTCCAAGCCCGATAGAGGATCCAATCACAAACTGTTTAAGAAGTAAACACTATGCAAACTAGTTTATGATGGATATGACTGTGTAAGTGTGTGAGGTGTGATCTCAGATATTTAGAAATGCAAATATTAAAGTAAATCACACAATCAGAAGAATAACAATCTCAAACACAATCATTTTTATACTGGTTCGATGACTTGTCTACTCCACTCCCGGTAACCGCACTCAACCCTTGAATGTACCGAATTTTACTAAGGAGGTTTCATAGCGGTTCACCTCAAACCTATGGTTTGAAATCAGGTTCACCTTCAACCTTTACGACCTACACTGAGGCTAACTGTTTATGCTCTCACGAGCAAAGGTCAATACAACGCACCCACTTTTACGCACACTAGCCAAGGATCTTCCATAAGACCCTATCGGAGGTTTCTACACGGTTCACCTCAAACCAGAGGTTTCACAGCGGTTGACTCAAACCTAAGGTTTTGCTGGTTCACCTTCAACTAGATGTTTATGCTCTCCACAGAGCAAGGGTCCACACAATGCACCCATCACGTACACTCCCGCCGGAGGCCTCCTACGAGGGCTTCAAGGGTGAGAACCACTTAAGACCCAATCCTAAAAAGGAATTATCAGAAGTGTCCTCTGGACTCTAGTTACTTATAGATAAGCTGATGAGTCCCTTTGTAGAACAATGGCGAAGATCTCCTCCTTATTGATGAAGAGTCTTCGACTTCCTTGATCCGCAACACAAATGATGTACTAATATACGGCTTCAGGTTGGGTCAAGGTTATGATGGAATTCTACTCTCTAAAAGTTTTCCTATCAGGAATATAGAGCAATCCCCATCATATATGCATTCAAGGCATCCCAGCTTAATGATTTGCCATTAAGGTAGTAGCTGAAGGATCCTTAAATGCAGAAGTTCATTCCCCAATTCACTATATTGAATATCAATGGTGAGGGTGGATTGGAGGATGAACTTCCTTGAGAGAAAGGGCTTTTGGTATATGATATAAGGTAAATCACACAAAACTACTCTCTTCTTTCTCTACCAGCAATAAAGACAAGTCTCTCTTTAAATAGGCAATAGGTTCCAACGGATATAAAACAGTCACATTTATGACAGAGTTCGATATCATCAACGGTCCGCTCGATGACACATACTCAAATGTCATACGCTTTTGAAACCTTTTGCCAGCTGGTTGAGAGCATTGATACTCATGTCGATGTCATCGAATTTCGAACTCTGATTCCATCGATATGAGGATCGATTCCTCGACATTTGAAAAATGACAAAGACTTGACTTGAAATATTTCAGGTTTTTAAGATATGATCGGGGGTCAATCGATGTCATCTGAATTTGCATATCAATGATATCGGAGGCAGTGTCGTTGCATCGGTAAATCCCATGGATTTTCCATTAAGCTTGCTGGACTGATTGTGTCTGGACTCGATGCAATCGACACGGCCTCGATAACATTGACATATGAATATCGATTTCTCGGGAGGGCCCCCTATCAAAGATAACAACAACCTGAAATAATTGCTGGAAGACAATTGCGCCCATCATCGATATCATCGATGACCTTCCGATATGATCAAGATTTGAGTTGAGATTGTATCGGAAAGGGCATAGATATATCGAAGAATCTTGTGATTTTCTTATAAAAATAGGGGCGCCAAAAATCTGCTTGCCGATCTTATCAAGCCATCCTCGATGGACTCGAGATTAGAATATCGATGATATTGATATGTATATTGATATATCGATAATTTCGTCGAGATGAATATGTGGTTGTTGGACACTTTTATTCCTCGTATCGACGATATCGTTAAGGCATCGAGGACATCGACAGAGCAAGTCGATCATATCGAAGGTGTTTCGATAAAATCGACAAGGCAAGAAACTTAGAGAATTTTTCTATTTTGAAAAAGCTTTCTTACCTTAAACCCTAAGATGTTCTAGTTTGTTTTAAGGGTTTTAGCTTACCTGGTAATTTGGGACAAGGGATGTGAGGCTTAGATTTACCTGTGGCTAGTTCACGCACACATCCGGTTGAGACAGACGCTTGATTGATCTTCCTATGGAGTTCTTCTGCCTGACAGACTCAACACACACGGTAATTGACAAACCAGGGCACTCTCAATCTCCCCCTTTGTCAATTACGTGACAAAATCTCAAAACACCCTAGAACATTCTGGACAACATATCCTAAATTGTGTGTACATGCTTTTTACACAATTTTACAATTTTTAGCCCATGTACACAACCAGTAGTTGTTCTCTGCAAACTCCCCCTTACTTGATGCAACTGCTCCCCCTAACTCCTGCAACAACATCCAAGTAGATATACAATTTCCATTCGGGGTGTGGAGTGTTTGGACTGTTCTCCCCCTTTTTGTCAGTCATTAACAAAGATATAGCAGTTGATATTGACTGAAGCTTGAAATATTTCGGAGAACTAATCATTTAGTGGAAATATGCATATAATAGATAGATGTATAATGGTTAAAAATGTGATTAATCAGACATCATGTGCAATAAGAATGTATGCATAGCAGATTCTGTAAAGCAATGATAGAATAATCATAAAAAACATCACATGCATTCTATATCAGAGACTAGATAACTAGGGGATCTATTCATGGCAGTAAAGGTATGGATTATATTTACCCATATACAAAAATATCCAACTATCCATCACTTAAAACGTGCACCGCCACAGACAGCAGTGGATTAACAGCATATCCACATGAACCAAGCCCGAAAAGACATATACATTGACAAAAAAAAAAAAGTCAGATTCTCCAGATTAGTTAGTTATCACATACACTCATGAAGGCGTAGAACATTAAAAAAGATACTAATGTTCTTATATAGAGATAAGAGTGGGTTGTATGTGATAGTAAGTAGTGATCATCATCATGGAGCGGAGTGGGATGGTGCCGTGTCGTCCCGGCGGTAAGTTATCACATCCACCAACTGTTGGACAGTTTGCTGCACACTTAGCACCATCCGTTCCAGGACAGTAAATCTCTCATTCATTGACTCCCTTAGCTGAGAGACATTATGCTGAATGGCACCAGACTTGTCTGGATGAAGCTTAAACCTCTTTGTATGCCCAGGTGTTGATGTTGATGGAGTATGTTGAGGTCCAGAAGCATCTTCTCCGGTCACCTCGGTCCCTCCCATAGGAGCGTCACCAACCCTACCTTCTTCCTCAACTTGAATTCCTTCCTCTAGGGGCTCCTCAGGGTATTTGTGAAACCTCAGATCCATCCTTCGGATGTTGCTTTTATTGAAGGTTTGGAGAGGAAGTTTAGGATCATTTGTAGTTGGGAATCCTATGGCATTATAGATTGTCTTGATGATCCAGGGATATGGTAGGAGAATGTCCCTGGCCCTATGAAAAGCGTACACCAACTGATACACAATCAGGGTAGGCAGACAAATCTTGACCCCAGTTACGATTGAATAAATTATCATAGTCATGAAGCCAGTGAGGTCAGCTCTGTTGGAGCCTCTAGAGTAAATATTCGAAGCAAGAATACCATGCAGGACTCAATAACGTGGTTCCTTGAACTTGACTTTCAGAGCATTCCCTTGATGCCACTAGACATCACGATTGTGACAGAGGAATTTTGTGACCTCGGACCGCACTTCAAAACTTTCCATGTCCATATCAGGAGAGATAAAATAAGATTGAATATTCTTGCAACAGACCCTAGAGTGATCAGCATATCATCACCATCTACAGTTACGGAGATGGATGGAGGATCAGATGTCGGAGAATGACAGGCAGCAAAGAAATGGTAAGTTCGTTCAAGCTGATATGATCCACCAAAGTCGAGAACTGGTAACTAATCTATGGCTGCAAATAGAGGTTCCAGATTATATGGAACCAAGCAGCTTCTGTCGACTTTTCTTTTGGGAATAACCTTTCTCCCTGTAAATTTTGCTAAGACAGGATTAGCTTGCACAGGTGGAGGAGCCTGCGCCTCAGATTGAGACTCGCCACGTCTCGAGCGTTGCCTTGTGGGGGTCCCACGGTCTGGGCCCCTTGAACTTGCTCTTGAAGCAAGCACTTTTTGTTGGGCAGATCTCGAAGACTCCCCCTGTCCGGGCACTTTTCCTTTGTCTTTACCCATCCGGACAAAAGAGATTTTGAAAACTTGGGGAAGGAAGACAAAAACGTACCCGACCAAGAAGGCAAGATTTGGAAAGGAAGGGATGAAAGGATAATACTAGTTTTTGAGTACCTTTTGGGACCCACCGAAGAACTTTCAGCTAAGAGTTTGAGCCAAAAAAAATCTTTTTCTTGAACAAAAAAAAATTCTTTTCGCTCGACCGCCTTTTATCGGGCGCCAGACTTTGATTTTATCGAACTTTCTTTCGATTATATCGATGATCCTCATTCGATGTTATCGACAAGATCTTCGATAGTAGTCTCGATCATGTGACTTTCCGCATTCTGAAGAGATGTCGATGATATCAACCCATGATTGATTAATTGAGAATGACATATCGATAGACATATTAAAGATGAAGATTTTCAATTTTCAGCATTCAGATGACTCTCCAAGTATACTTTTCGTATTTTTATCAACAAAAACTATGTACACACACTGTACACAACAAAATTATAAACATTTGAATGTTTACACAGAAGATTGAGGCAAGGAACCTCAGATATATCATTTGAAGCTTTGCAAAATTTGCATCATTTCTGCAAATGTCCAAACCTAGATGCAAGACCTAGACATGTTATTTTCCTGTATTTGGCATTTCAATGTATAGCGTTCAGTTTATCTTTCACTATCCATTTTGAGACAGAGTTCTTTATTGTGGTAGATTTAATTTTTATGTTCATCTTACCCACTTGATCTAATGATTCCTTCTCTATTTCTTCTTCTTCTTCTCCAGTTTCCTAATTATCAGATGAAAATGATTCAGTGGCTAGCTGTTCTTTCTCATTCTCAGATTCAGTGGGAATGATTGAAGCAGTGGAGACCATGAGTATTTTCAATGATTTTTGATCTCCATCACTTTCTGAGTCACTAGATTCTGAATTTGACTTTTTAGTATCATCCCATGTGGCAGTCATTGCGTTTCCCTTAGTTTTTCTATTTGGGCATTCAGTTGATAGGTGTTCATACTCCTGATAGGCATAACATTGTGGTTCTTTGGTTCTTCTACCAAATTTGTCTGCAGAAGGTTTGTTGTTCATCTTTCTTCCTCTGGAAGGCCGGCCACGATTTTTCTGAAAGAACTTCCTGAATCGTTGTGCCAGCAAAGCCACTTCCTCATCTTCATTTTCCTTTTCCCTCGCACTGTTCTCATGTAATGTTTTCTTAGAGGTTTTTAGGACAATTGTTTTGGATTTTTGGGTTTGTTTGAAGTGTAGTTCAAAAGTTTGTAAGGAACCTACCAGTTCTTCTACTTTCATTTCGTCTATGTTCCTGCACTCTTCAATTGTTGTTACCTTGGGATTAAACCATTCCGACAGTGATCTTAAGATTTTTCTACAAATTTTTGGAACCGAAACTTTTTCTCCCAATCCACCCATGGAGTTACAGACAATATTCAATTTTGTGAAAAACTCCATAAAGGTCTCATGCTCTTCCATTCTGAGACTTTCGAACTATGAAGTTAGGAGTTGTAGTTTAAATCTCTTCACAGTGCTTGTGCCTTCATGGGTCGTTTCCAATAAGTCTCATGTTGCCTTGGATGTCCCACACATACTTATTTGATTAAAGATGTCTTGGGACACGGCACAGTAGATGGCGTTCATAGCTTTTGCTTCAGTAGTTTATTTTTCATTGTCGAACGCCGTCCACTTTTCTTTGGGTTTGGGCTTTGTGATGGTTGTGCCACTGTCAAGTACGATTTGTTCAGTTGGTGACACGTATCTGCTTTCAACTATATCCCAAACATCATGATCCAAAGATCTCAGGAAATAATGCATTCTAGCTTTCCAGTATGCATAATTTGAGTCACCAAATACTGGAGGCCTAGTGACCAATGAGCCCTCTCCTTTGGCCATATTTTCAACTTCAGTCAAGATCACTCTCTAGGCGGTGAAGCCCTTAAAGAGAGACCCGTTCTGATAACAATTGAAATTGTGGTGAAGACTGCTTTAGTTAAAGTAGGGATATGCCAATATGTCCCAGAGGGGGGTGAATAGGACTTTTAAAAGTTTTTATAATTTATTTAAAATTCTATTACACTAATCCCAACAATAAGTACATATTAAGATTACTGAAAAATAACTCTGCTAGCTTCCAATCCCAATAGAGGATCCAATCACAAACTGTTTAAGAAGTAAACACTATGCAAACTAGTTTATGATGGATATGACTGTGTAAGTGTGTGAGATGTGATCTCAAATATTCAGATATGCAAATATTAAAGTAAATCACATAATCAGAAGAATAACAATCTCAAACACAATCATTTTTAGAGTGGTTCGACGACTTGTCTACTCCACTCCCGGTAACCGCACTCAACCCTTGAGTGTACCGGATTTCACTAAGGAGGTTTCACAACAATTCACCTCAAACCTAAGGTTTTAAATCAGGTTCACCTTCAACCTTTACAACCTATACTGAGGCTGACTGTTTATGCTCTCACGAGCAAGGGTCAACACAACGCACCCACTTTTAGGCACACTGGCCAAGGATCTTCCATAAGACCCTATCAGAGGTTTCTACACGATTCACCTCAAACCTGAGGTTTCACAGTGGTTGACCTCAAACCTAAGGTTTTACTGGTTCACCTTCAACCAGATGTTTATGCTCTTCACAGAGCAAGGGTCCACACAACGCACCCACCACGTACACTCCCGTCGGAGGCCTCCTACGAGGGCTTCAAGGGTGAGAACCACTTAAGACCCAATCTTAAAAAGGAATGATCACAGGTGTCCTTTGGACTCTAGTTACTTACAGATAAGTAGATGAGTCCCTTTGTAGCACGATGATGAAGATCTCCTCCTTGTTGATGAAGAATCTTCGCCTTCCTTGATCGATACGCAACACAAATGTACTAATATACAGTTTCGGGTTGGGTCAAGGTTATGATGGAATTCTACTCTCTAAAAGTTTTCCTATCAGGAATATAGAGCAATCCCCATCATCTATGCATTCAAGGTATCCCAGCTTAATGATTTGCCATTAAGGTGGTAGCTGAAGGATCCTTGAATGTGGAAGTTCATTCCCAATCCACTCTATTGAATATCAATGGTGAGGGTGGATTGGAGGATGAACTTCCTTGAGAGAAAGGGCTTTTGGTATATGATATAAGGTAAAACACACAAAAGCACTCACTTCTTTCTCTACCTGCAATAAAGACAAGTGTCTCTTTAAATAGGCAAAAAGTTCCAACGGATATAAAACGGTCACATTTATGACAGAGTTCGATATCATCGAGTGTATACTATCGATAGCATTGCGGTTCGCTCGATGACACAAACTCAAATGTCATACCCTTTTGAAACCTTTTGCCAGCTGGTTGAGGGCACCAATACTCATGTCAATGTCATTGGATTTCGAACTCTGATTCCATCAAAATGAGGATCAATTCCTCGACATTTGAAAAATGAGAGAGACTTGACTTGAAATATTTCTGGTTTTTAAGATATGATCAAGGGTCAATCGATGTCATCGGAATTTGCATATCGATGATATCGGAGGCAGTGTCGATGCATCGGTAAATCCCATGGATTTTCCATTAAGCTTGCTGGACAGATTGTGTCCGGACTCGATGCAATGGACACGGCCTCGATAGCATCGACATATGAATATCGATTTCATGAGAGGCCCCCTGATCAGAGATAACAACAACCTGAAATAATTGCTGGAAGACATTTGCGCCCATGATCGATGTCATCGATGACATTCCGATATGATCGAGATTTGAGTTGAGATTGTATCGGAAAGGGCATCGATATATTGAAGAATCTTGTGATTTTCTTATAAAAACAGGGGCGTCGGAAATCTGCCTGTCGATTTTATCGAGCCATCCTCGATGGACTCGAGATTAGAATATCGATGATATCGATATGTATATTGATATATCGATAATTCCGTCCAGATGAGTATGTGGTTGCTGGACACTTTTAGTCCTCATATCGGTGATATCATTAAGGCATCGAGGACATCGACAGAGAAGGTCGATCATATCGAAGGTGTTTCGATAAAATCGATAAGGCAAGAAAACTTAGAGAATTTTTCTATTTTGAAAAAGCTTTCTTACCTTAAACCCTAAGATATTCTAGTTTGTTTTTAAGGGTTTCAGCTTACCTGGTGATTTGGGATAAGGGATGTGAGGCTCAGATTTACATGTGGCTAGTTCACGCACACATCCGGTTGAGACAGACGCTTGATTGATATTCCTATGGGGCTCTTCTATCTGACAGACTCAACACACAAGCTAATTGACAAACCATGACACTTTCATTATGATCTTGGCTATGCGCTATCGGATTAGATTTATGCTATGGAAATCCTCCTCGTAGGATCCCAGGATCGAAACCTAAGCTAGGAACCGAGAATGGGGTACTACGGAGGCTGTTGCGACTAGAACCGGCTATCACATTTGTTGTGAGTCTGGTCACCGAGTCTGGGGCATGACAAAAAAAAAATCACCCTCTCCAAAGAGGATGATAACCAAGTGGGTAATAAAGATGAAAAATAATTTCCTTGTAATTCATACTGCACTAAAAGCAGGAAATAGTTCAAAATGGTATCTTGATAGTGGTTGCTCCAGACATATGACTGGTGACCAGACCCAGTTTTGTGATTATTCAGAATTTGACGGTGGGTTAGTCACATTTGGTGATGGGGGCTCCACTAAGATAATTAGATGGGAAACAATAGTCAGGCTAGTGTTACCCAAATTGAGGATGTTCTTTATGTAGAAGGATTAAAACACAATCTTATAAGCATTTCCCAAATCTGTGACAAAGAACACTCTGTCTACTTCTATAAAGATATGTGCAAGATCTCAAACCTCGTAGGAAAACTAATTATGAAAGATCTTCGCACTAGTGATAATTGTTATGTGATAGGAGACAGTACCCCATCAATGAGATGCCACATCGCTTTAGATACTGAGTCCAAGCTCTGGCATCAAAGACTCGGACATGTACACTACAAGAACTTGGTCAAGCTATACTCAAAAAAATTAGTGAGAAGACTTCCTATGATTGGAAAGAAAGAAAAGATTGTGTGTGGTGATTGTCTGAAGGGCAAACAAATAATAGTTGGACACAAAAAGACAACCACCATAACAACTTCTAAAGCACTTGACTTGCTACATATGAATCGAGTGGGTCCCACCAAAGTTGACAGTCATGGTAAAAAATGATTTTTCCTGGTAGTAATAGATGATTACTTCAGATTTACTTAGGTAGCTTTTCATCAAGAAAAATCTGATGTGTTTGATGAATTCTCGAAAATGGCTAAACGACTCCAAAATGAAAAAGGATATTGTATTAAGTAAATAAGGAGTGATCATGGTGGGGAATTTGAGAATGAGAGATTCCAAAAATATTGTGATCAAAATGGAGTCAAACACGAATTCTTAGCCTAAAAAACACCACAACAAAATGGAGTAGTTGAAAGAAAGAACTGGGAGTTGTAAAAAATGGGCTCAGTAATGCTTAATGGCAAGAACATGGCTAAAAGATTTTTGGCCAAAGATGTCAACACCGCCAGCTACATAGTCAATCGAGTATATCTTAGGGCAGGATTAAACAAAACTCTGTATGAGTTATGGTGTGGGAAACCGCCTAGTGTCAAGTATTTTCGTGTCTTTGGTAGCAAATGTTACATTCTTAGAGATAGAGTACATCTAGGCAAATTTGACTCTAAAAGTGATGATGGTATTTTTATTGAATATTCTTTAAATAGTCGTGCTTATAGAGTATACAATTTGAGGACACTCCCAATTCAAGATACTGTCAATGTGGTTGTTAATAACCAACCTCATGATGATAGTGGTCCTTCAATTGAAATAGAGGATGACGTTGAACCTTACATAGCAAGTAAAAGGGAGGGGGGGGGGGGAGGGTGAATAGGACGATGTCAAATTAAAAACTAAATGCGGAATTGAAAGAAAGATAGCACAATCAAATAATAAATAAGCACAAGTAAATAGCAACCTCAAATGTACTAGTCTTGAGAGATTGATACAAACTTAGTTTTAAGGACAACCTAACACCAAAAACCAAAGGCTTATGGCAGGACAACCTTACTAGAACGTTTGTAAGTATCAGAAACCCAAACCAATAAAGAGGCAAAGGAAATAGTTGTTTTGACAAGAAAACAAATGTGTTTGATTTGGGGGATTTATTCAATGATAACAAAGAATTTGACAAGAGAACATTGATCACATTTATTCTAAGTTAATTTACATCCTTGGATTCCCTTGATTCTGAAAATAAAGTACAATTAATGTAATGCAATGAATGAAAGAGAAGACAGTCCGATGGCGATTTCGACAGCGTTTCGACAGTTGCTTCAGTCATCTCCTAGGACTTAGGAGGAATGTTGAATTGATCAACCAATCTTTAAGGAGATGGGGTTTTTGCAGGCTTGAAACACTTGATCTGACTGTTGAGGTCAGTTTTGAGCATCCTTCCAGTCATTCTTCATTGAATTTTCCTTGAAACATTGAGCACAGACAACTAGGGGACTGAGATGATAGAATTTACACAACCAAGATCCAGGAAAATTAGGTCGTTCATGTTAAACGGGCCTAAAAAGTCACCCAGAATGTAAGATTACAGGGTTGCCACCATCCGATCAGATTGAAATTTGACGTGTAGCCTTTGGACCATAAATTAGCTGTATACGTCAAATTTTAGCTCCTAGATCTATGTGGATATAGCTAACCTAACAGATCAGCCCCTGAAATCTTGATTTGGGGCCCGCCTAATATCTAGATATGCTTCAAATTCGGTCTGAACGTGTTAAATGAGCTGAAAAAATGGATGGACGGAGCGGATTTCTCAAGAACATCATGTTGGACCCTACATGTACATTGCATGTACATGGTGCACAAGTGCACCGACCGTGCACAGAATTTCCCAAAGTTGGTAAACGCACACTGACCGACTCTTTCTTCTCCAATTCACAAAACGCAACAACGTTCTCACTGTATCCATCGGTTTTGAGTAGTGGGGCCCACTCTCCACTCCATTTCACGATCTGATCAGTCCATTCACTCCAGAGGGTGGGTATTACCCTCCTAGGTGTCCTTTTGTCACCATGCAAGCTGTTGCAGAATCTTAGCCGTTAAACATGAAATGAACAGCGAAGTAGATAACCCTGTGGGCCATACCGATTTCACTCCAAAAATAGTCCTTCCTGGATGGTTTTTTGCCCTGAATCCAATGTACGGAGTGGATTTTCCACTTAACTTCAACAAGTGGGCCATCACGTTTCACAGAGTCGACATACGTCGACTCTGTTGTGAAATAGAGGCTCCGTTCACTCGTTGTGGGCCACCATCATGAAGCGGACGATGGATCTGAATTGTCCATCAGGTAGAGGGAGAAAAACCATTCGAAACCATGTTGATCTTTGGCGACCATGCTTATTCACATGATCATTACAGCGATCGCAAGAAGACCGTTCGACTGCCGTTGCAGCTTAATAATCTCAGTTGGTCATATCATCAAATGATCAAAATGGACCATTCTTGACCGAAATTCAGAGAGGAAGACGGTGGATGGTGTGGATCTCTCAAAAGACTGTTATACTGGACCTCACCAGCAACATAGTGGAAGGAAAATGACTTCCTCTGTTTACGCAAGACCGAAAGAGTTTCTCCAAAATGCATTGTGCGGAGAGGCTTGGTGCGGAGAGGCTTTAAAGATGCTGTTGTACGGAGACGCTTTGAAGATACTATTCTGCGGAGAGGCTTTGAAGATGCTGTTGTGCGGAGATGCTTTGTGCAAAGAGGCTTTGTGCGCTACTTATGTTGTGCGCCGCGCAAACCATCTTGCGCACAACACTCTTCCACTTCTTTCTCCCTACTTCTCTCTCTCTTATCTACCTCTTCTCCTGGCCCACAAACTGATCCAATCCATCAAATGAAGGAAGGGATGGGTATTTATAGGCCCCACCCTCTTACAAAGTGGTGATCACCATCACTTTGCCCTTCACATATGTACATCTACTTCTCTTAAACAACGGTGTCCACCAAACTTTTCCCTTAAATGGTGGTGTACAACCTCTCTCCATTAAAATGACATCTGCACACTCTTTATTACCAAAACACCCTTTTTAATGCCTTTTACTGAAATACCTAAACTACCCCTGGTTATGTATTTTTACCAAAATACCTAAAATACCCCCGGACATGGATTTTTACCAAAATACCTAAAATACCCCCGGACATGGATTTTTACCAAAATACAGATTGTATAACCCTGGAAAAGATCTGTATCATGGAATTCTTTGACTACTGCAATGAGATATTTTTTGTGCCTCAACAATAGTAAAGGAAATAAACTAAGTTATTACAACATTCCCACAAGTGCATAAATAAATTACACCATTCACAACAAATGTTTAAAGTAAATTACAACACTTACACACAAAGGCACATTCAATCATCCACCACAACTCCAGGAATTATAGTGGTTCGCTTGTGTGTACATCAACTGTTAGGAAATGCCACACAACTACACTCCTAATATATACTCCTCCGGGATATTAGCGTTCACTATGAAAAAGGTTTTCCAATGTTTACCTTAAAATCTTCACAATTGTGTCTTTGATTAGGCTTACACAATCACAAAAATCCCACACTCTGATATTTTCTGGATCACCTCAGACAAAACCAAAATGAGATTTTTCTGGCACAACATCAAAAATCAAAAAGGATATACAAAATGTAAATGTACTTATCTGGAGATTCTCCTTTTGAAGAAGCCTAGTAGAACCGATCTGATGTAGACGAAGATGTTCAATGTCCAGTCTTACATATGAAAAAGTTATAGTTCTAAATGATTTTTAATTAAATCAACCTGGGCTAGCTTGATTTGATTTTGATCTCAAGAAAGGGGAAATCACAAATACCTTCTTAAAGTAAGATTGGAATGAAGATCTCAAAATCAAATTACAAAAGCCAATTAAAGAGAATATAAAATGAGTACAATATAGCTTAATAAATTCACAAACTTATCGCTCAAAGTGGTGTCTTGATTTAACTTTTAATGAATGAATAATCTCTAAAATTTGTGCTCTATTTATAGTTCAAAATATTGTTCACTCGACTGGTCTAAGGGTCGGTTTGACTGGTCGAAGGACCAATGAAATTTAAAATTTTCTGTCACAATAAGATAAGGTCGTTACTTGACTGGTCGAGTGGCCCGCTCGATTGGTCGAGCAATGCATTCGACTGGTCGAGTGGGACCATAAAAGCTTGCTAGACTTTGATTTGAGCCTACACGACTGGTCTAGCACTGTTTACTCGACTGGTCGAGCAGTCTCCACGACTGGTCAAGAGTCCAGTAGAAAATTTTGAAAATTCACAACAAACCTTGAACTGGTCGAGAAAACTCTTAGACTGGTCAAGCCAGTACTTGGACTAGTTGAACAAGGTCTAAGATTAGTTGAGAAAATGACCTATAAACATATGAAATGACCCATGTAAAATATACAATGAGTATGACATAACCTAAGGTCAATGTAGGGTCATCCAAACCTGTTTGTGAGTAGGAACAAATGAAACATCATTCGCTTCTGAATCTTGATATCTTATGATACTCGAAGCTTGAGTTCGATCTCTTGAACTTGAACTTGAGTTACACTTGAGATCTTGAGTCTTTAGCGTACAGTAGTTGAACTTCAAACTTAAACTTAAGTTCTTGAATTTGAGCTTGAAACCATGAACTTCAACACTCTTCACTTCAACTTGAAGATGTAAGCAAGTTCGATGAAAATCCAGAGAACTTTAAAATGTATGAACCTGATCACTTCAACTCAAAGCATGATACAAATACAAAATGGTTTACCACAACAAAATTTGACAACACTACCGGTGCTAGATTTACACAATAGCATTTACAATCTCCCCATTAATCAAATTTGTGACAAAACCAAATAAAGAATCATGTGCATAATAAAGAATCATGCACTAATTATGCAACAATAGGGAATCATGCATTAGTTATATATGCATAATAAAGAATCATGCATCAACAGACACATCTCTCCCTCATTCCATTACTCCCCCTCAATTCGAGAGAGGTGATTTGCAGGACCTGTAAAAAAATTTACATACTACACTCCATATTCCACAATCACACATCTCTACAATTTCTCCCCCTTTTTGTCACAATATGATAAAGGAAAGATTATAAAGAAAAGAGAAGTAAATGAAATAAGATAGGAAAAGCATCACCATGATTATCAAAATATTAACGAAAGGCACAATAGCATGTCCACATACTAAAAAGTAAAAGTATGTCCACGAAATATCCCAACACATAAATAGTAGAAAAAGTTAATACATGTCCAGAATAAAAACTAATTAGATTCAGATGAAGGAGTAGGAATAGATGAATCTATTGATGTAATCCCTTATTAATGCGCCTAAGATATTTATGCATGTATTTAAATTGATTTTCTTAGGACACATGTAGACCCTCCACCCTCTCCTCGAGGGATCACAAACGTTCATCAAAGTCAGAAGGCTGAAAGTCTGGATAAACTGCATAATCTGACTCAATCTCATCAAATAGGTTATCCATATTAACATTATCAGGAGGCAAAACATCCTCCTCTTCAGTTGCTTCATCAACTCCTCTGGCACCCACATAAACTTGGCCAGGAGCCAACCCCGAATTCATTTTATTTATGTTCGAGTTGTTGAAGGGAAGATGGTTAATAGGAGCTTCTCCAACAGGCATGGCCACAACACTATGGGTGGGTATGACAGTCATAAGATGGACAAATGGAATATCACTATGACCCACATGGAGACAAAATTGAATGATAATGTAACAGATAAGAGATGGAAGACATACAAAAACACTTGTAACAATACAGTGAAGGATGTGAGTCATGAAAGAAGTGAGCTCAGTCTTGTTACCAGACCTAAGATAGAGATTAGAGATGAAATTTTGATGGAGAATCCTGTATCTGGGTAACATAAATTTAGAACTGAGCACATTCCCGAAATTCCATTCCGCATTCATGTTGCATAACACTTTAGTGAGCATTCTTTTCGCAGACTCAAAAGGTCTTGCTACAAAAGTAGAAATAGGAATTCTGTTATCATTAACTGGAAGATCCATCAATCCAGATATTACGTGACGGTCTACATCAATAGAACCTTCTCTGGTTGTAATTGTAAAAGTTAAATTCTTAGAAGAGAAGTCACTTATGTAAGCAAACATGGAATGTGCATTAAAACGGTATGCAAGACCGCCTCAATTTAAAATGTTAACCCAACCTACAGTTTAAAGGAGGGGAATAATACCGAAAGGTTCCAAATGATAAGAGTTGATTGTCCGTTCAACAATCACGTTTCGAAGACGTATATCCCGCACATAATAGGGGTCTTCTTCGGGTGACCGAAGATAGTACACCGTGATTGGAGCGGAACAAGAAGAAGAGGGACCATGAGAGGCTCTCTTCTTATTTCGGCCTTCCATAGCAATAAGGAATAGAAGGAATACAAGCAATGTAAGAAAGGTAAGATGGGTTTCAAGTAAATCAGATTTTATGTTAGAAACCCCAATAAACCACCATAAACCTTGAAATAAACTACAAAAATAAGGAAATGGAAGTGCAAAGAACTTAAATCCATAAGGATATAAAAAAAGATGCACTAACTATGAAGTAATCGAAGGTGGGTTCGACCGGTCGTGGTAGGGCTGGTTGGGGAAGATGAAATAAATGAAGAAAAAGTGTTTTTGCACAATAAAAGGCCCCAAACCCGAGTGGCTTGACTGGTCGAGTACATACTTGACCGGTCGTGCCATGACTGGTCAAGTGTGTACTCGATTAGTCGTGCACCCCAAAAATTCTGCAATTTTTGATATTTTAAAAATTTTTAGAAATTGCAAAAATAAATAAAATAAAATCATGCAATATATTACAAATAAACACATGCAATTTAGATCATATTACACATACCCATATCCAATTTCAACTTAGCAAACCTGTTTCTGTTAAGCGGTTTGTAAATATGTCCGCAAGTTGATTTTCAGTTTGAATATAATTCACAGAAATAATCTTATCTTCTACTAATTCACTAATATAATGATATCTAATGTCAATATCCTTAGTTCGTGAATGTTGAATAGGATTTTTATAAATGTTAACTGCGCTAGAATTGTCATAATACAATACCATAGAATCTTACGCAAATCTGTAATCACTTAACATTCTTTTCATCCACACAAGATCGGTGTATGCATTACCAGCTGCAATATACTCAGCCTCAGCTGTGGAAAGTGATACAGAACTCTGTTTCTTACTATGCCATGAAACCAGACAATTCTTGACATAAAAACATACACCCCTTGTAGACTTGCGATAATCAATATTACCAGCCCAATCAGCATCCGAATAACTGGCTAATTGTACATTAGTATCATAAAGATACCAATGACCGAGTTTGGCTGAATTTGCGACATATCTCAAAATGTGTTTTACAGCAATCAAGTGTGACTCTTTTGGGTCCGATTGATATCTAGCACAAATTCCTACGCTGAATGCAATATCAAGTCAGCTCGCAGTTAAATATAATAAACTACCTATCATACTGTGATACAACTAAGGATCTACACTTTTACATGTCGAATCCTTAGAGAGTTTAAGTGTCGTACTCATAGGAGTATCAAAATTTTTACCGCTCTCAAAACCAAATTTTTTAACCAAATTTAGAGCGTATTTGGTTTGAGAGATAAAGAACCCATCAACAAGCTGTTTTACTTGCACACATAAGAAATAGTTCAGTTCTCCAAACATGGTCATTTCAAATTTGGACTTCATTAAATCTGCAAACTCAACAATCATGTTAGAACAGGTAGATCCATAGATAATGTCATCAACATATATCTATACTATCAATATGTGATCATTGTGTTTCTTTACAAAAAGTGTCTTATCAACACTCCCCATTATAAAGGTATGACTTAGTAGAAACTTAGTCAATTTCTCGAATCATGCCCTAGGAGCTTGTTTCAATCCATAGAGTGTCCTTCTCAGGTGATAAACATGTTCAGAATGTTTAGGGTCTTCAAAACCCTTAGGCTGTTCAACATATACTTCCTCATGCAGATCACCATAAAAAAAAATAAAAAAAAATAAAAAAAATAAAAAAAAAACTCTTAACATCCATTTGGTAAATTTTGAACTTTTTGTAACAAGCAATGGATATAAACAGTTTGATAGATTCAAGACGAGCTACTGGGGCAAAGGTTTAATCATAATCGATGCCTTCTATCTGAGTGTACCCTTCTACAACCAGTCTAGCCTTGTTTCTAATAATATTACCAAGTTCATCAGACTTATTTTTAAAGATTCATTTAGTTCCAATAATGTGTTTATCACTACGTCTAGGAACTAAGTACCATACATCATTCCTTACGAATTGATTAAGTTCATCTTGCATAGCTACTATCCAGTTTTCATTAGCAAGAGCTTCTTTTACATTGGCTGACTCAATCTGGGATGTGAAGCACACATAATTACAAATATTTTCTGATTGTCTATGAGTGCACACACCAGTGAGAGGGTTCCTAAGAGTTTGATTAGTTGGATGGTCTTTAACTGACCGAAGTTCAGTGTCATTTTGATTAGATGAAGAGTCTGGTTTATCAAATATAGAGACTTCATCATCTTTTGAACTTAAGACAGGTGTATTTAAGTGATCATCTATAACCACATTAATGGATTCTTAAATAACACCGGTCCTCTTGTTAAGAACATGATACGGTCGACTACCAAAAGTATTTAACAGTAGGCTTCTTATTGAATCATAGTTCATATGCAGTCTTATTATTAGACTTTCTAGTATAAACACGGTTAGTGATATAACAAGCCGTGTTCATTGTTTCAGCCCAAAGATTTTTAGGAAGTCTCATACTATTTAACATCACATTGGTCATTTCTTTAAGTACCAAATTTTTTTCTTTCAACAACCCCATTTTGTTGAGGTGTCTTGGGTGCAGAATACTCATGCGATATTCCATGATCGCTACAAAACTTCTTAAAACTGCTATTATCGAATTCGGAACCATGATCACTATGGATTTTGGTGACATGTGAATCCTTCTCAGTTAGGATACGCTTGAGTACCCCTTTCACTTCATCGAGAGTCTCAAATTTCTCTCTCATGAAAGCTACCCATGTATATATGGTAAAATCATCTACAATTACCAAAATATATTTTTTACCACCTCGACTCTTCATTCTAATCGGTCCAACGAGATCCATGTGGAGGAGTTTAAGGGGTTTGGATGTGGGATTGGAGTTCACTCTCTTGTGAACACTCCTAATTTGTTTTCTAATCTGACATTCGCCACAAATTTTATCCAATTTCTTTAACTTGGGTAGACCTCTTATGTGGGACCCGTATCCTAGTTCGTACCATTCCATAGGCTCTCGCGATCCTCCTTGTAAATTTCGGCAACTCGCGACTTGTAACCGGTGTTCGCGTACGACCCTGAGTCGCGTGCCGTATATCTGAGTCGACTCGACCCAAGGCTTGTACCCTTGCGACTGCATCGTCACCATTGTTCCAGCGCCACGTCTCGCCACCCGATGCGATAACAAGGCCAAGAGTGTGGGCCCGTGTTCATTTCAAGAGAAACACCGTGCGTTGCAAATTTCGAGGGAATCTCTACGACCCATCACATCAATCCATCAATCAATCAAGTCAAGTACATATCCCATCACCCCCATCTCTCTCTCACCCAAAGTCAACAACACCCTTACTAGCCATTCCTTTCTTACCAACAAGTCCATGGGACCCATACCTTTCATGTCATACAAATCACTTCTCTCTCTCTTTCTCTCTCTCTCTCTCTCATTTCACACTCCATTTTCAAGTAACTCCCAAGGGTGGATGTCCAAGCTTTCTAAGAGGAGAGCAAGTGTGGCCCACTTCCTACCCCAAAATCCTCACCATCCAACCCTTCAATTCTCATCACCTACCATCAAAGGGAAAGACAAGGAGTTAAGGAGTCCATGGAGCTTGGAAGAAGTGAAATCGGTGTGTGATCTACCGTTGATTTTTATTTAAGGGCCCACTTATGATGGGACCCACTTTGATGTACGTGTTGTGATCAAAGAGGGGCCCATAGTGGCGGGGTCCCTCTAGTACGCCAATCTCTCTCTTTCTCCCTCTCTCTCTTTCCTTGTGTTGTGGACCCCACATGATGTGTGTATTTTATATCCACGGCGCCCACCGTGGGGCCGAAGTTGTTGCCATGGCTGGGGCCCATTCTAGCTATCCATCCGGTCTAACATAAATGAAGGAAAACCACAAATATCAGCTTCAGGCCATACGTAGGACCCACCATGTGGTGGAAGTGGATTGGCTGATGTACTTTACAACAACTAAATAGCTGTTGTAATGTCGTCAATAAGTTATGTGGGCCCCGCCGTCCAGCGTGTGTTGTATGCAAACCGTCCACCAGTAATATAGCTTCTGGATTAACTCCAGCAGATTCTTTGGGTCCCATCTTGTGGTATGAGTTATATTTACACCGTCCATCTTATGGTGGACCCCACCATGATGTTAGTGTTTCATCTACACCGTCCATCAGGGATGGTGCATTCTGCTGACTCATGTGTTTTGATCCACACCATCCACCCCAAGAATCACGCAAATTTAAATATCAGGTGGGGCCCACCAGACATATGCGTTGTATATATTTACACCATCCATATCTGGACGGTGATGGTGGGATGCACCAAGATGTATCTATTCACCCATGTCGTCCATTTGTCATGGACGTGGGCCCACCCCACACATGTGACACGTGTGGGTGAGACACACCTTGATGTATTTATTCAAAAATCCAGACCGTCCATTGGACCGACGTCCAACCATCTGGACGCTGGACCTCTTTTAATATAATTATTATTATAATATATATATATACATACATTATATATACGTGGTGGTCCCTATGTGGGACCCACATTGATGTAATTACATCTGCACTGTCCCTTTGGACGGTGCTTGTGAAACCCACCTTGATGTATTATTCTATATCCACAACTATCCATTTGTTGGGCCCACCCCACACGTGTGACGTGTGTGGGTGGGACTCACCTTGGTGTAAGTGTCTTATTTCCACACCATCCACTTGTTTGGGCAACAACAGCTGTGGGTCTAATCATGCGGTACTGTGATAATCCAGACTGTCCGTCCATTTATTTTAGGTGGGTCACACGTGTGGACCCCACACCAGCAATTATAGTTGTTGTTGTGTCAGCAAGTTCTTTAGGTCCCATACGGTGTATGTGTTTCATCAATACCATCCAACCATTTGACTTGGACCACCATGATATGTGTTTTATTTCCAGGTCGTCCGTCCACAGGCTTGGATGGTGTTTGATCATGAGGTCTGTGTTATATTCTGACCGTCCATCAGGACGTGAGGCAGATTCAATCTCTAGTGGGCCACGTGTGTGGGACCCACCTTTGATGTATGTGTTATATATTTCGTCCACCCTATTTCCAGATTATTTTGAGGCCCACCATGATACGTATGTTTTATCCTTGCCACTTATTAGTTTTTAGGGCTGACGTGTTGTTTATGAGGCCCATTGTTGTGACCCGTTGATGTGGCCCACTTGATGTTTATGAGGCTCATTGGTGCGACCGGTTGCTGTGGCCCACTTGACGTTTATGAGGCCCATTGGTGCAACCCATTGTGATATGTGAGGCCCATTGGTGCAACCCATTGTGATATGTGAGGCCCATTGGTGCGGCCCATTGTGATATGTGAGACCTATTGGTGCGGCCCATTGATGCGGCCTACTTGATGTTTTTTAGGCCCATTGGTGCACCCCGTTGATGCGGCCTACTTGATGTTTACGAGGCCCATTGGCGCGGCTCGTTGATGCGGCCCATTGTGATATGTGAGGCCCATTGGTGCGGCCCACTTGATGCTTATGAGGCCCATTGGTGCAGCCCGTTCATGCTGCCCACTCGACGCATATAAGGCCCATTGGTGCAGCCTGTTGATGCGGCCCACTTGATGTTTATGAGGCCCATTAGTACAGCCTATTGATGTGGCCCACTTGATGTATATGAGGCTCAATATGATATATTTATGGATCATGTGCAAAGGACCATTTTAATGTATGTGTGGCCCATGAGCGAGGTCCAATGTGATGTGTTTATGGCCCATGTGACGAGGCCCATTATGATGTATATGCGGCCCATGAGTGAGGCCCATAGTGATGTGTATTAGGTCCTTGCGTGAGGTCATTGGCCCATGATACATTTGGCTCTATGTGGGCCACTCTTTGGTAGCAATGTTGGTTAAATGTCTACATTGATGGGTGATGATGGTTAAATGTCCACATTGTGACCTTCTGAAAAGGCCAAGCTATATGTCCTAGAGGGGGGGGGGGGGTGAATAGGACTATGCCAAATTAAATTAAAATTCAGCGGAAATAAAATAAACCAACAACCTTACAACTTAAATCAATTCACAAAGCTAAATTTAAATCACCTTGATAAATAGATATCGAGAGATTGATTCAAATTCAGTTCTAAGGACAACCTTACACCATAATCAACAAGGGCTTATGGTAGGACAACCTTATTTCTAGAACCTCTTTTGGATCAAGAACTCAATATTAATATAAGTAAATGAAATAGCCAGGAATTGAATTTAAATGCAGAAGTAAGATCTAAATTATTACAACAATCCCCACACTTGCTTGAAATGTAAATAATTACAACATTCACATCCACTTGTACATTCCACAAGATCAAATGATAAAAGATATGAAAATTAAGCAAGCATTCAAACCACAAGTCAAAGAGTTATAGTGGTTCGCTTGTGTGTACACCAACTGTTTTCCAACAGCCACACAAAAAGCTACTCCACTCCTAATATCCTCACACAGGGGATATTAGCGTTCACTAACAAATAGGTTTTAACAGGTTCACCAAAAACCTTTACAATTGTGTCTTTTTCACTTGGGCTTACACAATTCAAAAACCCCTCTTTTCTGAGTTTTCTGGTTTTCCTCAGACAACCAATACAATGAGATTTTTCTGGCTCAACCTCAAACAAAACCAAAAGTAAATGAATTTTACAGAATTGTAAAATACCTGGATTTCTTCTTTTTCGTAGCAGCCCGGTAGAACCAATCGGAGTAGATGATTTGAATGTCAAAGTTCAATTTCCAATACTCACAATCATAAGGTTCTAAGTTCTAATTGATTTTAGATTTAACTCGTTGGGCGTAGCTAAATTTGATTTTGATTCCAAGAAGAAGGAATAAGATAATTCCTCTTTTCAAATAAGATTGGAATATAGAAACAAAATCAAATTAAATAAGCTAGCAAAAAAAAAGAATATTAAATAAGCACAATCTAGCTTAAAATAAACACAAACTTATCTCAGAGTGATCACTTGAAAATTCTTGAATTGAATAGAGTGGAAGGTGTGAAAACTCTGAAATTCGTGTTCAATTTATAGAAGCAGAAATCGCTCCTACGACTGGTCTTAGAAACCTACGACTGGTCGTAGCTCTAACAGATTTTTGAAAAAATAAGCGCGATCTTTGAAAGCCGTTCTACGACTGGTCGTGAGTACCCTACGACTGGTCGTGGGTCACCTACGACTGATCGTAGATCCCTACGACTGGTCGTAGGACCAGTGATTTCGTCGCTGGACTTTAAGTCGTAGCTCCACGACTGGTCGTGGACGAGTCGAAGCCACACCTACGACCGGTCGAAGGACCTCCAGGACTGGTCGTGGGCGTACCAAAAATTCCGAAAAATCTTCAACTTCTTAGGACTGGTCGTGGAATTTCTTGGACTAGTCGAACCAATGCTAGGACTGGTCGAACAAGAGCTAGGACTGGTCGTAGAATAGACCAACCTTGTGTATTTTAAATATTTGAATAATGTATCCAAAGTGACCTACTTAAAGGGTCAACCTAAGGTCATTCAAACCTGAACCATGTCGTATGGACATTGAACTTCAACCATTCAACGAATGTAGTTACTTTGAATCATATCAGGCTTGTCAGGCTTGAGATCTTGAACCAAATCATGCTTGAGATCTTCATCAACATAGAACTACTTCATGCATTGTTTCTTCAGATTTGAACTTCAACATTGTAGTTTCTTGAGGCTTCAACATGTAGCTTCTTGAGGCTTCAACATGTGGCTTTTTGAGGCTTCAACATGTAGCTTTTTGAGGCTTCAACAGGTAGCTTTTTGAGGTGTCTTGAATTCCAATAAATGATCATACAAGTACAGAACACCGATAGATGTTTTTGGCACACAAAATTTGACAACCAAAGGAGCATGAGACCATAACACTTACAATCTCCCCCTTTGTCAAATTTGTGACAAAACATCCAAATATAATACTTTCAAAAAAAGAAGTACCTCACAACATATTCACAATAAGTTGAACAATATAGAAGCATACACACCACAAGTTCATATAGAAGAGCATGCAAATATTTCACTACCCCAGAGTAATAGGTACCCTGAGAAGCTTAACTCCCCCTGAGTAATAGATAATAGGAGAGCTCAACTCCCAAAACTTCTCAAGTTTCCAAAACTTCTCCCCCTTTTTGTCACAAAATGACAAAGAAACAAGGGCAACAATAAAGATGAATATAGCAGTTATATAGATTCAAGAAAACTTTAGTGCATAATTCAAAAAGTCAGTGAGTATGTAAAGTTAAAAACAAATATTACAGACTTCATAAAACATTCAGTCAGAACCAGAGGAAGGAGCAGGATTAGAAGGATCAATTTTGTGTAAACCCTTAGCAATACGCCTCATATATTTGCGTAGATAAGAGAATTGCGTATCTTGGGTAACACGAATTTGAGCCACTTGCTCTTGAAGAGAATTCAATCTCTCATCAAAATCAGAGGGCTGAAAATCAGGATCATCAGCCGAGTCTGACTCAAGTTCTTCAAACAAATCATCCATATTCACGTCTTCAGTAGGATCACTAGCTTGACCAGCATCTCTTGCTTCAGCACCACCGCCACCAGCATCCACTTTACCACCAGTCAATTCTAAAGTCATCTTGTTAAGATTGGAATTATTGAAGAGGAGATGATGGATGAGTTTTTCTCTAGTAGGCATAGCAATGAGCATATGATTTGCTAGCATAGTCAACAAATAACCAAAGGGTATATCACTATGTCCAGGATGTTGACGAGACAGAATAATGGAATGACAAATTAAGGAAGGTAAACAGATTTTTGCACCAGAGATAACAGAATGCAAAACACGAACCATAAAAGCAGTAAGTTCGGTTTTATTGCCAGCACGAGGATAAAGATTAGAGATGAAAATCCTATGTAGTACTCTGTGTCTGGGTAACAAAAATCTTGAGGGAAGTGCATGACCTTTATGAGTCCAATGAACATCCAAGTTACATAGATCTCTAGTAAGCATTCTACGTTCAGATTCAGAGAGACTGTCATGTAAAATACCAATTGGAATGCTCTCATCATTGACAGGTATTTCCATAATATCAGCAATCAAATGCCGATCCACTACAAACAACCCTTCTTGAGTATCAACTTTAAAAATTAAATTATCAATAGAAAAATCACAGATACATGCAAACATGGATTGGGCAATGGACTGGTATGCAGGTCCACCCCAATGCAAGATGTTATCCCATCCCACAGATTCCAACAGAGTAGGAATACCATATGAAGCAATGTGATTTACATTCACAGGATGCTCAACAATAATATTTCGCATACGTAAATCCCGAACATTCGGAGGATCATTTTCGGGAGACCGAAGATGACGTTGTACAATAGAAGTTGATCTAGAAGAAGATGGACCTCTAGTAGTTTTCTTTTTACCTCTAGCATCCATTTTTAATGGAGGATTTCAATGAAACCACAAGATGCAAGATAGAAAAGATGAGGTTTTAATAGATCAGATTTTTCAAGATAAAACCCCAATCTTGCAATAAACGACCCAATAGATTCAACAAGAGAGTGATTTGAGACACTAATATCAAGAATCTATAATAAAAATGCAAAGGAACCACTAACCTTGAAGAACTAGGAAGGTGGGTTCGACTGGTCGTAGCTAGAGCCGTTGGTGGGAAAAAAGAAATGAGGAAGAAGAGTCAAAATCCCCAAATTAAAGTGAAAACCCGAGTTTCACGACCGGTCGTGTACGTGTTCGACCGGTCGTAGTACGACCGGTCGTGTACACTCACGACTGGTCGAGTACGACTCAAAATTTGCAATTTTTTTTTTTTTTAAAAATAAATTTCAAATTTAAGCAAATAAATCATCAAACTTATGTACATTATAATACACTTAATCATGCAAATTCAATTTAAATTGCACATACCGAGATCAAACTTTAATTTATTAAACCTGCTTTTGTCGAGCGGTTTAGTGAAAATGTCAGCAAGTTGAGTCTCGGTTGGAATGTAATCCAAACAAATTACCTTTTCTTCCACTAATTCACGAATGTAATGAAATCTAATATCAATATGCTTAGTACGTGAATGCTGAACTGGATTTTTAGAGATATTTATTGCACTGGAATTATCGCAAAATAAAATCATAGAATCCTGAGTAATTCCATAATCGCTCAACATTCGTTTCATCCAAACAAGTTGAGTACATGCATTTCCAGCAGCAATGTATTCAGCCTCAGCTGTTGATAGCGATATAGAACTTTGCTTCTTACTAAACCAATAAACAAGACAATTTCCAATGTAAAAACAATCACCACTGGTTGATTTCCTATCATCAATGTTTCCAGCCCAGTCAGCATCTGCATACCCGGCTAATTGAACATTAGTTTCATGTGGATACCAGAGACCAAGTTTAGTAGAACTTGCGACATATCGCATAATCCGCTTAACCGCAGTTAAGTGAGATTCTTTAGGATTTGATTGATAACGAGCACAAATACCAACACTCAAAGTTATATCTGGTCTACTAGCAGTCAGATAAAGTAAACTACCAATCAAACTACGATACAATTTAGGATCCACATCATTACCTGCAGAGTCTTTTGAGAGTCTCAAGGTTGTACTCATAGGAGTATCAAAATTTTTACCTTTCTCAAATCCAAATTTTTTGATTAAGCTCTGAGCATATTTGGTTTGAGAGATAAAAATTCCATCAGGTTGTTGTTTTACTTGCAACCCTAGGAAATAGTTTAACTCACCAACCATGCTCATTTCGAATTTAGACTTCATCAAATCTGCAAACTCAACAGTCATATTAGTACAGGTTGATCCATAAATAATATCGTCAACATATATTTGAACCATTAAAATATCATCGTTATACTTCTTAACAAAGAGTGTCTTATCAACACATCCCATCTGAAAATCATGACTTAGTAAAAACTTAGTCAGTTTTTCGTACCATGCTCTAGGAGCTTGTTTCAGACCATAGAGAGCCTTCTTAAGACGATACACATGATCAGTAAATTTAGGATCTTCAAACCCTGTTGGTTGTTCAACATATACCTCTTCATGTAAATCACCATTCAGAAAGGCACTCTTTACATCCATTTGATAAATTTTAATCTTTCTAAAACATGCAATGGAGATAAAAAGTCTGATTGATTCAAGACGAGCTACAGGGGCAAATGTCTCATTATAGTCAATACCTTCAATTTGCGTATATCCCTGTACAACTAGTCTTGCTTTATTTCGAATAATATTTCCAAGTTCATCAGATTTGTTTTTGAAAATCCATTTTGTTCCAATAATATGTTTATCTTTAGGTCTAGGAACAAGATACCAAACATCATTTCTGACAAACTGATTAAGCTCTTCTTGCATCGCGAGAATCCAGTTTTCATCCGAAAGTGCTTCTTTTACGTTAACCGGTTCAATCTGGGATGTAAAGCACACGTAGTTACATATGTCTTCTAATTGTCTACGAGTGCGCACACCAGTGAGAGGGTTTCCAAGTATTTGAGAAGTTGGATGATCTTTAACAGTCCTAAATTCAGAATTAGGTTCACTTGGTGAAGTTTCTTGTTTTTCAAGTATAAGCACTTCATCATTATCAGAACTAGGAACAGGTGTATCCAAAAGATCGTCAATCACAACATTTATTGACTCTTGAATCACACCGGTCCTGTTGTTCAGAACACGATATGCACGACTGTTTAATGAATACCCTAAAAAGATTCCTTCATCACTTTTAGTGTCGAATTTTCCCAAATTTTCACGATCACGCAAAATATAACACTTACTGCCAAAAACTCGAAAATATTTGACAGAAGGCTTTTTCTCAAACCACATTTCATAAGCCGTTTTATTATTAGATTTACAAATATAAACACGGTTAATAATGTAGCAGGCTGTATTAACTGCTTCAGCCCATAGATTTCTAGGAAGCTTCATGCTATTTAACATAACATTTCCCATTTCTTGAAGCACTCTATTCTTCCTCTCGACAATTCCATTTTGTTGAGGAGTTTTAGGTGCAGAGAATTCATGCGATATTCCCTGATCGCTACAGAATTTCTCAAAACTGCTAATTTCGAATTCGGATCCATGATCACTACGGATCTTGTTGACTTGAGAACTTTTTTCAGTTTGAATCCGTTTTATAATCTTTTTCACTTCATCAAGGGTTTCTGATTTGTCTCTTAAGAATGAAACCCAAGTGAATCTTGTATAATCATCTACAATAACTAAGATGTATTTTTTGCCACCTCGACTTTCCGTTCTTGTTGGTCCTATAAGATCCATGTGGAGAAGCTCGAGTGGTCTTGTGGTGGTATTGGAGTTCACCTTTTTGTGAGAGCTCCTAGTTTGTTTACCATACTGGCATTCACCACAAATCTTGTCTACTTTTTGCATCTTAGGTAGACCTCTAATTAGTTCACCTTTGCTCAATCTGTATAAATTTCGATAGTGTACATGTCCGAGGCGTTTATGCCATAATTCTGTCTCATCGGTATGGACCATGTAACACGTTTGTTTAGATGAGCTACTATCGCTTACAATATAGCAGTTCTCAGAAGTTCTGCGACCAGTTAATATTACAGAACCCTTTTCATTTATTATTTCACAACCTTGATTAGAAAATTTAACATTATGGTTGTTATCGCATATTTGAGATATGCTCAACAGGTTGTGTTTTAAACCTTCAACGTATAAAACATTTTTAAATAAGGGAAGGTTATAGAGTTGGACCGTACCTTTGCCAATAATCTTGCAGTTGCTACCGTCACCAAATGTGACTGATCCATCAGTCATATCTTTAAGATCGGTGAATAGTGCTTTGTCGCCTGTCATATGTCTGGAGCATCCACTGTCTAGATACCATTTCGAATGGCTTGGAGCTTTGAAAGCAGTGTGAGCAACCAAACAAACAGCTTTAGGAACCCATTTCAGTACAGTTTTAGGTTTAGGAGAATAATTGGTCTTCTTATGTTTATAGTTGTAGGAGTGACCTACAGAATTAGATTTTAATAGCTCCTTCAGTAAATCAATAATTTTTTCAGCTAGTGGGTTTCGAATCTGATTTTTGAAATTTACATAGCTGCTTTTGGGTTTATGAAAAGTTTTTGTATTTTTAAAAAAAACTTAACTAGTATCTTTTCCTTTTGAGTTAGAAGTCTCTCCTTTCACAAAATTGGAAGAAGTATTCTTCTGTTTCGGAGATTTGTTTTTATCATAACCCAACCCGGATCGATCGCCACATTTTCTTGATCCGGATAACAATTTTTCTAATTTTGGATCGCCTTGGGCATATCTCCATGTGTCCTTCAAACTCAAAAGAGAAGATACTTCATTTTTAAGTTTCTCATTTTCAGATTTCAAATTTTCAATTAGGGAGGTTTTGAATTCTAGGTCACACTTAGACTTTTCAAAACTATCTGAAATTTGAGATTTTTCTAAAATAAGAGTTTCAAAACATTCTTTAAGTTTATAAAACTTTTTTTTTTGAAGTTTAAGTTTGACAGCAATTTTACAACTTTCCTTATATAAGGCATTGTAAGCATCTTGAAGATCTTCATCATATTCATGATCACTATCCAAATTTTCTTCACTTGTTGAATCATCGTGATCGGAAAAAGTAAACTTGGCTAGAGTCATAAGGGCCTTAAGTTCATTGCCCGACTCGGTTTCTGAATTTTCTGACTCAGAAGAGGCTTCAGAATCAGACGATTCATCCCAAGTAGCCAACATACCCTTCCTTTTGAATTTGTCCTTTTTAGGACATTTGTTTGCTAAATGCCCATATTCTTGACAGTTGTAGCATTGACTATCTTTCAATGATTTCCAAGTTTTAGACTTAGGTTTGGAACGTTTCTTTTCATTTCCTTTTTGAAAATCGACTCTTTTCTTACTTTTGAAAATCTTATAAAACTTTTTCGCCAAAAGGGCCATATCATCTTCAGACTTTTCTGAATCTGAATTTTCTTGATTAATACTTTTAGATGACTTCAAAGCAATAGACTTACCTTTAGGAGCTTTAAAACTTAATTCATAGGTTTGTAAAGAACCAACTAATTCCTCTACCTTCATATTATCCGTATCACGAAGTTCCTGGATTGCGGTTACCTTTGAATTGAACCGTTCAGGAAGAGAGCGTAGTATTTTTGCACATACTTTACTTTCAGGGATCTTATCGCCCAGACCCCACATTGAGTTCACAATGTCATTCAATCTAGTGTAAAAGTCCATAAACATTTCATTTTCCTCCATATGAATTTCTTCAAATTTAGTTGTGAGGAGTTGGACTTTAGATTTCTTGACAATTGATGTACCTTCGTGTGTCATTTCTAAAATATCCCAAGCTTGCTTTGCAGTATCACAAGATATGATTCTTTTGAACTCATCCGGTGATAGTGCGCAAGTGATTGCATTTAGTGCTTTAACATTAGCACTACTCTCATTTTTCTGAAGTGTGGTCCATTGGTAATATGGTGTAATTTTCATAGATTTTGAACCATCAACACCAGTTACTTCCGTGATAGGAGGTTTCCATTCAATTACTGTGGCTTGTCACACACTTTCATCCATTGATTTGAGGAAGATCCTCATTCTGGCTTTCCAATAGGCATAGTTGGAGCCATCAAAGGGAGGAGGTCTAGTAACTGAAAGGCTATCAAAATTTGACATCTTTTTATATAGCTTAGATCGTTAGCTCAGGAAATAAATCCAAATAAAAAGCAACAAATATGAGCTATTAGGCTTTGATACCACTTGAAAAGGCCAAGCTATATGTCCTAGAGGGGGGGGGGGGTGAATAGGACTATGCCAAATTAAATTAAAATTCAGCGGAAATAAAATAAACCAACAACCTTACAACTTAAATCAATTCACAAAGCTAAATTTAAATCACCTTGATAAATAGATATCGAGAGATTGATTCAAATTCAGTTCTAAGGACAACCTTACACCATAATCAACAAGGGCTTATGGTAGGACAACCTTATTTCTAGAACCTCTTTTGGATCAAGAACTCGATATTAATATAAGTAAATGAAATAGCAGGAATTGAATTTAAATGCAGAAGTAAGATCTAAATTATTACAACAATCCCCACACTTGCTTGAAATGTAAATAATTACAACATTCACATCCACTTGTACATTCCACAAGATCAAATGATAAAAGATATGAAAATTAAGCAAGCATTCAAACCACAAGTCAAAGAGTTATAGTGGTTCGCTTGTGTGTACACCAACTGTTTTCCAATAGCCACACAAAAAGCTACTCCACTCCTAATATCCTCACACAGGGGATATTAGCGTTCACTAACAAATAGGTTTTAACAGGTTCACCAAAAACCTTTACAATTGTGTCTTTTTCACTTGGGCTTACACAATTCAAAAACCCCTCTTTTCTGAGTTTTCTGGTTTTCCTCAGACAACCAATACAATGAGATTTTTCTGGCTCAACCTCAAACAAAACCAAAAGTAAATGAATTTTACAGAATTGTAAAATACCTGGATTTCTTCTTTTCGTAGCAGCCCGGTAGAACCAATCGGAGTAGATGATTTGAATGTCAAAGTTCAATTTCCAATACTCACAATCATAAGGTTCTAAGTTCTAATTGATTTTAGATTTAACTCGTTGGGCGTAGCTAAATTTGATTTTGATTCCAAGAAGAAGGAATAAGATAATTCCTCTTTTCAAATAAGATTGGAATATAGAAACAAAATCAAATTAAATAAGCTAGCAAAAAAAAAGAATATTAAATAAGAACAATCTAGGTTAAAATAAACACAAACTTATCTCAGAGTGATCACTTGAAAATTCTTGAATTGAATAGAGTGGAAGGTGTGAAAACTCTGAAATTCTGTTCAATTTATAGAAGCAGAAATCGCTCCTACGACTGGTCTTAGAAACCTACGACTGGTCGTAGCTCTAACAGATTTTTGAAAAAATAAGCGCGATCTTTGAAAGCCGTTCTACGACTGGTCGTGAGTACCCTACGACTGGTCGTGGGTCACCTACGACTGGTCGTAGATCCCTACGACTGGTCGTAGGACCAGTGATTTCGTCGCTGGACTTTAAGTCGTAGCTCCACGACTGGTCGTGGACGAGTCGAAGCCACACCTACGACCGGTCGAAGGACCTCCAGGACTGGTCGTGGGCGTACCAAAAATTCCGAAAAATCTTCAACTTCTTAGGACTGGTCGTGGAATTTCTTGGACTAGTCGAACCAATGCTAGGACTGGTCGAACAAGAGCTAGGACTGGTCGTAGAATAGACCAACCTTGTGTATTTTAAATATTTGAATAATGTATCCAAAGTGACCTACTTAAAGGGTCAACCTAAGGTCATTCAAACCTGAACCATGTCGTATGGACATTGAACTTCAACCATTCAACGAATGTAGTTACTTTGAATCATATCAGGCTTGTCAGGCTTGAGATCTTGAACCAAATCATGCTTGAGATCTTCATCAACATAGAACTACTTCATGCATTGTTTCTTCAGATTTGAACTTCAACATTGTAGTTTCTTGAGGCTTCAACATGTAGCTTCTTGAGGCTTCAACATGTGGCTTTTTGAGGCTTCAACATGTAGCTTTTTGAGGCTTCAACAGGTAGCTTTTTGAGGTGTCTTGAATTCCAATAAATGATCATACAAGTACAGAACACCGATAGATGTTTTTGGCACACAAAATTTGAAAACCAAAGGAGCATGAGACCATAACACTTACACCTTCCTTTAGGCCCGTTGTTAGGCCGATTCCGATTGTCGAGGTTGATTCTAATTGTCAAGGCCGATTTTGATTGTAGGGGCCGAATCCGATTGTCGAGGCCAATTAGCGAGGTCGATTCCGATTGTCGAGGCTGATTCTGATTGTCGAGGCTGATTCTGATTATCGAGGTTGATTCCGATTGTCGAGGCCAATTTTATAGGCCGATTATCGATGTCCATTATCGGTGCTAGTTGTCGATACCGATTATGAGTATGCGATAGCCTAACATCATGATACATGCCCATACGCATCATCTGTATGTTTGTTATGAGATGTGGTTGACCATTGCATATGTCATTGGGCAGGTTATTATGAGATCCCTGATAGGCGGAGATTGTGTCACATGAGTGAATGGTATGCGCAAGATTGATGCATGATTGGATTGTATGACTCATGCATCTTGCATTACGTGTTGTGATTACTATATGTCCTAGTGACATCAGGGCCGTAGCCTCTAAATGCATGTCGTGGATGGCCAGATGGGATACCAAAAATCTGTTACTAGCATCGGGGCACCATAGATGTCCCTAGGTGAAAATTCCTAAACTTTCGTGGCCAAGAGACGCCCCAACGTCTAAACTGAGTGGATACATGAGCGCCCGAGTGCTGAATACTACTAGGTCGCGTCTCCCACTATGTCATGGTCAATTGGGAAGGGGTTGTGGCCTTACCCGCCCGAGGGTAGTGGGCATACTTAGGATGAGTTTGACTAGCTCGTAATTGGGTCCGCTATCGACATGTTGGGTAGATATTGACTGACCACTGGTCAGGCAAATAGTGAGGTCTCTTCTACTTGCATGGTTGCACGTCAAGTGGGCTGCGATTGCATGTAGAGTGTACTAGACCCTGGTGATGATCCCAGAGATGTACATTATTGTTATGTGGACTTATCGAGCAGGAGTTGCATAATCATTCATTCATGTCATGCCCCGAACTCAGAAACCGGGCTCACAAAATTCCTGATCACCGAATCCAGCACCGACAGCCTCCGTATAACCCTATTCTTGATTCCCGACACCCATTTACCCTATTCCGATCCTGGGATCCTACAAGGAGAATTTCTAATATCAATTTGATTCGTAATGAGCATAACCATAAGCATAACACACAAACAATAACCACAAGAACACTATCACAAAATCCACTATGATCAAAAACTTTGAGTACAATGCGTATGAAAGGGAAATACAAGATAATGAAAGTAACAGAAACTCTAGAAGCTTGACTGCTCACTCCGCTGCGGTGAGACTATGGCTGCGTCCTGGCGTCACTTGCACGCATCAATCGTGCATAAGCTTATAGAAAGTTTAGAGGGTGGTGTAAGTGTGTGTGCAATGTAAGCGTGATCAGAATGTAAGGTTAGAGTAATGCGGAATCATGCTGATGAGTACATGAATGTAAGCAGCCGTACTAAGGCTATGCGGTGTAGGATATGAATGCTATCGGCCATAATAAGGTCATGCGACGTGAGATGCAACTTAAGCATGCCAATCCTCATCACATATCACTACAATTCTCATTCTGGATAATCACCGGGGTTTAATACACTCCAAATGGAACTGCCCCTCTCTCAGCTGCACAGTCCAAGTGAGTGTAAGAAACCTCACTATCCGCCTGCCCAATAGTCTGTCAATACCTATCCGGCACGTCGATAGTAGACCCATTTATGAGCTGGTCAAACTCAGCCTAGTAATGGCCCTACCCTTGGGTGAGTAAGGCCATACCCCTTTCCATTCGACCACAATGCAGTGGGAGACGCGGCCTCCTAGTATTCGACACTCATGCGCTCATATATCCACTCGGTCTCGACGTTGGAGTCATCATCTGGTACTATCGGGTTTATAAATTTTCACCCAGGGACATCTATGACACCCCGATGCTAGAAACAGTATTTTCGGTATCCAATCCAGCCACCCACGATGTGTCTGTGGAGGCTATGACCCTGATGTCGCTAGGGCATATTATAATCACACAAACGCAAGTGCATAAATCACCCTACCAGACATGCAACAATCATGCGTGTACCGCACGCTTATATAGGGCAACTCTGCCTATCAAGGAGCCCATAAACAATCGGCATGAGGCATATTTATGATCAGTCACTCCTTGTATCAGGCATACATATGATGCGTATGATCATGAATCATAGATCTATACTAAATGTGTTATGTGGTGATGTGCTCTGATCATAACGAAGATAGGCCTAGACGGCCTACACACTACAAGTATGGGCCTATCAATGGGCCCTAGGGAGAGTGATAATGCAGACATTTAACCAACATCACCCTTACAATGTGGACACACATGCATCATTGTTCCCAAGGCACAACCTGCCATGAACATTATTACATAAATCGTAGTGGAATCTCACAACGCTATGGGCCTCATATACATCACAGTCGACCCACATAAAGTACTCACATGCATCTCATTTGGGACTCATATACAGTAAATGGGCCGAGCAAATGGGCCGAGTCAAATGGGCCCCCAAATACATCGAATTGGGATTCACAAGTGAGCCCCAAGTACATCAAGTGGGCCATAACAATGGGCCGATTCAAAATCATTCATCCATTGTTAGAAATTGTTAAAGAACTTACATAAAAATGAATCATATCCAAAGGATCAACTGGACCATACCACAAATGATTCACACTATTAAAAATTTAGAGGGCCCACCATGGAATTTATTTCCCATCTAGACTATTCATAAGGTCACAATGACCTGAATAGAAAGGAGACACAAATATCATATTGGTTTAAAACTTCTTTAACTCAAAAGGGGTTTCAATGGTAGACTTTTAATCCCCACTTTTCTGCAGTGTGGTCCACCTGATACCAAGATCTGCCTCATTTTTAGTCTCAAGCCGTGAGACGAGGTAGCTTAAAATAGATGGACGGTTTGGATGCAACACATGCATTATGGTGGGTCCATATGGATGAACAACATAGGTAAAGCACGTGCCTCATGGTGGGGGCCACACTGATGGAAGGTGTGGATATAATACATACATCAGTGGGTCTCATGTGGGGCCCACCATAATGTTTATTTTCCACCCATCCTGTGGACAAGGTCACACAGACCTGGAGCCCACCGTAATGTTTATTTTCCACCCAACCTGTGGATAAGGTCACACAGACCTGGGCGAAGAGGAAACAAATTTCATATGATCCAAAACTTCTGACCCCTAAAAAGGGTTTTAATGGCAGACGTTCAATCCACTATTTCCTGCCGTGTGGGCCACCCGAGCTCCACATAAGGCTGATTTTTAGGGGGCCCACTATCCCAAAAGGGGACCCAACAAATGCATGGTGTTGATGGTCCACACACATCATGGTGGGGCCCATGGCTGGGACCGTGGGTCCTGTCCATCCGTCCGCCCGTCAGCGCAGCAGCAGTAGCAGGCGCCTCTACTGTTAGTTAGTTTTTTTTTCTTATAGATTTTCCTAGGTGGCGCCCGCATCATCTGGATCAACTACAGCCATTGGATCCTACGGCTCATTACAGGCTAAATGAGCCCAATATTCGAGGTATTTTAGCGTATAGAAAACTTCAAAGTGCATTTTTGTAACGCCCTGAAATTCGGGGGTCGAGTATGAACTCAACTCCCGAGTTCCAACGCATCACTTATGCAACATACACAATGTCGGTTAAATGTTGTCTGAGTTAGCGCAATAAACATGAATGAGATCAAACCAAAACAGTAATTCATACCCAGTTCAATTGCATTTAAAAACAGCGGAAGACTGAAATTTTATATACAAGTATGTAAAGTAACAAAATTTTCTGAACTTCAGGGTATGAGCACTAGCTGAGCACCAATATACATGTAAAGTTTGTAAATTAAAAACCCAAAATACATCCTCAAAAGAGGCCCCAAAAGTCCCGCGATGCAGCCGGCCTAGGCGTAGCCGTCAGAATACTGCATGAAAGAGAACTCCTCCTGGTCCTCATCAACGTCGGGCTCTGGCTCCTGAACCAAGGCGCCCTCTAATCCTGCAACAGAGTCTGGTTGGTGTGTACAACACCGTCCCGTATCGTGGGAGTGAGTAGCTAACTCAGTGGAACAATAATGCATAAGTTAACATGTTATCAAATCAACCAAGCAGTAATGATAAAGCAGTACAAATCAAGCATTTCTAACTACTCTTGTTAAATGCAAAAATGATATGACATGATGCTGTATGCCCTTGCCAAACCACCCTCAAGCGACATCATCTTACGTTCGCGAATGCTTAACTCCCTCAGTGCGCCACATCTACAAAGCACATGCGGTGCGATGATGCTCGTGATTGCCAAGTTATTATTAGTCCATTTCAATCAGCAGTATTGGGAAACTAAGGTACCTCCCTTGTATCATTCCCAACATGATCCATTCTAGGGTCGTCAGTCCTAGTTATTCTCATACGATGTTATGGTTTGAGAAGCTTAGTGATGGCATCACAACAGGTTCGTCACCCGTCAGCGCGGATACAGATCTCACCGTATGCGGCTCAATTGCTGGCCGTCAGCTCGAGTACAGGTCTCACCGTACTCGGCTCAATCACTAGCCGTCAGCTCAAGTACAGGTCTCACCGTACTCGGCTCAACTCACACTCTAGTTACTGTGAAAGGCTCGTGGCCAATCACAGATACTTAAAGTACACTCGATGATACCACGGAGGACTCGTCGCCCGTCAGCACGAGCACAGATCTCACCGTACTCGGCTCTCGCCGAAGTATCGACAGCTCGAATACAGTGTCCCATACCACCGTATTCGGCTCACGAGATAGTTGCGCAATGGTCACTATGGGGAGGCACATGGCCCCAGCATAGGCCGACAGCTCGACCACGGTGTCCCATACCACCATGCCCGGCTCATGCGTCTTAGCGGATCTAGGTACCATGGTTAAACAGGAATCACCACTGGTAAGTTTGGTACCCTAGGTTCAAGCAGTAGCGACCAAACAAGGTGAACACACAACTACACTTCGGTTCAAGTGGCGAGCCTGACTAGCTCGAGCGCACCACAAGTTGAGCGATATGGAGCGCAAAAGCACTCCGCGTGGCCAACCACTATCGCCAACCGAAGTACGACTCGGGTTCGCCGGACCCGTCCTTTGTGGCGACATGAATCTCAGCCACAATCACAAGTCTGGTACCGAGTGTTTGGACTATAAACATAGTCCCAAACTCAAACAGTTTTCATCGCTAGCATGTGAGGTAAAGCATGGTAAACAAGCAATACAAGCATGTTAGTCGGCATGTTATAAAGCATAAAGTAAGACATGAAGTAAAGCATGTTACAAAGCATGTTGAGAAGCATGTTACAAAGCATATTGTAATGCATGTACTGAAGCACTATCCCCATAGGGATAGAATTGTGTGTGCACTACAATTAAGTGGTTGCGGTGAACCACCGCATGGAGGGGATCCTACATGTCTCTAAGGGAGTTGGAGAATCCATATCAGCGCCTATCTAAGGCACTAGTACATGTACATGTACACCTACATGCACATACACAAACACTTAGAATATACGTTTCCAACATACACGACGTATGTTAGGCAAGTTCGTGATTGGGCTGTCCCTAAGCCCCGGGAGTATTTTTCCCGCGTATATCGTATTCATACAACAAATAATCATTACAATTACATAACCAAAATCCGCACGCATGCGGGATTTCTAGAATACGCAATTTCGACATACATGGCATTTACACATGAACATATATTTTTGCGATCTCTTTCGCCAAACTAGTATTTTATCCACACATGATATAATCAAACATTAAATAAACATGTCAAACATTTTCTCAACAAAAATACGTATACGGTATTTCTACGTATATCAAGAGTATGTAAAATTCCATAATCTTTATCGCTAATCGAAACAGGAAACGGAAAGCACTTTGTACATGTGCATTTGCATGCAGATCATGAATCTATCATTAGCTGCCATTGAAAGCGTTGAAAACCGTAACTTATACGCTTAAAGTCCTCACCTCAGCCCTTGGAATTCCAACGAATCAGCAAGAAGGTTGGTGCTTCCGTATACGGGAGTTTCTTAGCCTAAAGATCGCATTCGATTAGTCTTTCCTTAACCTATCACTAATTAGGCTCAAATCAGACCTAGGGTTAGGGTTTCTTACCTTCAAATGGGGTGGAAACCGCCGGGAAACCACTTGGAATAGCGCGGTGTAGGCCGTGGGAGAGGTGGAAGCAGCAGGAGGAAGATCGGCTTCGATCTCCACAAGTTCTCTCTCTTTTCTCTCTTTCTCTCTTAGGGTTTTAACCCAAATTCGTATGGCTGTGAGAGGGGCTGTTCTAAGCCCCTTTTATAGCCACAAACCTTCCCAAATTAGACTCAGGTTCAAGGGCAACTGCTTACATAGGCATTTCGCCAATTTCCAAGCTCAAAAGGGGTGTTCTGGTGGCCCTCTTTGAGCCAAACGTCGGACTTAAGCTCACCCACTGCGGATCCACGTGGGATTACGTTTTCGGCTCGATCGGATTCCCAGATCGCACGTGGCGGACCACTTTCAGTTCAACGGTCCGTGGGCCACGATCGGAATTTCTGAGTACATGTAAATGTTCCTGAAATTTTTCTTAATCCGAGGGTGTAATTTGGTCTGATTCCGACGGTCAGGTTGCTTAATACTGACGCGCAACCGAAAGGTGCCAGATCACTATTCCAGATATTTTCTCTTGGATGGAAATAGTGTTTTTCACACTCCCTCGCTCCGGAGTGAAAATAATGGCCGTGGGACATCGGAATCATCTGATTTTTGAGATGATTGTCAAGCCCAGTGGGGCGGTCCTGGTTCCTTAGCTTCGTGTTAATCGGACTCCCGATGTGCGATCTAGACCTCATACGAAGTTTCGTTTCAGTCCCGAGAGCAGACGGGTAATGAGTTTGGCTCTAGACTTTAGGGTAACCTAGAGTCACCAATTCTGCAAGTTTTGGGTCTTGCAGATCGTATTTAAAGCGATCCCAACGGATTTCATGATTTACCGAGTTTAGTACTTAGTTAACTTTGTTAAATTTCTAAAGGATTTAATCCTATGTGATTTCTGGTCGAGGTGGTACTCGGCCCAATGTACGGAAATTTTCAGGTCGTTACAATCTACCCCCCTTAAACAAAAAATTTCGTCCTCGAAATTTATACCTTTTCGTAGTCCTCGAGAATCTGAGGGTAGTTCTTTCTGACCTCGGCCTCAGTCTCCCAGGTAGCTTCCTCCTCGGAATGATGTGTCCACAGCACCTTCACAAGTGGGATGACCTTGCTACGTAGTACCTGCTCCTTCCTATCAAGGATACGCGTCGGGCGCAGCTCGTACGTAGCATCCTCGCTCAACTGTACCTGCTCCCATCTGATGATATGCGTAGGATCAGGAACGTACTTCTTCAGCATAGAGACATGAAATACGTTGTGTACAGAAGCAAGCGGCGTAGGCAAGGCGAGACGATACGCCACATCACCCACTCGATCCAGTATCTGAAATGGACCGATAAATCTCGGTGTGAGCTTCCCCTTCTTCCCGAACCGAAGGACTCCCTTCATAGGGGAAACTCGAAGGAAGACATGATCCCCGACATCGAACTCCAGCGGTCGCCGCCTCGTATCGGCGTAACTCTTCTGTCTGCTCTGCGCTGTGCGTAATCGACGCCTGATGATATCAATCTTCTCTGTAGTCGTCTGGACCAACTCTGGGCCAATCAGGCTGCGCTCGCCAACCTCTGCCCAGCAGTGCGGTGCCCTACAAGGTCGACCATATAAAGCCTCATAAGGCGCCATACCAATAGTCGCCTGGAAGCTGTTATTGTAGGCGAACTCTGCGTACGGAAGACAGTCATCCCAGCTGTCCTTGAAGTCCAACACACACGCTCGCAACATATCCTCCAAAATCTGATTCACCCGCTCTGTCTGCCCATCAGTCTGAGGATGAAACGCTGTACTGAACTTCAACTTCACACCCATCGCCTCCTGGATACGAGTCCAGAAGATGGATGTGAATCGCGTGTCTCTGTCCGACACGATCTCTAAGGGAACTCCATGCAGACGAACGATCTCTCTGATGTACAGTCTAGCCAGCTCGTCTGCAGAGTTCGTAACTCTGATAGGGAGAAAATGGGCTGATTTGGTCAACCGGTCCACAATCACCCAGATAGAATCATGTCCCTTCCTCGTCCTCGGCAGCCCAGATATGAAGTCCATGGAGATGAAGTCCCACTTCCACTCCGCTATAGGCATGGGCTGAAGCAGTCCAGGAGGTCGGCGATGTTCTGCCTTGACCTGCTGGCACGTCAGACACCGAGATACATACCAGCGATGTGGGCCTTCATGTTGTCCCACCAGTAAGTCCGTCTCATGTCCTGGTACATCTTCGTGCTACCAGGATGCATCGCAAGCTTCGAGTTATGGGCAGACTCGAGAAGCTCGCGTCTCAAGTCAGCCACATCAGGAACACATAGGCGGCCACGGAATCGTAAACCCCCATCAGAACCAACTCTCCACTCGGAATCCACGGCGTCGCTAGCCTGCTCTCGAAGCTCAGACAGCCGTATATCGCCCCTTTGGGCCTCAACAATCCTGTCGTCAATAAGTGGCCGCGCCCGAACGTGCGCAACACACTCAAAAGGCTCCTCGACAGTGAGTCTCTGCTCGAAGTCGCGCACAAACTCCATCATGTCCCACTCGGCTATCATCAGCGGTGCCGCAAATGCAATCATCTTCTTGCGGCTCAACGCGTCTGCCACAAGGTTCGCCTTGCCAGGATGGTAGGAAACCTCGAACTTGAAGTCCTTCAAGGTCTCCATCCATCGGCGCTGTCTCATATTCAAGTCTCGCTGCGTGAATATATACTTAAGGCTCTTGTGGTCGCAGAAAAGCTCGAACTCCTCTCCATAGAGGTAATGTCTCCAGAGCTTCAATGCAAAGATGACTGCTGCCAACTCCAGGTCATGTGTAGGGTAATTCTCCTCGTGCTTCCTTAATTGTCTCGAGGCATACGAAATCACCCTATCCTTCTGCATCAGCACACAACCCAAACCAACGCGAGACGCGTCAGTATATACCGTGTACTTCACCCCTTGCTCTGGCAATACTAGCACAGGGGCGGACGTCAACTTGTCCTTCAGCTCCTTAAAAGCTGCCTCCGCCTTCTCATTCCAGGCGAACTTCAGGTCCTTCCTAGTCAACTGCGACAATGGCCTGGCGATCTTCGAGAAATCCCGAATGAAACGTCTGTAATACCCAGCCAGACCAAGGAAACTCCTCACCTCAGTAACCGACTCAGGCTGCTGCCAATCCTGAACCGCGGCTACCTTAGCAAGGTCCACTGCTATCCCATCCTTGGACACCACATGTCCCAGGAACTTGACTTCCTCCTGCCAGAAGTCGCACTTCTTGTATTGCGCAAACAACTGGTTCCTCTCTAACGTACCCAACACTGCTCGCAGGTGCTCCTCGTGCTCCTCCCGACTCGTGGAGTATATCAAAATATCATCGATAAAAACGATGACGAATCGGTAAAGGAAGGGCCGAAATACCCGGTTCATCAGATCCATGAACACGGCTGGTGCGTTCGTCAGACCGAACGACATCACCAAAAACTCATAGTGCCCGAAGCACGTCCTGAAGGCTGTCTTCTGTATATCTTCCTCTCTCACGCGCAACTGATGGTACCCTGACTGAAGGTCAATCTTCGAGAAATACTTCGCCCCCCTCAACTGATCAAACAGATCATCTATCCTGGGCAAAGGATACTTGTTCTTCACCGTGACCTGGTTCAACCTACGGTAATCAATACACAACCGTAGCGACCCGTCCTTCTTCTTCACGAACAACACAGGTGCTCCCCAAGGAGACACACTAGGTCGAATAAAGCCTTTCTCTACAAGTTCGTCAATCTGTTTCCGCAGTTCCTCCATCTCGCATGGAGGCATACGATAGGTCGGCAACGAGATGGGCATCGCACCAGGCGTAAGGTCAATCGTAAAGTCAATCTCGCGCCGAGGAGGTAAACCAGGGATAGTCTTAAAGACTCCAACAAACTCCCTAACCACTGGCGTACCCTCCAGTGTCGGACCATCAATCGGCACAAGTAATGCAGCATAACAATCAACTCGACAGGGCCAACTGACCTGTACAGAGAACGTGAACGCTGTGCCGTCAGGTCCATAGGCGGTCACGATCCGAGCATCGCAATCTATCTCCGCCCTCATCTTGGCGAGCCAATCCATGCCAAGTATAACATCGTAGTGCCATAGCGGAGCAACAATAAGGTCGACGTGCTCCGTGCTGCTACCCAAATCTATCGCGCAACTCTCGCATAAACGCGTGACATCCGAGAAGGTCCCGGTGGCCGTAGTGAGTCTCGTTCCCTTAGTGGGAACAGAATGCAAAGATAGGCGTTTCACCGCCCCACATGAAATGATAGAGATAGTGGACCCAGTGTCCACCAGTAGAGAAACGGGAGTACCATGGATATGAGCCGTGCCCTCGAAGGCCGTCGGTGCCGATATCGACGCCTCCGGTGCCTCAGCAACAAGGGTATGCACACGGGCCTGCTGCTGGCGATTCGGCTGAGGAGCCTGGGGTCGCTGTGGCGGTCTGAAGAACGGCACAGGAGGTCGGAATGAAGGATGTGCAGGAGCGGTCTGTAGCGGCGGAGCTGAAATGGTCTGGGGATAAGAGCGACCCAATCTCTGCGGTGGCGCAAATCCGCTAGCCCGCATGCGCGAGAAGCAGCTCTCGGCAGGGTGTCCTGGTTTCCCGCAAAACGTGCAGGTCACCAACGGGCGTCTCATGGGAAGCACTGGCGCTGCAGCCCTGGGGGGAGAATCGGCTCGAGGCCTCTTGCCTAAAATAGGCCTGCTCTGTGTATCCTGTCGCGGTCTCGCAACCATAGTACCGCGTGATCGAGCCAGACGGTCCACATCCTGCTCGGCCGTCATAGACATGTGGACCAGCGCTGCATAAGTAGGGATAGTGTGGCAGCAAAGCTTCGACCGTATGTCAGGTCGCAAGCCTCCAGTAAATCGTCGCATCCTCATCTGCTCATTGACGAGGATGGTCGGGACAAAGCGGCCCAACTCGGTAAATCGGTGCTCATACTCCGTCACCGTCATGCCTCCCTGCCTGAGGCGCAAAAACTCGTCCTCCCGCTCATGTCGATATGTCTGCGGGTAATACTTCTCGTGGAACCGAGACTCGAAAGCCTCCCAAGTCCACACGAAGTCCACTGCGACCGTGCGCAGCACACTGTCCCACCATAAACTGGCCTCCCTCTCAAACATAAAGGTAGCCAGCTCAACCTGCTCTGCCTCAGAGCAATGTAACATCCGTAGCATCTTGGAGATGCGGTCCAACCAGAACTCTGCCTCCTCGGGTCTGTGAGAACCCGCAAATGAAGGAGGCCTCAAGCGCTGAAATCGCTCGAGTAGCCCTCGCGTACCGATATCTCCAGTAGGAGGTGCAACGGGTGCAGGCAGAGGCGCATCCTCACATCGCGCAGGAGGCTCAGAATACTCCTCAGGATGCGCAGACGTAGTAGGTGGAGCCGCACCACCTCCGTGGGACAAGGCCTCAGCAATAGTGGCCATCAGATCCTGATGCTGCTGCTGCTGTATCTGCTGCTGCATCTGCTGCTGCTGCTGTATCTGCTCATGCTGCTGCTGCATCTGCTGCTGCTGCTGCTGCATCTGCTGCTGCTGCTGCATCTGCTGCTGATGCATCATCATCATCAGCTGCTCAAATCTATCAGGCTGTGGAGCAGCCTGGGAATCATGATGTGCAGCAGATGACGGCCGTACTGCTCTCTGACCGGGGGTGTGTAAGGTGGCTGTCCACCACTAGGACCAGCAGAAGGCTGATCAGATCCCAATCCACGGTCAGTAGGACCGCCACTACCAGAAGGAGTCTGGTCCATAGAGCCGGTCAAACGTAGATGTGCCGTGCTCCGCGTATACTGCCGCGGCATGCCCTATACAACATAGGGTAGATCATTCGTGAGATATAGCACAAAACACATCATGAGGCACTTACGCATTCCACACATCATCAATATAAAGAGGCTACATGCTTTTCATTTACTCAAAATTGTCATAATACATGGACACAGAGTTACATGAATCACGACAGAACATCACATGATAGCCATTACATTCGTTACATAAAAACATACAAAGCATGCTACTACCTACTACATCAACAACATAAAAACATAAACCGCCTATCGCGGTAACCAACATAAGCAACAACACACAACACATGGATGACTAAGCATCCGAAGTAGGCGGTGGAGGAGGAGCATTCTTATCCTGCGCACAGCACAGGATGGCCTTCAACGTACGGGACATCTTCTTGAAGCTTCTCTTTATATAAGCGTCAGTCTCTTCAAGCTTGGCTCGAACTTGACCAATTTCTTGCTGCAGGGCGGCTTGCCCTTCCTCAAGACGGGCAAATCGCGCGTCATAAGCATCCCGATCAATACCAGGCTCCTGAGCCACAGGAGGTGAACTCTCCTCGGTGTCCTGAGCCTCAGGTTCTTCTTCCTGTATATCATCATCGCCCTCCTCATCACTCTCCTCGCCGGCACTATCCGACTCATCACCAGAGTCGTCGAGTCGGGCTTGCCGCTGTTGAGGGCCGATCTTCATATTCCTGAGTGTCGCTTCACTTATGATTCGGACCGGTGCAAGATCCTCCATGTTCAGCCTGTAGCCTACATCACGAGCCATCCTGCAGATCAGACGGCCAAATGGAAGCGAAAGATCGTGCCTCGTAGAACGAACGGCATGCACTATCTGAGATAGGATGAACGTAGGAAGGCATATATCGTCTCCATGTCCCATCTTGTACAAGAAGTCTACCATCACCCGAGTACATTCCGTGCGGTTACCCATTCGTGGGTACACGTTGTAGGTGAAAATATGATGGAGTAACCGGTAGTCTTCCGCCATTGTTGTCGACGCAATGCTGTTTCCTCTCCTCCAAGCAACCCGGCGACCACAGAGATATCGCGCGCGGCGATCCCTTTCCCGCGCACTTCTGGAAAAGCTACCACTGGGGTGTACCTGACCACGCGGCAGCTTGGTGATCCGAGCCACTTCATCCACTGTAATCGTGCGTCTAATGCCCCTCACAGAAACAGTAAACTGAAGAGGCTCAACAGATGCATCCACGATGTGAGCATAGAAGGCGCGGACCGTGTTATCACATGCAGGCGACTGGCCATCAAATATCGAATTCCAACCGATGTCCACCAGGTGGTCCATCAGTGGGTGTAGCCCGAACATCCTTTCATCTACATGGGCTTCAAACACAACTTTGCGGCCCGCAAAGCGCCCATACTCCACGCCAATCGGGTAAGCATTTCTGACGGGATGGTCGGGATCCAAGTCTCGCTTTGACCTAAATTCCCGCACGGTGCTTGGGCCGGCCCCGACGTCGGATCTTCTTTGAGAATGGGCTGGCCTACTTGGGCCGGCATCATCAGCCACGGTCTTCCTCTTTCCCATGAAAGATAGGATGGAGGAAAGAGAGAAAATGGTGGCCACCACACCAAGGAGGGCCATGGAAATTTGCCCAAAATGGGATTTAAGGGCTGATCTCTTTGCTCCACCACAAATAATCAATGCAATGGGTGTGGGAGGAGCCCAAGAGGTAGAAAATGAAGAAGAAACAAGAAGGAAGTGGGATGGGTTTGAATCTTACCCGATTTTGAGCTCCAAAGAGGGATATGAGAGCTCCAACTTGAGAAAATGGGGAAAGGGGAAGCTAGGGCTGTTGTGGGAGGTTGGGATGGGTGAGAAATGGAAGAAAATGGAAGATTTGGAGGTTGGAGGGATGGGTTTTTGGAGAAAATCGAAAATGGCTGAAAATGCTTGAAAAGAGGGGTGAAATGCAAAGGGGGTGCTTCCAACCCTATTTATTCTAATCAAAGACCCAAATGGGACGTGCCATGGGGTAGGGGGGGTCAAACCGACCGAGCCCACACTTGACCCACCGCCGGAAAGTCGACCGGCCGGCGGCGCGCCGCCCGACCCGCGGCGGCGCCGCGGCCGGACTTGGCCGGAGCCACGCTGCCGCCGCCTGGTCCACCTTGGCACGTGCCCAGGGTGCTGAATGCACCCTGGCTTGGTCAAAAAATGTAATGGGCTGACGTGGGGGGCCCACGAACTCCGTTCGGCTCCCAAACGGGCAGTTTCCGGAAATTTCAGAATCAATCTGATTTTTCCCGATTTTTAAGGAATTATTTTTGGTGGAGTGTGACCATGACACGTCAATAGACGGTCAAGGGGTGATTTGGAGTCCACGTGTGCGGTCAGGATCGAGTACAAACTCGATCAACGCGTCTATTTTCAACGAATTTCACCGAACGGTGAAATCGGGAGACCCTAGGACTGTTTCTAAACGTTTGCGCACCCTCCTAAGTATAATGCGTCAGCGTACGTAGTGGGGACATAACTCAGGTCCGGTTTTAATCAAAATCATGCTCTGATACCAACTTGTAACGCCCTGAAATTCGGGGGTCGAGTATGAACTCAACTCCCGAGTTCCAACGCATCACTTATGCAACATACACAATGTCGGTTAAATGTTGTCTGAGTTAGCGCAATAAACATGAATGAGATTAAACCAAAACAGTAATTCATACCCAGTTCAATTGCATTTAAAAACAGCGGAAGACTGAAATTTTATATACAAGTATGTAAAGTAACAAAATTTTCTGAACTTCAGGGTATGAGCACTAGCTGAGCACCAATATACATGTAAAGTTTGTAAATTAAAAACCCAAAATACATCCTCAAAAGAGGCCCCAAAAGTCCCGCGATGCAGCCGGCCTAGGCGTAGCCGTCAGAATACTGCATGAAAGAGAACTCCTCCTGGTCCTCATCAACGTCGGGCTCTGGCTCCTGAACCAAGGCGCCCTCTAATCCTGCAACAGAGTCTGGTTGGTGTGTACAACACCGTCCCGTATCGTGGGAGTGAGTAGCTAACTCAGTGGAACAATAATGCATAAGTTAACATGTTATCAAATCAACCAAGCAGTAATGATAAAGCAGTACAAATCAAGCATTTCTAACTACTCTTGTTAAATGCAAAAAATGATATGACATGATGCTGTATGCCCTTGCCAAACCACCCTCAAGCGACATCATCTTACGTTCGCGAATGCTTAACTCCCTCAGTGCGCCACATCTACAAAGCACATGCGGTGCGATGATGCTCGTGATTGCCAAGTTATTATTAGTCCATTTCAATCAGCAGTATTGGGAAACTAAGGTACCTCCCTTGTATCATTCCCAACATGATCCATTCTAGGGTCGTCAGTCCTAGTTATTCTCATACGATGTTATGGTTTGAGAAGCTTAGTGATGGCATCACAACAGGTTCGTCACCCGTCAGCGCGGATACAGATCTCACCGTATGCGGCTCAATTGCTGGCCGTCAGCTCGAGTACAGGTCTCACCGTACTCGGCTCAATCACTAGCCGTCAGCTCAAGTACAGGTCTCACCGTACTCGGCTCAACTCACACTCTAGTTACTGTGAAAGGCTCGTGGCCAATCACAGATACTTAAAGTACACTCGATGATACCACGGAGGACTCGTCGCCCGTCAGCACGAGCACAGATCTCACCGTACTCGGCTCTCGCCGAAGTATCGACAGCTCGAATACAGTGTCCCATACCACCGTATTCGGCTCACGAGATAGTTGCGCAATGGTCACTATGGGGAGGCACATGGCCCCAGCATAGGCCGACAGCTCGACCACGGTGTCCCATACCACCATGCCCGGCTCATGCGTCTTAGCGGATCTAGGTACCATGGTTAAACAGGAATCACCACTGGTAAGTTTGGTACCCTAGGTTCAAGCAGTAGCGACCAAACAAGGTGAACACACAACGACACTTCGGTTCAAGTGGCGAGCCTGACTAGCTCGAGCGCACCACAAGTTGAGCGATATGGAGCGCAAAAGCACTCCGCGTGGCCAACCACTATCGCCAACCGAAGTACGACTCGGGTTCGCCGGACCCGTCCTTTGTGGCGACATGAATCTCAGCCACAATCACAAGTCTGGTACCGAGTGTTTGGACTATAAACATAGTCCCAAACTCAAACAGTTTTCATCGCTAGCATGTGAGGTAAAGCATGGTAAACAAGCAATACAAGCATGTTAGTCGGCATGTTATAAAGCATAAAGTAAGACATGAAGTAAAGCATGTTACAAAGCATGTTGAGAAGCATGTTACAAAGCATATTGTAATGCATGTACTGAAGCACTATCCCCATAGGGATAGAATTGTGTGTGCACTACAATTAAGTGGTTGCGGTGAACCACCGCATGGAGGGGATCCTACATGTCTCTAAGGGAGTTGGAGAATCCATATCAGCGCCTATCTAAGGCACTAGTACATGTACATGTACACCTACATGCACATACACAAACACTTAGAATATACGTTTCCAACATACACGACGTATGTTAGGCAAGTTCGTGATTGGGCTGTCCCTAAGCCCCGGGAGTATTTTTCCCGCATATATCGTATTCATACAACAAATATCATTACAATTACATAACCAAAATCCGCACGCATGCGGGATTTCTAGAATACGCAATTTCGACATACATGGCATTTACACATGAACATATATTTTTGCGATCTCTTTCGCCAAACTAGTATTTTATCCACACATGATATAATCAAACATTAAATAAACATGTCAAACATTTTCTCAACAAAAATACGTATACGGTATTTCTACGTATATCAAGAGTATGTAAAATTCCATAATCTTTATCGCTAATCGAAACAGGAAACGGAAAGCACTTTGTACATGTGCATTTGCATGCAGATCATGAATCTATCATTAGCTGCCATTGAAAGCGTTGAAAACCGTAACTTATACGCTTAAAGTCCTCACCTCAGCCCTTGGAATTCCAACGAATCAGCAAGAAGGTTGGTGCTTCCGTATACGGGAGTTTCTTAGCCTAAAGATCGCATTCGATTAGTCTTTCCTTAACCTATCACTAATTAGGCTCAAATCAGACCTAGGGTTAGGGTTTCTTACCTTCAAATGGGGTGGAAACCGCCGGGAAACCACTTGGAATAGCGCGGTGTAGGCCGTGGGAGAGGTGGAAGCAGCAGGAGGAAGATCGGCTTCGATCTCCACAAGTTCTCTCTCTTTTCTCTCTTTCTCTCTTAGGGTTTTAACCCAAATTCGTATGGCTGTGAGAGGGGCTGTTCTAAGCCCCTTTTATAGCCACAAACCTTCCCAAATTAGACTCAGGTTCAAGGGCAACTGCTTACATAGGCATTTCGCCAATTTCCAAGCTCAAAAGGGGTGTTCTGGTGGCCCTCTTTGAGCCAAACGTCGGACTTAAGCTCACCCACTGCGGATCCACGTGGGATTACGTTTTCGGCTCGATCGGATTCCCAGATCGCACGTGGCGGACCACTTTCAGTTCAACGGTCCGTGGGCCACGATCGGAATTTCTGAGTACATGTAAATGTTCCTGAAATTTTTCTTAATCCGAGGGTGTAATTTGGTCTGATTCCGACGGTCAGGTTGCTTAATACTGACGCGCAACCGAAAGGTGCCAGATCACTATTCCAGATATTTTATCTTGGATGGAAATAGTGTTTTTCACACTCCCTCGCTCCGGAGTGAAAATAATGGCCGTGGGACATCGGAATCATCTGATTTTTGAGATGATTGTCAAGCCCAGTGGGGCGGTCCTGGTTCCTTAGCTTCGTGTTAATCGGACTCCCGATGTGCGATTTAGACCTCATACGAAGTTTCGTTTCAGTCCCGAGAGCAGACGGGTAATGAGTTTGGCTCTAGACTTTAGGGTAACCTAGAGTCACCAATTCTGCAAGTTTTGGGTCTTGCAGATCGTATTTAAAGCGATCCCAACGGATTTCATGATTTACCGAGTTTAGTACTTAGTTAACTTTGTTAAATTTCTAAAGGATTTAATCCTATGTGATTTCTGGTCGAGGTGGTACTCGGCCCAATGCACGGAAATTTTCAGGTCGTTACAATTTTAATGGTAAGAACCACTACTTTCTATACTATGGCCCACCAGATAATCGGATTGACTTCATTTTTCGGCTCAATGCCTAAAACGAGCTGAAGAATGGGATGGATAGCGTGGATCAGCCCCATACATTAAGGTGGAGCCTGCATGAGTGGCCCACCCCCAAATGGTCAAATATATATATATATATATATATATTTGTTAGCTTGTTAGTACTCACTCATGTCAGTACACGCACTCCATGTTAGCCTCACCCTGTCCAGCGTCCAGGGACGCTGGACAGCATGGATATAACACAAGCATTATGGTGGGTCCCACATGGCCCTGGCCCACCTATTTGGATCACTTGATATTTGTGTTTTTCCTTCGATCCAAGCCCGCTAACGGGCTGGATGGTGTAGATAAACACATCCATCAAATGGGTCCCACGAGGGTGGACGGTGCGGATAGGTCACATACTTCCTGGGTGGGCCATACGGCCACATGATTAAAAGAAAACAAGAAAAGAGAGAGAGAAAGAAAGACAAGAGAGACGGTGATGGAGGGGCCCCACCACTATGGGGCCCCCATGATTTCAACACATACATCAAGTAGGTCCCACAACAAGTGGGCCGTTAAAAATTGAAATTAATGGTGGATCATCCACCTATTGGCCTTCTTCTTGCTCCCTAAGCCTCCTTAGCTCCTATGCTTAGCTTTTGATAGTGGATGATGGAGTTTTGATGATGGGGATGAGAGATGAGAGGGTGGGCCACACTTGTTGTTTTTGGGAGAGTTTGGGAAGGCTTGGACATTGGAACTTGTTTGTTGCTTGGGAATAAGTTTTTGAGAAATGAGAGAAAAGTAGAAATAATATATTAAAGGGATGGGTGTTGTATGGAAGGGGATCGGGAGGTATGGTTGTGTTTGAATTTTTGTAAAAAGTGGGATGGTGAGGTGAGAGAGAGGGTTGACTTATGGAAAAGGAGGGATGGAGCTTGTACTTGAGGTATGGGGTGTACTTAACTTGAGTGATTGATTGATTGATGGGACATGTCATAGAGATTCCCTTGAAATTCATAACGCGCGGCGTTTCTTCGGAATGAACGCAGGCCCACATCTTCTGGCCAGGGTATTGGATTGGTGCGCGAGTTGCGACGTAGGAACCGCGGCAACGACACGGTCGCTAAGGTGCAAATTTCGGGTCGACTCGACCTCGGTATGCAGGACTCGTCTTAGGTTCGAGCGCAAACGTTGGATACAGGTCGAAGGTTGCCGGAATTTGACCGGGAAGACTATGGAAGTCTACGAAATGGTACGGACTAAGATACAGGTCTTACAATTCATTCATTCACTATCCACTTGGGTTGGTGGTGCATAACTAATTGTTATGTGTACCTTCGTAATGGTTAGAATTTTAGTTGGGGCGGGCGACCAATCTAAGATTAGGAGTTTACCACATTGAGTCTGACTATCCAAATTTAGTTATGAGATTGGTTTGGATAGAAGTCCCTTGTGATGGACCCTATAGCCTGCGATAATACGTACTTTCATCCCAACTTCACGCTCCAGCTCTATCATTTCATTCGCATCACATATTGCATTGCTTCCTAAGCACATAGCATTTGGTTTACTATGCCTCTGTATTGCAAAACCTGATTAAGGTTGATGGTATTCATGGACTCAGTATCTGATTTTTGGCTTACTATGTCTCTGAATTGCATAGCTGATCTACATTGCTTTCTCAGTATATGATATTAGATTATTATGTTTTTGCATCGCATAGCCTAAATAAGGCTAATGAAATTTATGAACTGGCTAGCATGTTTTCGCATTACTCTGATATTGTATGATTTATGGATCGCCAGTATTTCCGCTTATTCTGATATCTATATACTTGGCACGTGCATCACACACACTTTCACCACCCTCTATGCTTTTTATAAGCTTATGCATGATAGATGTGTGCATGCGGGTGGTGTTAGGTCACAACAACGTTGAGCTTCGAGCATGCAGTGAACTCCTTGTAACATCCCGAATTTTTGCCAACCTGGAATAAGACGTCCTTAGGCAATGGGTCGTTCTTAACGCCTTATTAACTTGTCAAAACTCATTCCCTAAGTCTAAAACCGCTTTTGAACCCATTTCATTCAGAAATCCCACCCTTCACCACCTTATTCTTCAATTTTTCTAAGTACTTTCACCCTAGACACTATCTTAAAGTTTAGGTGATGAAGAACAATACTTAAACTAAACATTACTACAAAGGCCCAGGTACCACCTCAGACAGAAATCACTTAGGACTAAATCCTTTAGAAATTAGGCGAGAATTCGCTAGTGTTAAACTAGAGTACCTGTGAAATTATCACCAATCACTTTAAATACGATCTGCAAGACCCAAAACTTGTAGAATCATTGATGCTAGGTTACCCTAAAATCTAGGATCAATCTCATTACCCGGTTGCTCTTGGGAGCATCTCGAAACTCTGTATCAGATTTGGACCGCACGTTGGAAGTCCGATTAACACGAAGTTAAGGAATTAGGACCGCCTTGCTGGGCTTGACAACCTTCTCGGAAATCAACTCCAGATAGTGTCCCGAGGCTATTCGCTTGAGCTCGGAGCGGGGAGTGTGAGAAACGTGAAATTAATTCAAAATAAAATAGAAATTTATGAAATCTGGCACCTCTCGCTTGCAGATCAGTATTAAGCAACCAGACCGTCAAAATGTGACCAAATTACACCCTCGGATTAGGGATATTTCCCCAAACATATCCATGTACTCGGAATCTCCGATTGAGATCCACTGACCGTTGAACTGAAACTGATCCACCACGCATGATCTAGAAATTCCACTGAAACGAAAACTTAACTCCACCTGGATCCGGTGTCTGTGAGCTTAAGTCCGACCTTTGGTTCAAGGGGGCCCGCCATAAGTGCTCCGTTGAGATAAACAGGCTCGCTTTGGTTATAACCTAAGTATACCTTGCCCATAAGTTTATTTTTGGAGTGTTTTTAGGCTATATAAGGACCTTAGAACCCTCTCTCTCACAGCCATATGAATTTGAGAGAAACCCTAGAGAGAGAAGAGAGAAAAGAGAGAGAAAGTGTGAGAGAAGTGGGGGAATCTCCCTTCCACTTTTCCCTGCCACTATACGAGCTTAACCACTTCCTTCTAATCGCTTTCCTAGCGATTCTGGCTCTGTTTCTAGGTAAGAAACTCTAACCCTAATCTGTTTTGGGGTTTTGATAGTTGTAGGTTATGAAATAGCTAACCTATTTCATTTTATAGGTCGCCAAACTGCCGTATACGAAAGCCTAGCAAATCTATCGACTCCGTTACGATTCTACGACAAAAGGTGCGGACTTTAGGTGTATAGGTTATGGTTTTCAACGCTTTCAATATCAGATAATGATAGATTCATGATCTACGTGCAATTGCACATGTACAAAGTGTTGTCTGTTTTCCGTTTCAATTAAAGATGAAGAATATGGAATTTTACATACTCTAGGTATTTGTAGAAAGTACCGTATATGTAAAAATTTTGGAAATGTGTTTGCCATGATTATTTGTTGTATGAATATATTATATATGGATAAAATACTTGTTTGGCGAAAGGGTCCGCCCTAATATATGTTTTTGCTAATATACACTATGTATGTTAAAAGAGTGTATTCTAAATGTTTGTGAAAATGACTGAATGAGTATAGAATCCTCATTTGTGCTCGCCATGACTAATTGTCATGGATATATGATTGATGTATTGGTGATACCCCTTTCATGAAAGGATTTGCCCTAAATCACGCCACGACCCTAAATCATACATGTACCTCCTGAGGATCTTCATCAGTCAACTACTTCTTAGCCTTTTGCCGTGTGGGGACTCGATGTCATTGGCCCCATAAAGAGGAAAACAATATATACTAGCAGCAACAGACTATTTCTCCAAATAGACGGAAGCAATTGCACTGCGAAATGTTAAAGAGAAAGATGTTGTTAATATATCGCCATGGTATCCCAAAGAAAATCATCACAGACAATGGTACTCCTTTTAAGAATAGGGGAATGGAGAAGTTATGTCTTAAATTCAAAATTCATCAATCATTCTCAACACCCTATTATCCACCAGCCAATGGGTTAGCAGAAGCATTCAATAAAAATACTGAAGAAAACGGTGGATGGCAATAAGCGTGACTGGGATGAGAAATTGCAGGAAGCTCTATGGGCCTATAGAACAACTCATCGCACAACGACATAAGCTACCTCGTATTCGTTAGTTTATGGTGTAGAAGTCGTCGTGCCAATTGAGATACAAGTTGCTTCACTAAGGGTAGCAGTGCATCAGTCAATCACTGATGATGAGAACGCGAGAATATGGCTGAGAGAGTTGGTTCTACTTAATGAAAAAAGACTGGCAGCACAACAACGCTTGCAGTTATATCAAGCCAGAATTTCTGCTGCCTTCAATAAAAGGTTAAACACCGATCTTTCAAGAAAGGGGATTTGGTTTTGATGTTGAAAAGACCATAGTAGTCACTCGGAGAGCAGGGGGCAAGTTTGATCCTAAGTGGGATGGACCGTGTATGTCATAACTGAAGTCTACTCTAATGGAGTGTACAGAGTAACAAATCAAGATGGACGAGGCATCAGTATATTGGTTAATGCTTGATTTATTAAGAAATATTACTCCTAACAGTAGGAGGGATTTTGATTTAGAAGAATATCAAGATAATTCTTCTATATCAAAAGGGGGCAATCACAGATGAAATGATGAAATAGCCTTTAAATGCGCAGCCTTGTATTTTATCTTCATGAATGATTAATAAGAGGCAAAACTTCAAGCATATCACTATTATTATCTTTGAAGTCCCAACCATTGATGTCATTATTGGTTGTTCATCCTTGGTTGTTCAAGCTGGTTACTTATCAAAATTGATTATTATCGCTAAGCTGGTTGGGCATAAAGAAATGAATATCATCGGATTATCATACAGGCGACAGCAAGCAACGACGATATATCAATTATTGATTTGCCGTCTAAGGCAGCCTAGCCAAGCCCTATATGGCCAACTACGCATAAGACCTATATTCATTCGGGATAGCAGTGTGGAGCCAGCGGCCCTAAAATGCCCATATAGGTCATATCACGTGCATACCCATGCGGGCAGTGGATGAAGTTAGTGACTAAAAGCCTTAAAAGGCCAAAAAGTCCTCAACGGCCAGTCACGCGTGAGACTAATGCCGTCTGTAAGCTCTCCGACAACGTCATGGACGAGGATGAAAATACCCTCCCTTGAATGGGTCCGAACTTATAGACGAAGAAAAATGGGGAGAAGAATAAGACCCCCCAAGTCCTTGCCTTGATTTCATTATTAACTCATGAGGACATGGTTTCGAAATACCCCCTCATTGATGGACTGACGGCCTTGGATTTGGTACCAAAGGTAGCCATGTGCGCCCCACGAACTCTAAAAAGTTATTGTGGCCAACCATGCGCGTAAATCCTATTGAGTTCGCGACTCTGGTGGTTTCATTAGGCCCCTCTGATGGACCGCGGTTTATGAACTCACCGGCTGCGATAAGTCCAGAGAACTCACGAGGGTTAAAGAGACTATTCACATAAGACCTGACTCCAACTACTTATGAGTCTAAAAAACTGTGGTTGCTCCACTATTCAAGAGTTGTAATTGTGTGCAAAGCTAACTAACTAGCTTTGAGACAAAATAGTCCCGCCCATTGAAATAAAACATCACATAGGGTCGCCATACTATGTATAAATATAAGTAGTAGAAGTAATAAAGACGAAAGCATCAACAAGTACCAAAATCGATGATTGTATTATCAAAGATGAATTTTACTCTGAATAAAGATGATTGTATTATAACACAAAAAGAATATTTACATGCAATGCCTACAGATCTTTAGTTATGCTTAATATTGCTAGGTAATGTTACAACTCTTCTTTTAATTGAGATTGTGCCACAACAGTTATGCGTTCAACTTTAAGGATCATGCTGGCCTGATCAAGAATGCCAATCAGTTCAGATTCCAAAGAAGCAGCAACCTCTCTATTCTTTGTTCATTCAGCTTGTACGGTATCAATTACTTGAGTGTTTATTTCAAACTCTGCTTTGATCTGACAAATAGTTGAGTCTTCTGCTTCCCACTGACTCTTGAGTAATAGAATTTACCTCTCAAGAAGAGGAATTTGATTGCCAATGATTGCCTTATTTCTATCGAAAACCTTCAATTTCTCATGGAGAGATTGACTAACAGTATTACAATTAGCAAGAACATCATCCGCATGAGAGAGTTTCTCCTTAAGAAGTGTCAATTCCTTTTGACGACTTAGAATTTCAGGAGCAATGACTATACTCCACGCTGCTCTAAGTTTTTCATGGAATCATAGAACTGCGACAAGGAAGTGTAAAGAGACAGAAAATCAACATGCACTAGACGAGCTGAATGGGTGAGAACTTCTAGAGCGCTATCCAAAAAGGGACACTGGATCTTTAAAAGCACCAATGATAATGAAAATTGCATTCTTGAAGAGTCCCAACATAAGAGGTGGCACCTTTTACAAAGAGAGCTTATCAAAAGGTGTAGTTATCGAGTTAGATCCTTCGGATCCACTTGGAGTTGGTACGACTGAAACTAAAATATAAGAATTAGGGATTATAAGTTCAAAAGAAAATAGATGCGTATTTAATGCTGATATAAAATAAGAAAAGAAAATATATACTCGGATTAGGAGCAACAACAGAGGCAACTTGGACAGAATGGGTTGTGGGTACTGTAGAGTTAGGGATTTCTGAAGTCATAACAACATTAAAAGAAAGCTCCTGAGCTCCTACAGTTCTTGAGTTAAGAGTACTTGGAGTTGGGACATCAGCCGGATCAGAAAGAAATTCCAAACATCGAGCTACTGGCTGAATAGGAGAAGGACATGCAATAGGGAGCTTATCAATTTGAATGGGGGCATCGGATGTTGGAGGGACTGGAGGCAAGGTTTCTTCTGTACTGGGAAGAAGTACATTCCCCATCATTGTCCGAATTTCAGATGACTGAGCCTCTGTATCCCTTAAAGTTGATGTTCCACGAGCAACCACATCAGGGGATTCCATGATACAGGGAGAATACGAAGCATCAAAAGAAAGAAAGATATTCGCAACAAGAGAACCACCATATTCTCCATAGTCGAGTGGCTCTTCATTGTCCAGGGAGGTTGCCGAAATTGGATGAGAGGTATCAGGATGAGTGATTGGAGCATTAGGAAGAGGGGACTTAACTCGAACATCGCCTTCTTCTCCGACATCTGCCTCAGCATCAGTATCTGTGTTGAGCAAAGCATCTCCTTGAACAGTTAAGCTCGTAGGTGAAGACGTATCATCACTTGCAGTATTCGCTGAATATTCTGTTGAGCTGTCCTATTCCGATATGGCTTATTTTCCTTTATAGGTAGTCTTCACTGGGAGAAGACGTACACTTTGGAAAGGAGAAGGAGCCGGTTGTGCCAAAACTTCAGGAGACAACGACTTAGTATGGGAGCAGGTCATAGGAGATGAAGTAATAACAATTCGACGTGCGGCCGGAGAAGTTATGGTTGTAGCACGATTGGTTATTGTTTTTATAAGATCCACAATAGGGAAATTGTGGCAGTTGTATGTTCAACAGTCTGAGAAATTATAGAGGGCATGGGCTCTGTAGCACGAGGAATGACGGGAGCAGGGTATGCAGGCTGATCTCCTCCTTCGGGAGTAGGAGAAGGCAGAATTCAGCCCGCAATTTCAAATTTGTTATGAGGAGTGACCATTCTTTCTCCTCGTTTTATCAAATCCAGAGGAGAACCAAAAGTAATCCATCCTTCCAGAGTGTTTGGAGGTTTGATTTCTCCGATAGGCTCTTCCATAAAAATTTTATGATGAAGTTGTCCAAGAGCAACGGCTTGATCTTTCTCGTAAAAATATCCGATCCCTTGCTCCAACCAGTAATTCCTTAAACGTGGAGGAGGAACCCAGATAGATTGATCTACTGGAAAATAATTGTGTACTAAGTAGTAATGATGGGTCCACCATCGCATCCAAGAATATGAAGCTATTACTCGATGATTATACCCCGGGAGGATAAATTGAGAACCAAAATTTCTCGTCAAGAGCTATTTCCATATTAGAGCCCAATTATAAGGGCCTACTTCGTAACTTCTCATTGTCCGAGTGACCTCTTCACTTGCTCGAGGCATGGCTTGATCATACCCAAATTGTCTGGAAAATCGACTTGGGTAGTATGGTTCTCGCCAGAATTCTACTCCTCTTATGGGAAGACTACAAGAACGAATACAGAGGAAGAAGGTCCTCTCAATGGGCTCCAAGTCATTATTATCTTCAACTTCTCTATCTTCAGCTTGGTGATCTAAGTAAAAAGGAAAGAAGTCGATAGATTCCATGTTGTCAATTTTGTCTACTATCCATTCATATCCCCTTCTTTATCATCTTCCGTTTCAAAAAATGCCACAGAGGTAAATGGTTGGGATGGACATAAGCCTTCTCTGGGTCATTATAGGTCCAAGGGAAATAAATGTCAAACCATCCAGAGAAGTAATGCCAGGGAGTAAAAGACAAGGTAATTCCTAGTGCCGGTCTTGAGCAGTGCGCCACGACATGACCGAAAGCTCTATACAACGAGCATAAGATGGGAGGGGCCAGAGAATATCTTTTTCTACCTTCTTCCATTGAGCTCGCTGCCACGAATAAAGTTGGCCGAATAAAGTCTAATATTTTTGAACTAGGGAGCACAATTAAGCTCAACCAATAGGCTAAGAAAGTGGTCAATTCAGTTTCGGCAGTAAATTTGGCCGGGTCCCTTATCTTTTTATGAGTAGCTTCTAGTTCAGCACAATGGCTGCCGGAGAACTTGAAAAAAGGGAAGAAATGAGTAATCTATATTTATAGGTAAGTATTGATCGAAAGGGAAGGAAGATATGAAAACACTTACACCAAGTAATGGGAAAAATGTGCGAGCCATTGAAGAGGAGAAATCTTATGAACAAGGGCAAAATAAGATGTTTCACGGAAGAGTTCGATGGTTGATGCTGTAATTTTGGGTACTCTGTTGGAACCAACATAAGAAAATTCTTCATTCGAAGGAACGTATTCATCAAGGAAAGATCCAGAGATAGGTAGGCCCGCCATTCTATACAGATCCCATAAGGTGATACTTACTTCCCTTACTAGGAGATGGAAAGAATTTGTAGTAGAAGACCAGTATTTCAGAAAACCCTTATAAATCATCATGTCCTTGTGAAAGAACTCCGAGGTGGCTTCTATGGCATAATATATATTTGCTGCCATAAGGACATTTTTGTACTTCTTCAAGATTACTTTGGTCCACGTGTTGTAGTACGAGTGATAGGTCCAAAGACCCTGTGTCCTAAATTCTTCTTTGAAATAGCGGTGAAGACTGCTTGAATTTAAGTTGGAATATGTCAATATGTCCTAGATGGGGGTGAATAGGACTTTTTAAAGATTTATGAATTATTGAAAATCCTATCACTCTAATCCTATTATGTATGCAGTTTCTAGGATTACTCAAATGTAACTCTACTGGCTTTTAAGCCAAGTAGAGGATCCAATCACAAACTAATTAAGATATCATATGCAACTTAGTCTGTGTTGAATGTGACTGTGTATGTGTGTGAGATGTGATCAGATATATGAATATGAAAGTATTAACATGAATCACACAAATAGTAAAGCAATCACAATCACAGTCATTTTTATAGTGGTTCGACGATAAGTCTACTCTACTCCCGGCTGTCGTACTCAACCCTTGAGTGTACCGGATTTCACTAAGGAGGTTTTCCGGGGTTCACCTCAAACCTAAGGTTTTAAATCAGGTTCACCTTCAACCTTTACACGGAGGTTTCTACTCGGTTCACCTCTAACCCTGGAGTTTTACTAGTTCACTCCTAACCAGATGTTTATGCTCTCCATAGAGCAAGGGTCCACACAACGCACCCGGATTTTAGACCACACAAGTCAAGGACCTATACAAGGACCTAACAGTTTATGCCCTACATAAGAGCAAGGGTCCACCCTGTGCACCCACTGCGTACACTCCCGCCGGAGGCCTCCTTGAGGACTTCAAAGGGTGAAAACCACTTAAGACCAAGACCTAGGAAGGAATGATCACAAGTGTCATCTGGACTCTGGATACTTACGGATAAGTTGATGAGTCCCGTTAAGCACAACACCAAAGATCTTCTCCTCCTTGTTGACGAAGAGTCTTCAGCTCCCTTGATCCTCAACACAAGATGATATACCAATACTTGGCTTCAGGTTGGGTCAAGGGTGAGATGGAATCCTACTCTCTAAAGATTTTCCTATAAGGAAGATAGAGTGGTTTCTCTCTTATGCATTCAAGGCATCCCAGCATAATGATTTGCCATTAAGGTAGTAGCTGGAGGATCCTTGAATGTGGAAGTTCATTCCCCAATCCACTCTATTTAATATCAGTGGTAAGGGTGGATTGGAGGATGAACTCCCTAGAGAGAAAGGCTTTAGGTATAAGATATGAGTTGAAACACACAAAAGCTCTCTCTTTTCTCTCTTACAACAATAAAGAACAAGTCCTCTATATATAGGCAAGAAGTTTCAACGGATATAAAACGGTCACATTTATGACAGAGTTCGATATCATCGAGCAGGTTCGATATCATCAAGCGTATACTCTCGATTGCATCGATGGTCTGCTCGATGACTCGGACTCGATGTCATATGCTTTTGAAACTCCTTGCCAATAGGTCGATGAATCGAAACAGTTGTCGATGTCATCGGATTTCGAACTCCGATTTCATCGATGACTGGGTCGATCCCTCGACACATGAAAAATGAGAGAGACTTGACTTTGAAAATATTTCAGGTTTTCATGAATGATTGGGGGAACCATCAAGGTCATCGAAATTTGAATGTCGATGATATCGAGATCAGAGTCGAGGCATCGATAAATCCAGTTGATTTGTCTTTGAACTTGCTGGACTGATTATGACTTTGTTCGATGCAATCGATCCGGTGTCGATATCATCGATATTTGAATATCGATTAAATCGAAGAGCCCCGATCATAATTAAAAATACTCTGAAATAACTGCTATACGAAATGCGCGCCCACCATCAATATCATCGATGGAACTCCGATTTTATCAATATTTGATTTTAGATCATATCGGACGGTCATCGATATATCGAAGAAATTTGAGATTTTCATTAAAAAACAGGGGTGCCGAAAATCTGCCTGTCGATCTTATCGAGCCACTCCCGATGGTCTCGAGATTTGAATATCGATGATATCGATATGCATATCGATACATCGATAAATCGCCTAGATATGTTATGAAGTTACTGGATATGTTTAGTGCATTTATCGATGATATCGATAGGTGTATCGATACATTGATAAATCCGTCCAGATGAATATTTAGTTGCTGGACACTTTTGGTCCTCTTTTCGATAATACCGTTAAGGTATCAAGGACATCGACAGTGCAGGTCGATCATATCGAGGGTGCTTCGATAGAATCGACAGGGCGAGAAAAGCTTAGAGATTTTCCTATTTTGAAAAAAATTTCTCACCATAAAAACCCTAAGATTTCTATCTTATTTTAAGGGTTTAAATCACCTGGGGTTTTGGGACATGGGATGTGAGGCTATGATTTACCTGTTGCGAGCTTTCACACATCCGGATGAGGCAGACACTTGAATTGTTCTTCCTATCGAGCTCTGTAGCCAGTCTGACTCACCATTCACGTAACTTGACAAACTAGGGCACTAGCAGGTGCACTTTCATTCTTTGCCCCACAAGGCGTTACGATGACGGAAACGTTGTTGAAATGTTTTGAAGAAATGAGTGTAATATAAGGAATGAGGTTGTAACATGGTGTGAATAAGCGCATATGTCTTATTTGCCCAGTCTTTTGGGATAAGTCTTTATTTGTGAGATAGCTTTCAAGGATTTACGGTTCTTTGATCACCCAATTTGACACATAGAGAAGTTTGTTGTGTGTCATATGATCAGTTGGTTCGCTTTGAAGAATGGACTGGTGATGTTGAAGTTACAGAGGAAGAGCAATAGTTTCATCCTTGTAGGGGTTGCAAAATTTAATTGCCTTAGGGCCCATTTAGATTCGTGTATAAGAGTGCGTTGTATCGTATTATAAGTGAATATTCCCAAATATTCCAATTAAACAATGTTTGGATTGGAGCGTAAAAGTGTCGTATCTCATGCGCACGATTTTAGTCCGTTTCCAATCATTCGAAAACACGGTATTGTGTTGTCAGAGTTCAGGCCTGCCGTCATTACAGCTGAATGATTGCACTGCACTATATTCTCCTTCTTGAGAATTCGCTACTATGACTGAATGGTGCTTTATCTCATGGGAGAAGAGAACTTCTCTACACCAACGGTGATATTCCAGCCCCTTTGTATCTACAGAAACCCGACAACCCTTCATCCCTTTTGTCCTTTGTCATCATTCATTCCGTTCATGGGAAATACCTGACGTTGTGAAGAAAGTATCACTTCCTTCCTAATGAAAGTATGGAATTCTCCGGCAGGCTCATCTCGACAAAACAACTCTCTCTCCACATAGAACCTGTATAGATCTCACCATCATAATCACAATCCAATCCACAAACTTCCAATATAGGCCCATTTGATTTTGCTAGGAATGGGTTGATCCGCACCCACAAGAGCGAGAAGATGGATGCAAGAAGAATAGACTAGACCACGATAATGGTGGGTACTTTATCCTATTTCCCCATTAATCCTTTAAGTAACGGATAACGGTGAACGATGACCCAGAGGGCAAAGAATAGCTTTCCGAACAGTGGGCCCCATGACTCATACCCATTAACGGTTTCTATTTTCTGAATCTAGAGAAACCCTTCAATTTGCGATCCATGATCAACAAAAAGGAAGAAAATAGAGATGGGTTTCTCTAGATTCAACAAAAAGGAAGAGAAACCCAAAAAGTTTAAGATTTATATGAAATAGACAACAATGATCAAGAAATTTAAGAGTAAAGATTAAGATTCTCCAAGAAAATAAGAAAAATCACTCTAACCTGAAGGAATCGAACATAAGGGTTCGACTAGTCGAAGCTCGCCTCGTTGGTGAGGAGGGTAAAAGTATCTTCTCTTCTGAGTTTGAAGGATACATGGAGATATGCCCAAGGTGATCCAAAATTAGAAAAATTATTATCCGGATAAAGAAAATGTGGCGATCGATCCTGGTTGGGCTATGAGAAAAATACATCTCCTAAACAGAAGTATACTTCTCCCAACTTTGTGAAAGGAGAAGCTTCTAACTCAAAAGGAAAAAGTACTAGTCAAAATTTTTCTAAAAATACAAAAACTTTTCAAAAACTCAAAAGCAACTATTTTAAAAATCAGATCAGAAATCCTCTTGCTGAAAAAATAGTTGATTTACTTAAGGAGCTCTTAAAATCTAACTCAGTAGGTCATTCTTACAACATCAGACAAAAGAAGACCAACTATGTTCCTAAACCCAAAACTGTTATGAAATGGGTTCCTAAAGTTGCCTGCTTGGTTGCCCACACTGCGTTCAAAGCAACAAGCCATTAAAAATGCTACCTAGACAGTGGATGTTCCAAGCACAGTACAGGTGACAAGGCTTTATTCACCGATCTAAAAGATATGACTGATGAGTTAGTCACATTTGGTAATGGTAACAACTGCAAGATTATTGGCCAAGGTACGGTTCAACTTTATAATCTTCCCATATTTAAGAATGTTTTCTATGTTGAGGGACTAAAGCACAACCTCTTAAGCATATCTCAAATATGCGACAACAACCATAGTGTTAAATTTTCTAATCAAGGTTGTGAGATTATAGATAAAAAGGGTTCTGTAATATTAACTGGTTGCAGAACTTCTGAAAACTGCTATATAGTAAGCAATGGTAGCTCATCTAATCAATTGTGTTACATGGTCCATACCGATGAGACAGAATTATGGCATAAACGCCTTAGACATGTACATTACTGGAATTTATACAGATTGAGCAAAGGAGAACTTATTAGAGGTCTACCTAAAGTGCAAAAAGTAGACAAAACATGTGGTGAATGCCAGTATGGTAAACAAACTAGGAGCTCACACAAAAAGATGAACTCCAATACCACATCTAGACCACTCGAGCTTCTCCACATGGATCTTATAGGACCTACAAGAACGGAAAGTCGAGGTGGCAAAAAATACATCTTGGTCATCGTAGATGATTATACAAGATTCACTTGGGTTTCATTTTTAAGAGACAAATCAGAAACTCTTGATGAAGTGAAAAAGATTATCAAATGGATCCAAACTGAAAAATGTTCTCAAGTCAGTAAAATCGAAGTGATCATGGATCCGAGTTTGAAAGTAGAGATTTTGAGAAACTCTGTAGCAATCAGGGAATATCACATGAATTCTCTACGCCCAAAACTCCACAACAAAATGGTATTATGGAAAGAAAAAATAAAGTGCTTCAAGAAATGGAAAATGTTATGTTGAATAGCATGAAGCTCCCTAGAAATTTATGGGTTGAAGCAGTGAATACCGCCTGCTACATTATCAACCGTGTTTATATTTACAAATCTAATAATAAAACGGCTTATGAAATGTGGTTTGAGAAAAAGCCTACTGTCAAATACTTTCGAGTTTTTGGCAGCAAGTGCTATATTTTACGTGACCGTGAAAATCTGGGAAAGTTCCACACTAAATGTGATGAAGGGATCTTTTTAGGATACTCTTTAAACAGTCGTGCATATCTTGTTCTGAACAACAGGAACGGTGTGATTCAAGAGTCAATAAATGTTGTAATTGATGATCACTTGAATACACCTGCCCCTAGTTCAGATAATGATGAAGTTCTTATATATGAAAAACTAGATACTTCATCAAGTGAAACTAATTCTGAAATAAGAACTATTAAAGATCATCCAACTGATCAAATTCTTAGAAACCCTCTCACTAGTGTGTGCACTCGTAGACAACTAGAAGACATATGCAATTACATATGCTTTACATCTCAGATTGAACCGGTAAACGTAAAAGAAGATCTTTCTAATGAAAACTGGATAGTAGCTATGCAGGAAGAACTTAATCAATTTGTCAGAAATGATGTGTGGTATTGAAAAGGCCAAGCTATATGTCCTAGAGGGGGGGTGAATAGGACTATGCCAAATTTAAAATAAAATTAGCGGAAATAAATTAAACCAATAGCCTTACAATATGAATCAATTCACAAAGCTAAATTTAAATCACCTTGACAAATAGATATTGAGAGATTGATACAAATTCAGTTCTAAGGACAACCTTACACCATAATAAACAAGGGCTTATGGTAGGACAACCTTATTTCTAGAACCTCTTTTGGATCAAGGACTCAATTTTAATATAAGTAAATGAAATAGCAAGGAATTGAAATTAAATGCAGAAGTAAGATCTAAATTATTACAACAATCCCCACACTTGCTTGAAATGTAAATAGTTACAACATTCACATCCACTTGTACATTCCACATAATCGAATGATAAAAGATATGAAAATTAAGTAAGCATTCAATCCACAAGACAAAGAGTTATAGTGGTTCGCCTGTGTGTACACCAACTGTTTTCCAACAGCCACACAAAAAGCTACTCCACTCCTAATATCCTCACATAGGGGATATTAGCGTTCACTATCAAATAGGTTTTCACAGGTTCACCAAAAACCTTTACAATTGTGTCTTTTTCACTTGGGCTTACACAATTCAAAAACCCCTCTTTTCTGAGTTTTCTGGTTCTCCTCAGATAACCAATACAATGAGATTTTTCTGGCTTAACCTCAAATAAAACCAAAAGTAAATAAATTTTACAGAATTGTAAAATACCTGGATTTCTCCTTTTCGTAGCAGCCCGGTAGAACCAATCGGAGTAGATGATTGAATGTCAAAGTTCAATTTCCAATACTCACATTCATAAGGTTCTAAATTCTAATTGATTTTAGATTTTAACAAGTTGGGCGTAGCTATATTTGATTTTGATTCCAAGAAGAAGGAATAAGATAATTCCTCTTTTCAAATAAAGATTGGAATACAGAAACAAAATCAAATTAAATAAGCTAGCAAAAAGGAATATTAAATAAGCACAATGTAGCTTAAAATAAACACAGACTTATCTCAGAGTGATCACTTGAAAATTCTTGAATTGAATCGAGTTGAAGTGTGAAAACTCTGAATTTCGTGTTCAATTTATAGAAGCAAAAATCGCTCCTACGACTGGTCTTAGAAACCTTCGACTGGTCGTAGTTCTAATAGATTTTTGAAAATTAAGCGCGATCTTTGAAAGTCGTTCAACGACTGGTCGTGGGTCACCTATGACTGGTCGTGGATATCTACGACTGGTCGTAAGACCATAGATTACGTTGCTGGACTTTGAGTCGTAGCTCTACGACTGGTCGTGGACGAGTCGAAGCCACACCTACGACCGGTCGAAGGACCTCCAGGACTGGTCGTCGGCGTACCAAAAAAATTCCAAAAAATCTTCAACAACTTAGGACTGGTCGTGGAATTTCTTGGACTAGTCGAACCAATGCTAGGACTGGTCGAACAAGAGCTAGGACTGGTTGTAGAATAGACCAACCTTATGTAAAATAAACATTTGATTTATGTATCCAAAGTGACCTACTTAAAGGGTCAACCTAAGGTCATTCAAACCTGAACCATGTCGTACGGACATTGAACTTCAACCATTCAACGAATGTAGATTTTTTGAACCATATCAGGCTTGAGATCTTGATCTTGTTGTAGCTTTAAACTTGAGATCTTCATCAACATAAAACTACTTCATGCGTTGCTTCTTCAGACTTGAATTTCAACATTGTAGCTTCTTGAAGACTTCAACATGTAGCTTCTTGAAGACTTCAACATGTAGCTTCTTGAAGTGTTTATGCAGTGTCTTGAATTCATATAAATCATCATACAAGTACAGGACACAGATAGATGTTTTGACACATCAAAATTTGACAACCAAAGGAGCATGAAACCATAACACTTACAGGTATCTAGTTCCTAGACCTAAAGATAAATACATTATTGGAACAAAATGGATTTTCAAAAATAAGTCTGATGAATTGGGAAATATCATTCGAAACAAGGCAAGACAGGTTGTGCAAGGGTATACACAAATTTAAGGGATTGATTATGATGAAACTTTTACCCCAGTTGCTAGCCTTGAATCGATCAGACTTTTCATTTCTATCACATGTTTTAGAAAGTTTAGAATTTTTCAAATGGATGTGAAGAGCGCCTTTTTGAATGGAGACTTACATGAAGAGATATATGTTGAACAACCGACTGGGTTTGAAGACCCTAAGCTTACCAATCATGTATACCGCCTTAGAAAAGCTCTCTATGGCCTGAAACAAGCTCCCAGAGCATGGTATGAAATATTGACTAAGTTCTTACTAAGTCACAAGTTTCAGATGGGTAATGTCGATAAGACGCTCTTTGTTAAGAAACATAATGAGGATATCTTAATGGTTCAAATCTATGTTGATGATATAATTTATGGATCAACTTGTACTAACATGACTGTTGAGTTTGCAGATCTAATGAAATTTGAATTCAATATGAGCATGGTTGGTGAATTAAATTATTTCCTAGGGTTGCAAGTAAAACATCAATCTGATGGAATTTTTATTTCACAAACTAAGTATGCATTGAACTTGATTAAGAGGTTCGGATTTGAAAATGGTAAGAACTTTGATACTCCTATGAGTACAACTCTAAGACTCTCAAAAGACTCTACAAGTAAAGATGTAGATCCTAAATTGTATCGTAGTATGATAGGTAGCTTACTTTACCTAATTGCAAGTAGACTTGATATTGCTTTAAGTGTTAGAATTTGTGCTAGATATCAGTCTAATCCCAAAGAATCTCACTTAATTGTTGTTAAACGAATTATTCGATATGTCGCATGTTTTGTTAATCTGGGTCTTTGGTATCCCTATGATACTAGTATTCAATTGGCTGGGTATTCGGATGCTGATTGGGCAGGAAATATAGATGATAGAAAATCAACCAGCAGCGATCTTTTTAATTTGGGAAAAACTTTTTTCTTCTTCATTCTAACCCTCCTCACCAATGAGCCGAGCTTCAACTAGTCGAACCCTTGTGTTCGATTCCTTCAGGTTAGAGTGATTTTTCTTGTTTTCTTGGAGAATCTTAATCTTTACTCCTAAATTTCTTGATCATTGTTGTCTATTTCATATAAATCTTCAACTTTTTGGGTTTTTCTTCCTTTTTGTTGAATCTAGAGAAACCCATCTCTATTTTCTTAAACTTTCTTTCATTTCTTCAAGAATATGGAATCTAGAGGTAAAAAGAAAATTCATAGAGGTGCATCTTCTTCTCGTTCAAATGCAATCACTAGACGTCATCTTAGGGATCTTGAAGATGATCCTCCGCATGTACGTGACCTACGTATGCGCAATGTTATTGTTGAAAAAGCTGTTAGTTTAAATCATATTGCTTCTTTCTGTCTTTTTCCTCTCCTTCAATCTTTAGGTTGGGAAAACATTTTACGCTAGGGCGGGCCGGCTTACTAGTCCATAGCACAGGCCATGGTTGCATGCATATCTGACTTTTCTGCTGAGCAACTGACTTTTACTATTGATACTAGAGAAGGGTTGTTTCATGTTGATCGACACTTAATTTCCGACCTTATGGATATTTAAGTAAATGATGATGGTGTTCATCCTAGTGCACTTGCTGAGAAAGTGTCAGAATCGGAAAAACGTATTTTTACTAGAGCATTGTGTAACATGAATGCACCATGGACTGCAATTAGAAATGTCCTTAAAACCAGATACTTATTACCCAAATACAGAGTTTTGCATTATATCTTCACTTCTAATCTGTATCCCCGCTCTAGAAACAAGACTGAGTTGACTCTGTTTATGGTTCGTATAATGTACTCAATCATTACTGGTGCTAATATCTGTTTGTCCTCCTTGATTTGTTCCTCTATCATTCAAATTCGTAGTCATCCTGGTCATGGTGATATTCCATTTGGATATCTATTGAATGTGTTAGCCACTCACATGTTAGTTGCTATGCCCGTTGGTGAGGCACCTATACAACACCTCATATTTAACAATTCCAATTTGAATAAAATGAAGTTGGATCTGGCCCCTGGTCAAGTTAATGTTGATGTAGGTGCAGCTGCTGCTGAAGCTGAGATTGGTGTCAAAGGTGACGAGTTGCCTCCTGATGATATTGACATGGACGATATTTTTAATGAAATTGATTCTGATTTTGGAAATGATCCAGACTTTGAACCATCTGATTTCAATGCATGTCTAAGTGCATTAGAGGAAAAGGTTGAACAAATAAATGTTTGCCACAATCAACAATTTAAAAATATGCGCAAATATTTTAGGCGCTTACAGAAGAGCCTTCATCAAAGTGATCTTAATATACCTGCTCCTTCTGGATCAGATTGAGATTATTGAATCTTGGTCTTTAATAACTTTACTAATTTACCTTCTTTGGCTGTGGGGCTGCTTGTTTTAAACTTCACTTGATCACTCTTTTTTCATGTACTCTGACTCACCTTGTTTACCTCTTTTGTCTTGTTCTTAACTCTAAACTTTTTTCTTTCTGAGTTACTATCTCTATTTTCTCTCTTTCATATACTATCTTTGATTCTTCCTTTGTCATATTTTGACAAAAAGGGGAAGAATTTAGTGTAGAATTTTATGGATTATCATTGTGGTTGATATGATAAGGGGTATATGCCTACTCAGGGGGAGTTGAGGTGTACTAACTCAGGGGGAGTTGAGTTGTCTAAAGGTGCTTATTTTATATGACAACTGGTGCATGATTCATTATTGTACAATGTGATGCTTATCTTATTGAATTATGAGAAGTGTTTTGTCACAATCTGACAAAGGGGGAGATTGTAAGTGCTATGATTTGATTCCTCTTTGTTTGTCAAATTTTCTGTGTCAAAACTTCTTTGTATGTCTTGTGTTTATATCTTGATAAATCTGTACGAGACACCACGTCAACACTTGAAGTCTAGTTCAAAGAATTCTTCAAGCTTCATGAGAGTTCAAGCTACAATGTAGAAGATATTGAAGATGAGCTCAGTGTCAAGGTTCAAGTTCAAGTGCAAGTGGAAGTTCAAGATTTATATATAAGTACGGGACTCAAGTGCAAGTGACATTAACTTCAAAGCTTGTGAAGAAGTCAAGCTACATGAAGAAAAACTCAAGCTCAAGACTCAAGCTTTGTAATGATGAAAGTCTAAGCAAATGAAGTGTTCAATGTCCATACCTCATGTCCCAGGTATGATAAACCTTAGATTGACCTTAGGGTAGGTCACATTGGATACATAATTCATTAGAATTCTATTACATGATTTTGGTCTTTTCTAAGACCAGTCTTAGACCTTGTTCGACCAGTCCTAGCACTGTCTCAACCAGTCTAAGAAGTTCCAAGACCAGTCCTAGAATTGTTGTAATTTATCGAATTTTCTGATTCGGCTACGACCGGTCCTGGAGTCTGCTCGACCAGTCGTGAGATGGTCTCGAACTCGACCTTCGACCAGTCGTAAGGCTTCGACTCAAACTCCAGCGACTAAATCAGGTGTCGCAGGACCAGTCGTAGAGGGGTCTCGACCAGTCGTGGCCTTCGACCAGTCGTGGACTGCCTACGACCGGTCGTACAACGGTCTGATGCAATTGCGCTAAAAAATTCAAAAATCAGTTTATTCCAAGACCAGTCGTAGTGACCCTAGGACCAGTCGAAGACGAATTTCTTCAGCTATAAATGGCACACGAATTTCAGAGTTTTTTTCATTGAAAATTAAGTGAATTTAAGGCTCCACTCTGAGATAAGTCTGTGTTTGTTTTTAAGCTATATTGTGCATAAATCTATTTCCTTTTGTTAGCTAATTTTTATTTGATTTTGATTTGCATTCCAATCTGATTAGAAAAAAGGGAAATTCTTAATTCCTTCTTCACGGAATCAAAATCAAATACAGCTAGCCCTAAGTTGATTAAAATTAAAATCAATTAGAACTTAGAACCATTGTAAAGTGAGTTTTGGACATTGAACTTCCATATTCGAACGTCTACTCCAATTGGTTCTTCCGGGCAGCTACAAGAGGAGAAATCCAAGTATTTTACAATTTTGTAAATTTCATTCTATTTTGATTTTTGTTTGGGATTCGCCAGAAAAATCTCAATTTCTGTGGTTATCTGAGGAGAGCTAGAAAACTCAGAAGTGTGGGTTTTTGAATTGTGTAAGCCCAAGTTAAAAAGACACAATTGTAAAGGTTTTGGGTGAACCTGTGAAAACCTATTTGATAGTGAAAGCTAATATCCCCTGTGTGAGGATATTAGGAGTGGAGTAGCATTCTATGTGGCTGTTGAAAGACAGTTGGTGTACACACAGGCGAACCACTATAACTCGTTATCTTGTGGATTGAATGCTTGCTTAAATTTCATATCATTTATCATTCAATTTTGTGGAATGTATGTGCGGATGTGAATGTTGTAACAATTGACATTTCAAGCAAGTGTGGGGATTGGTGTAATAACTTAGATCTTTATTTCTGCACTTTATTTCAATTCCTTTCTATTCATTTATTTCTATTCAGCTTGAGTTATTGATTCAAAAGACGTTCTAGAAATAAGGTTGTCCCACCATAAGCCCTTATTTATTATGGTGTAAGGTTGTCCTTAGAACTGAATTTGTATCAATCTCTCAACTCTTATTTATTGAGGTTGAATTAATTAAGTATTGTAAATTGATCTATAATTATAAGGCTTTCTATTTAATTTTTATTCTGCTGATTTTATTTTAATTTGGCATAGTCCTATTCACCCCCCCCCCCCTCTAGGACATATAGCTTGACCATTTCAAGTTCATTAAGACAAAAGGGGGAAGCATAAAAGATTGCTAAAGTTTTAAGTCTGCATTTTATTATAAGTTTAGTGTGCGTACATCGTTGTGAGGAATATAGTGTGCGTAGACTGAAATGTACAATACAGTGTGCGCAGACTGTTGTGCGCGGACCGCTATGCGCAATGTAATGAGGGCAAAGTTGTGTGCGCAGTACAATGTGCACAAAGTGTTATGCACAAAGTTAGTTGCGCAGTAAGATCATTTAGTGATACCTGTCCTTGCACTAAAATTGGTTATGTGCGGAGAGGTGTTGTGCACAAGGTCCTATTGTGCACAGGAGAGATGTTGTGCGGCGCATAATGTTGAAAAGTAGGAAGAAATAATATACAGGAGGAAAGTGAACTGGGAAAGAAAAAATAGAAGTGCTATATTTATAGGTGAGGTGTGACCTGTTATGAGCGCACAACATAGAAAATGACTGTGTGCCCAAGGGCTTGATGATACGCATAATAAAGGAAATATGACAAAGGTAGTAGTTAGAATAAATCTTTATTTGTTATTGATCCCACATCATTTTGTAAGTATAAAAACAAAAGAATGCAGGATCAAGGGGGCATCTGTTGAGGCATAAAAAGAGAAAAGATAGTAGAAAATGCGTTGTGCGCAGATCATTGTGCGGAAATAAGCGTTGTGTGGAAATAATCGTTGTGCAGAAATAAGCATTGGGCGGAAATAGCTGTTGTGCGCAACTTATTGTGCGCAAATCGTTGTACGGGAATAATCCTTAAAAAATAGATTACCGCACAATGAAGACCGTACACAGGTGGTTGCACAGAGGAAACCACACATAGGTGGCCGCATAGAGGAATTCGTACACAGGTGACAGCATAGAGGAATCTGCATATAGGTGACTGCACAATTAAGACAACGCACAGAGATGGCTACACATAGGTGTTCGCACAATGAAGATCGCACAAGGGATTGCACACAGTGATTACGTGGTGTGTTCACACGTGTCACGCCCAAAACTTGGAAACCGGGCTCACAAAGTTTTCGATCACCGAATCCGGCGTCGATAGCCTCCGTAGAACCCCATTCTCAGCTCCCAGTACCCATACTCGAGGTTCCGATCCTGGGATGCTACAAGGAAGATTTACAACATCAGTTTAATTCGTAGTAAGCATAACCAAAGGCATAACCCACAAACAACAACCAAAAACTCCATCACATTTTCACTATGATAAAAAACTTTACAAGTACAATGAGCATAAAGGGAAATACAATAAAATGGACAAAAAGCTCCAAAATGATCTGCTCTGCGCTCCTGCCTCAGCGCTGCTGCATCCTAACTCACCTGCACGCAACGGTAGTGCATAAGCTTATAGAAAGCTTAGAGGGTGGTGAAAGTGTGTGCGCAAGATAGTAATGTAGTTATGTAGTATTAGAGTAATGCAGAACATGCTGGTGAATCCATGAATACCGTTAGCCGTACCAAGGCTATGCGATGCAAGACATAAATGATGTCGGCTATACCAAGGCCATGCAATGCGAGATGCAACTCAAGCATACAAATCCTCATCTATATCCACATATCAATACAACTCAAATCTGGGATATCACCGGGGTCTACTACACTCTAAACCAGATTGCCGCCCCATCGCGCACAATAAGGTAAGTGGAAGAGACCCCACTATCTGCCTGCCAATATCGGGCTCGGCTCATCCATAGCGGACCCATTCCTCTAGCTGGTCAGACTCAGCCTAGCCTTGCCCCTTTCTCTCGGGCGGGTAAGGCCGCACCCCCTTCCAACCGACCACGACACAGTGGAAAGCTCGACCTTCTGGTAATCGGCCCTCGACGCTCATGCACCCACTCGGTCTATACGTTGGAGCAACCTCTTGGTACCATAAGGGTTTAGGGACTTTCACCCAAGGATATCTATAGCACCCCATGTAGAACAAGATTTCCGGTATCTAATCCTGTCAACCACGATATGCCTGTGGAGGCTACGACCCTGATGTCGCTAGGGCGTACAATAACCATATCACACAATGTGAATGCATGAATCACACTATCCAATCATGCAGCAATCCTGCGCGTATTGTGCGCTCATATAGGGCAACACCACCTATCCGAGAGCCCTTAAACAATTTGCCCGAAGGCATATGCTATGATCAGTCACTTCTCATATCAAGCATACATATGTTGCGTATGATCATGAATCATGGAACTATACTAAATATGTTATATGGGATAGATGTTATTCATAACGAAGATGAGCCTAGATGGCCTACAAGTATGGGCCTAACAATGGGCCCTAGGGAGAATCATAATGCGGACATTTAACCAACATTATTCTACAATGTGGATGTCAAACCAACATTGCTCAGAAGGCACGACTGCCATAAACATCATTACTCAAATCATGGTAGGGTCACACATTGTAATGGACTTGTGTACATCCTATTGGACCTCGACCCATAGGCCTTAGTTACATCAAATGAGCCTCCTAACATGGGCTTCATATATATCAAGGTGGGCCTTAACAGATGGGACATAACTACATCAAGATGGGCCTAAACATATGGGCCGATCAAATGGGTCGAGTCGAATGGGCCGAATTAATCGGGCCAAGTCAAATGGGCCGAGTCAAATGGGCCTCAGGTATATCAAATCGGGCCCACCCTCATATATTTTTGAGATCTGACCTATTCACAAGTTAACATAGAGATAGATGAAATGAAAATAAATAGAAATTACCATGGCCCTTAGGAGTTTGAACGGTGGATGACACGGTCTACTATGTAAATGGTGGGGGTCACTTGAACTTTAGATCTAGCTCACCACTATTTTTCATGCTGTAAAATGATCTCACAAATGGTTGGACGGCATGGATACAACACATGCATCATGGTGGGCCCCGCCGTTCAAATAATGGACGGAGTCGATATAGCACATGCATCATTGGGGCCATGTCAGGGGGATAAAACACATACATCTAGGGTAGGTCCCACCGTCAAATCACACGTGAGTCATGGTGGGACCCACTGGTCTCTGGTCGTTAAGAGAGTGAGAGAGATATAGAGAGAGAGAGCAGCACGTGGCTGCCTCTCCTCTTTCACTTTTTCTTTTTCTTTTCTTTTTCTATTGCTAAAACAAACATAGGTGGGTCCCACGTAGGGCCCACCACCATAGTATATATATATATATACATATATATATATATATATATACACATTGTATATTATATAATATAGTATAATATATTACATATATATGGGAAAAGGTACCAGGAGCTAGAGCTGATGGTGAGCTCCACTGAGGTCGACCAGTGTGGGCCCCACCATTGATGTTTGCCACACATCTAACCCATCAGTCAGATACACCATTCCAGCGTGGGCCTAGGTCTCAAAAATCAAGTCAGGCCGTGACTTGTGTGGGCTACACCAGATACAACGGTTGAGGGGGCTTCCCTCCATTTAAAACATTCGTAATCGTTTATTGGGCCCACTGAGATGGGGTCCACAAATCCAGCCCACCCATCGTGGGTGTCCCACTTGAATCAAGGATCAGGCCACGTTCCAACCTCACCCAAAACTCAGGTGGGTCCCACGTAGGCCACCCTCACAAGGATGGATACTAAGACCTCACGTGTTGAAACAAGGTATCTCCACTCAGTCTGCCAGTGAGCTATGGATCTGGATGTGGAAAACGGTCCACACAGACGTGGCCCCACCGTCCAGGGTGGTGGACGGCTGGATGAGACACATACAGTATGGTGGGCCCCATCAGAAAGGGTGGACGGTGTGGATGGGCCCTGGACCCCACGTCAGTCTACACGCACCGTCAGCACACACCCACTGTCAGTGCACACTCCACGTTAGTACACCCCCTATCAGTTCACACTTCACTATTTAGCCACCTCCACTGGAACAATACCAAGACCTCAGGTGCTGCAACGAAGCATTCTCACTCAGTTTACCAGTTGAGCTAAGTGTTGGGTGGTTCCAGCGTTGAAACGAGGCACCTTTCACTCAGTCCACCACATAAGCTATGGGGCCCATGACAGATCACACTTCACTGACAGCCATACCCCACCGTTAGCCACATCAAGGTGGGCCCCTATGGATGGTTGGGATGGCATATGAACATCATGGTGCGTCCCACATGGATGGGGTCCACCGGTATGCAGCATGGATAAGATCATACATCAAGTGGGCCACAAGCCATCATACACAAAGGAAAAGGGAGAGAGAGAGAGAGAGAGAGAGAGAGAGAGAGAGAGAGAGAGAGAGAGAGATGAGGATGGAGGGGCCCCGCCACTATGGGCTCCTCTTTGATATAAAACCTACATCAAGGTGGGTCCCACTACATGTGGCCCTTACATCAAACAAATGGATGAAAACAAAAATCCAAAAATCACCCACCGTTCCTTCTTGCTCCCTAAGCTTCCTTTGCTCCTTAGCTTTGATTCCAATGGAGGAGATGAGATTTGGATGGTTGAGATGGGAGATGAGGGGGGTAGGAAAAGTGGGCCACACTTGTGGCTTGAAAGAGATGGGGAAGGGCTTGGACGTGTGAGGCTTCTCTTGCTTGGAAGAGTGTTTGAAAATGAGAGAGAGAGGGTGTTGTAAAGGGAGAGAGAGAGTGATGGGTGATGTGGTGAGTGATGGGTGTGTAAGGGGCTTTTTGACTTTTGTGGTTACTTGGTGTAAGAGAAGTATGGGTGGTGTAAGAAACTTTTGACTTTAGGGTTGCTTGGGGAAGGGTGAGAGGTGATGTGTACTTGACATGTACTTGACATGATGGGATTGATTGATTGATGGATTGATGTGACATCTCGTAGAGATTCTCTTCGATTTTCGCACGCGCGGCGTTTTCCTCGCACCGAACGTTGGCCCACATCTCCTAGCCAAAGTATCGCCTCGGCGCGCGAGTCGCGGCATCGGAACCGCGGTGACGGCGCGGTCGCTAAGGTACTAGTGTTAGGTTGAATCAATTCGGATTGGCGGCATGTGAATCAGGGTCGTGCGCAAATATCGGTTAAGGGTCGGAGGTTGCCGGATTTTGACCGGGAAGACCGCAGAAGTCTATGGAATGGTACGGTCTAGGATACGGGTCTTACAGCACGTGTGGGAAGGCTATAAATACCCCTGACCGATCAGTAAGGGGTCATTAGTACCCAATCATAAAGAAGGAGAAGATCGCAGAAGAGAAGAGGTAGCACCCATACTCATTATGTGGAACAGGCGTTGTGCACCGCACAATGGTGCTGGCGCACAACAGGAGTTGGCGCACAACCACAACCAGTGCACAATGGTGTTGGCGCACAGCAAAAGCTAGCACACAATGGCTTCTAGTAGCGCACAATGGTGTTGGCGCACAGCAAAAGCTAGCACACAATGGCTTCTGATAGCGCACAATGGCTTCCGATAACACACAATGACTTTTAATAGTGGCACAATGGCTTTTGACAGTGGCACAATAGCTTTTGATGTGTTTACACATCATGTTGTTGCTAAATATTTATTTTACATTAATTCATAGATATTCTATTTGAAATGAAAGTAGAGAAAGATGTAAAAGAACTTAGAATGAATAAACGATGTAATTATCTTCTTTATTTTTCTTTTGTTCATAATTAAGTGAATGAGATAATTCCCCAAATCAAACACATCTGTTTCCTGTTCGAAACAATGGGATCATTCAATGGAGGGGACTTTTGGTCTATCACCCATCCATGTGTTGATCAAGCAAACGAGTGATTTGTATGTGCGCGTTTATCGTATGGATTGGGGTGTGTTTTTGAAGTGATTTTATTATCAACAGTAAGAGAGTGCTTACAAGAGATTGTATTGTATTTGAATGGTATTACTTCGAGATCTAATTCAATTACTTAAAATCGTATCCACAACATGTTTCCTACGTGATTCTAATTAAAACCGTTTCTAATTTTTTGTTTCTAAAGTCTGACTGTTGGCACTAGAACTGTTTAAAACCGTTCCTAAAATTCCGTTTCTAAAATTTGAAACGGTGCCCGAAACGGTTCTGAACTGTTCCTGATTTTCTGCGATGCCTCATTTAGGAACAGTTTTAAACCGTTCCTGAAGCATTTAGGAACGGTTTAATGACGATTTTGATTTAGTGTCTAGTTATCCATCCGGTCTGGCATGGATGAAGAAAAACCACAATTATCAGCTTCAGGCCATATGTAGGACCCACCATGCAGTGGAAGTGGATTGGTTGATGTACTTTACAACAGCTAAATAGTTGTTGTAATGTCGTCAGCAAGTTATGTGGGCCCCACCGTGCAGCATGTTGCATCCAAACCGTCCAGCAGCAATATAGCTGCTAGATTAACGCCAACAGATTCCGTGGGTCCCATCCTACGGTATGAGTTATATTACACCGTCCATCTTATGGTGGACCCCACCATGATGTTAGTGTTTTATCTACACCGTCCATTAGGGACGGTGCGTTCCGCTGACATGTGTTTTGATCCACACCATCCACCCCCAAAATCAGGCAAATTTAAATATCAGGTGGGGCCCACTAGACGTGCATTGTATATTTACACCATCCATATCTAGACGGTGATGGTGGGACGTACCAAGATGTATCTATTCACCCACGCCGTCCATTTGTCATGGACGTGGGCCCACCCCGCACATGTGACACGTGTGGGTGAGACCCACCTTGATGTGTTTATTCAAAAATCCAGACCATCCATTAGACGGACGTCTAATCATCTGGACGTTGGACCTCTTTTAATATAATATATATATATATATATATATATATATTACGTGGTGGGCCCCATGTGAGACCCACGTTGATGTATTTATAATAGGTATATATATTATATATATGAGGTGGGCCCCGTGTGGGACCCACATTGATGTAATTATATTTGCACCGTCCCTGTGGATGGTTATTGTGAAAACCGCCTTGATGTATTATTCTATATCCACAACTATCCATTTGTCTGGCCCACCCCACATGTGTAACACTTGTGGGTGGGACCCACCTTGGTGTAAGTGTCTTATTTCCACACTGTCCATTTGTTTAGGCAACAACAACTACGGGTCTAATCATGCGGTACTGTGATAATCCAGACCGTCCGTCCATTTATTTTAGGTGGGTCACACCTGTGGACCTCACACCAGCAATTACAGTTGTTGTTGCGACAACAAGTTCTTTGGGTCCCATACGGTGTATGTGTTTCATCTATACCGTCTAACCATTTGTCGTGGACCACCATGATATATGTGTTTTATTTATAGGTCATCCGTCTAGGGGCCTGGATGGTGTTTGATCATGAGGTCTGTGTTATATTCTAACCGTCCATCGGGACGTGAGGCAGATTCAATCTCTAGTGGGCCACGTGTGTGGGACCCACCTTTGATGTACGTGTTATATCTTTCGTCCACCCTGTTTCCAGATTATTTTGAGGCCCACCATGATACGTATGTTTTATCCTTGCCATTTATCAGTTTTCAAGCCCGACGTGTTGTTTATGAGGCCCATTGGTCCGGCCCGTCGATGCAGCCCATTGTGATATGTGAGGCACATTGGTGTGGCTCGTTGATGCGGCCTACTTGAGTTTATAAGGCCCATTGACACAGCCCGTTGATGCGGCCTATTGTGATATGTGAGGCCCATTGGTGCAACCCGTTGATGCGGCCCACTCAACGTATATGAGGCTCATTGTTGTGGCCTGTTGAAGCGGCCCACTTGATGTTTATGAGGCCCATTGGTGCTACCCATTGATGTGGCCCACTGGATGTATATGAGACCTGATATGATGTATTTATGGCCCACGTGCCCAGGCCCATTGTGATGTATGTGCAGCCCATGAGTGAGGCCTGATGTGATGTATTTATGGCCCATGTGCTGAGGCCCATTGTGATGTATATATGGTCCATGAGTGAGGCCCATAGTAATGTGTATTAGGTCCTTGTGGGAGGCCATGGGCCCACGAGACGTTTGACTCTATGTAGGCCACTCTTTGGGAGCAATGTTGGTTAAATGTCCACAGTGATGGGCGATGATGGTTAAATGTTCACATTGTGATCTTCTCTTAGGCCCTTTATTGGGCCAATTTCGATTGTCGATGTCGATTCCGATTATCAAGGCCGATTTTGATTGTCGAGGCCGATTCCGATTATCGAGGCCGATTCAGATTGTCGAGGTCGATTCTGATTATCAAGGTCGATTCTGATTGTCGATTCCAATTATCGAGGCCGATTTTGATTGTCGAGGCTGATTCTGATTGTCAAGGCAGATTATCGAGGCCGATTGTCAAGGCCGATTCCGATGGTCGAGTCTGATTCCGATTGTTGAGGACGATTCCAATTATCGAGGCTGATTCCGATTGTCGAGGCCGATTATATAGGTCGATTATCGGTGTTGGTCGTCGATACCGGTTATGAGTATGTGATAGCATAGCATCATGATACGTGCCCATACGCATCATCTGCATTTTGTTATGCAACGTGGTTGACCATTGCATATGTCATTGAATAGATTGTTATGAGACTTCCTGATAGGCAGAGATTGTCTCACATAAGCGCACATTATGCACATGATTGATGCATGACTGGATTGCATGACTCATGCATCTTGCATTATGTATTGTGATTACTATACGCCCTAGTGACATCAAGGTCGTAGCCTCCACAGGCATGTTGTGGATGGCCAAATGGGACACTGGAAATCTGTTACTAGCATCCGGGTGCCATAGATGTCTCTAGGTGAAAATCCCTAAACCTCCATGGCCAAGAGATGCCCCAACGTCTAGACCGAGTGGATACATGAGTGCCCGAGTGCCAAATACCAGTAGGTCGTGTCTCCCACTATGTCATGGTCGGTTGGGAAGGGGTTGTGGCCTTACCCGCCCGATGGTAGTGGGCATAGCTAAGCTGAGTTTGACCAGCTCATAATTGGGTCCGCTATCGACATGTCGGGTAGATATTGACTGACTACTAGCCAGGCGGATAGTGAGGTCTCTTCCACTTGTATGGTTGCGATTCTAGTGGGCGGCGATTACATGTAGAGTGTACTAGACCCCGGTGATGATCCCAGAGATGTATGATATTGTTATGTGGATTTATTGAGCAGGAGTTGTATACTCATTCATTCATTCATTCATTCATTATCCACTCGGGCTGGGGGTACGCAACTAATTGTTATGTGTACCTTCGTAATGGCCAGGATTTCAGTTGAGGTGCGTGACTAACCTGAGATCAGGAGTTTACCACATTGAGTCTGACTATCCAAATTTAGTTATGGGACTGGTTTGGATAGAAGTCCCTTGTGATGGACCCCATAGCCTGCGATACTACGTACTATCATCCCGACTTCACACTCCATCTTGGTCATTTCATTCACATCGCATATTGTATTGCATCCTCAGCACATAACATTTGGTTTACCGTGCTTCTGTATTGCATAACCTGATTAAGGTTGATGGTATTTATGGACTCGGTATATGATATTTGGTTTACTATGTCTCTGCATTGCATAGCTGATCTACATTGCTTCTTCAGTATATGATATTGGCTTATTATGTTTTTGTATCGCATAGCCTGGATAAGGCTGACAGAATTTATGAACTTGCCATCATGTTTCCGCATTACTCTGATATTGTACAATTTATGAATTAGTAGTGTTTCTGCTTACTCTGATATTTATATGCTTGGCACGTGCATCGCACACACTTTCACTACCCTCTAAGTTTTCTATAAGCTTATGCACGATAGATGCGTGCAGGTGGTGTTAGGTCGTAGCAGCGTTGAGCTTGGAAAATGCAGCGGACTCCTGGAACTTTAATTTTGACATATGTATTTCCCTTTCAGCATTGTATTTAAATGTTTATATCAGTGGATATGTGATGATGATGTTGCCTTTGTGATTTGGATAAACTTGTGGATATGCTTCTTATGAGATAAATGTACATTGAAAAATCCTCCTTGTAGGATCCAAGGATCGGAATCTGGCGTATGCGCACTAGGAGCCGAGAATGGGGTACTACGGAGGCTATCAGCACTAGATTCAATGATTGGAAATTTTGTGAGCCCAGTTTCCGAGTTTGGGGTGTGACATCTTATTACTTCACTTTTGCTCAGTTTATAAAGATTACGGTAGTGTACATGTCCTAGGCGTTTATGTCATAGTTCGGTCTTATCGGCTTGGACCATGTAACACAATAACTTAGACAAGCTTGAATCGCTAACTATATAATAGTTATCAGATGTTCTGCGACCAATTAATATCACAAAATCATTCTCATTAGAAATCTCACACCCTTGGTTGGTGAATTTGACGCTATGTTTGTTATCACAAATTTGAGAAATGCTTAAGAGATTATGCTTAAGGCCCTCTACAAATAACACATTCTCAAATGGAGGAAGATTAAAGAGTTTAACCGTACCTTGACCAATAATCCTGCAGTTGCTACCATCACCAAATGTGACTGAGCCATCAGTCATATCTTTAAGATTGGTGAATAAATCTTTATCACCTGTCATGTGTCTAAAGCAATCACTGTCTAGGTACGACTTTGATTGACTCGAAGCCTTGAAAGTAGTGTGGGCAACCAGACAAGCGACCTTAGGAACCCATTTCATTACAATTTTGGGTTTTGGATGAAAGTTGGTTTTTCTATATTTGTAGTTGTTGTATATTCTACCATTCAAGTTAGATTTTAGAAGCTCCTTGAGTAGATCCACAATTTTCTCAGCTAAGGGGTTATGATTCTGATTTCTATAATTGATATGGTTGATTTTAGGTTTCATTGCCTGAAAAGTTTTAGGATTTTTGAAACTATTTTGATTCAGACATTTCCCTTTTGAGTTAGAGGACTCTCCTTTAACAAACATAGGAGGAGTGGACATGCTTTTAGGAGGTGTATTTTTATAGTAGCCCAGACCAGATCTATCACCACATTTCCTTGATCCGGTTTGTAGTTTTTCTAGTTTAGGATCACCTCAGGCATACCTCCAAGTATCCTTCAAACTCAAGATAGAAGAGACTTCTAGTTTTAGTTTTTCATTTTTCAGATTTTAATTTTTCAATTTGAGAAGTTTTGAGATCTAAATCACAGTTATCTTTTTCAAAACAATCTGAAAAATGTGATTTTTCTAAGACTAGATTATCAGAATTTTAAAAAAAAAAAAAAAAATTGAAAACTTTTCTTTTTAAAGTTTTAAATTTACAGCTATCTTACAACTTTCCCTGTATAGGGCATCATAAGCATCTTGTAAATCTTCATAATTTTCAGGATCACTTCTCAGATTTTCTTCACTAGTTGAATCACAACTGTCTAAGAAAGCGAATTTGGCTAGAGTCATTAAGGCTTTGACCTCATTAGTAGACTCAGGTTCAAAATCATATGACTCGGAAGAGGCTTCAGATTAAGACGATTCATCCCATGTGGCTAACATGCCTTTCTTTTTAGATTTGTCCCTCTTTGGACATTTATTTGCCAGATGCCCGTATTCATAGCAGTTGAAACATTAGCTGTCTTTAATAGATTTTCAATTTTTAGATCTAGTCCTTTTCTTTTCAAAAGGTTTTTGAAAATCTACCCTCTTTTACTTTTGAAATTTTTATAAAACTTCTTGGCTAATAATGCCATATCATCTTCAGAGTTTTCAAAATCAGAATTACTAACATTTTTATGAGAGATATTTTTAGAAGACTTAAGGGCGATGGACTTACCTTTAAGAGCCTTGAAGTTTAACTCGTAGGTTTGTAAAGAACCAACCAACTCTTCAACCCTCATATTATCTATATCACGAAGTTCCTGAATGGTGGTGACCTTTGAATTGAACCTATTAGGCAATGAGCGCAATATCTTTGCACAAACTTTGCTTTCTGGGATATTATCACCAAGACCCCACATAAAGTTGACTACGTCATTTAAGTTAGTATAGAAGTTCATAAAAGTTACACTTTCTTCCATATGTATCTCCTCAAACCGAGTGGTGAGGATTTGAAGTTTAGATTTCTTGACAATAGTCGTTCCCTCGTGTGTCATTTCTAGAATGTCCGAGGCTTGCTTTGCAGTATCACGAGATATAATTCTTTTGAATTCATCTAGTGATAATGCACAAGTGATTACATTTAAAGCCTTTGCATTAGCACTACTCTCATTTTTCTGAAGTGTGGTCCAAGAAAAATAAGATGTAACTTTCATAGATTTGGTTCCATCAATGCTAGTTACTTCAGTGGTAGGAGGGGTCCATCTAGTCACTATGGCTTGCCACATGCTCTTATCTATGAACTTTAAAAAGATCCTCATTCTTGCTTTCCAATAGGCATAATTGGAGCCATCAAAAAGTGGAGGCCTAGTAATTGAGAGGTTATTAAAATTTGACATCTTATAAGCTTAGATTGATTAGCTTAGGAAATGAATCCAAATAAAAAGAAGCTATTAGGCTATGATACCACTTAAAAAGGCTGAGCTAAACGTCCTAGAGGGGGGGGGGGGGGGGGGGGGGGGGGGTGAATAGGATGATATCAAATTAAAAAATAAATGCAGAATTGAAAGAAAGATAGCACAATCAAATAATAAATAAGCATACGTAAATAACAATATCAAATGTACTAGTCTTGAGAGGTTGATACAAACTTAGTTCTAAGGACAACCTAACACCAAAAACTAATGGCTTATGGCAAGACAACCTTACTAGAACGTTTGTAAGTATAAAAAACCCAAACCAATAAAGAGGCAAAGGAAATAGTAAAGGAAATAAACTAAGTTATTACAACATTCCCACAAGTGCATAAAATAAATTACACCATTCACCACAAATGCTTAAAGTAAATTACAACAGTCACACACAAAGGCACATTCAATCATCCACCACAACTCCAGGAATTATAGTGGTTCGCTTGTGTGTACACCAACTGTTAGAAAATAGCCACATAATTACTCCACTCCTAATATCCACTCCCTCGGGATATTAGAGTTTACTATGAAAAAGGTTTTCCAAGGTTCACCTTAAAACATTCACAATTGTGTCTTTGATTAGGCTTACACAATCACAAAAACCTCACACTCTGAGATTTTCTAGGTCACCTCAGATAAAACCAAAAAGAGATTTTTCTGGCACAACCTCAAAAACCAAAAAGGATATAGAAAATGTAAATGTATTTATCTGGAATTTCTCCTTTTGAAGAAGCCCGGTAGAACCGATCCGATGTAGACGAAGATGTTCAATGTCCAGTCTCACAGATGAAAAGGTTTGAGTTCTAAATGATTTTTAATTAAATCAACCTGAGCTAACTTGATTTGATTTTGATGTCAAGAAAGGGGAAACCACAAATCTCTTCTTAAAGAAAGATTGGAATAAAGATCTCAAAATCAAATTACGAAAGCTAATTAAAGAGAATATAAAATGAGTACAATATAGCTTAATAAATTCACAAACTTATCTCTCAGAGTGGTGTCTTGATTTAGCTTTTAATGAATGAATAATCTCTTAAATTCGTGCTCTATTTATAGGTGAAAATACAATTCACTCGACTGGTCTAAGGGTCGTTTGGATTGGTCGAAGGACCAACAAAATTTCAAATTTTCTGGTGCGATAAGATAAGGTCGTTACTCGACTGGCCGAGTGGCCTGCTCGACTGGTCAAGTGGGACCAGAAAAGCATGCTGGACTTTTAGTTGGCCTACACGACTAGTCGAGCACGTTCACTTGACTGGTCGAGCAGTTTCTACTACTGGTCGAGCAGTTTCCATGACTAGTCGAGAGTCCAACAGAAAATTTTTAAAATTCACAACAAATCTTAGACTGGTAAGAAAACTCTTAGACTGGTCGAGCTAGTACTTGGACTAGTTGAACAAGGTCTAAGACTAGTCGCAAAAATGATCTATAAACATATAAAATGACCTACGTAAAATATGGAATGAATATGACACAGCCTAAGGTCAATCTAAGGTCATCCAAACCTATTTGTGAGTAGGAACAAATGAAACATCCTTTGCTTCCGAATCATGATATCTTGTGATACTTGAAGCTTGAGTTCGATCTCTTAAACTTGAACTTGAGTTACACTTGAGATCTTGAGTCTTTAGCGTACAGTAGTTGAACTTCAAACTTGAACTTGAGTTATTGAATTTAAGCTTGAAACCATGAACTTCAACACTCATCACTTCAACTTGAAGATGTAGGCAAGTTCGATGAAGATCCAGAGAACTTTAAAATGTACGAACTTGATCACTTCAACTCAAAGCATGATACAAATATAAAATGGTTTGGCACAACAAAATTTGACAATACTACGAGTGCTAGATTTACACAATAGCATTTACAAAATTCACTTCCCCTCTTAAACCTCATCAATCGTCAAGTAGCATGCCATTCATCAAGGATCATCCTCCAAATCAAATCATTGGAGATCTTAATGAAGGCATAAAAACTCGATGACAACTCGAGGGTGTATACACTCATCTTTGCTTCACCTCAAAGATTGAACCAAAAAATGTTGTAGAAGCAATATAAGATGAATTTTAGATTGCAGCCATGGAAGATGAACTACAACAATTCATAAGAAATGAGGTGTGGCAACTAGTTCCCATACCACTAGACACAACACATCATTGGAACCAAATGGATCATAAAAAATAAATAAGATGAATCTGAGAATGTAGTAAGAAATAAGGCAAGACTCGTAGCACAAGGATATTCTCAAATCAAGGGCATTGATTTTGATGAAACATTTGCCCCCGTAGCTCGTCTAGAGTCCATACGAATTCTCATGTTTATTAAATGTGCTCTTAAGTTTAAACTATTTCAATTGAATGTGAAGAGTGCCTTTCTTAATGGTATTCTTGAGGAAGAAGTATATGTAGAACAACTAAATTTCCTTAACATGTATACTGATTAAGAAAAGCTCTCTACGGTCTTAACAAGCACCCCAAGCATGGTACGAGCGCTTAACACAATTTTTGCTCAATCACCAGTTTTGTACGGGAAGTGTTGATAAAACAATATTTATAAAGAAGACTGGGAATGCCTTACTAATTGCCCAAATTTATGTAAATGACATTGTATTTGGTTCCACATGGGAAAATATTGCTCATGAATTTTCTAAACTAATGAAATTTGAATTTGAAATGAGCATGGTAGGTGAGCTAAACTTCTTTTTTGGTCTACAAGTTAAATAAATGACTAAGTGGATTTTTATATGCCAGTCCAAGTATGCAAAAGACTTAATAAAAAGATTTGGACTTAAATCTGGTCATACTCATCACACACCCATGAGCACCACACTTAAACTTTCCAAAGATATCCATGGCAAGAGTGTGGATCAACACTTGTACCGAAGCATGATAGGAAGCTTACTATATCTAACCGTAAGCCGACCTGACATTGCATTTAACGTAGGTGCATGCACTAGATTTCAGGTCAATCCGAAAGAGTCTCATCTATTTGCGATTAAAAGAATCATTAAATTTGTGGCTAGAACTACTAATTTCGGCTTATGGTACCCACTTGATACACTACGATCATTGCTAGGTACTCAGATGCTGATTGGGCTGGAAATATTGATGACCGCAAATCAACTAGTGCTGGTTGTTTCTATATCAGAAACTATCTTGTATCTTGACATAGCAAGAAACAGAACTCTGTATCTTTATCCACTGCCGAGGCCGAATACATTGCAAATGGTAGTTGTTGCGCACAACTTATATGGATGAAGCAAATGTTGTTGGATTATGGTATTAAAAACTCTACAAGGACACTATTTTGCAATAATACTAGTGCCATTAACAATTCTAATAATCCAGTTCAACACTCTCGAACAAAGCACATTGACATCCGACATCACTTCAAACGTGAACTTGTCGAAGAAAACATTATCATATTAGAACATGTGTCTACTGAGCAACAACTTGCCGATATACTAACAAAATAACTAGATACTAATAGATTTGGCAATCTCCAAAAATCCATTGGAAAATGCGCAGTCTAAACATTGTCTAAGCAAGTCCTCTTGTTTTTATTGTTATATTTGAGGATCTGTTGCCTCATTATTTTGTTTGTGTATATCCTATACATAATTTTGTTGTCTTTGCTTTGTTGTACTCATTTTCTTATGCATTCTTCTTGTTAGTTTTTCTTATCTCTCAACTCTTTTCTAACAAATGATTCCAGCACAACATGGTAAAGGATAAAGGCAAGGCACTTGCAAAAGGAGAAACCTCCACAAGTGAGTTACCAATTGTCTGTCCTTTAACTCTCATCCTACAAACATGGCTCTGGCAACCGAAACTATGTTTGATCGTCTAATTAAGACTTTCTACATAGAACCTTATGGGATTGACTTATATCTATGCTTTAGTGGGTGGCATAATATACTCTACCTCAGGGGTGAGGTTCAATATGGTATCGTTCATCAATTTCTAAAATCCTGTCACGATACTCATGATGATCTTCCCTTAATCAGCATCCAGAAATCACTCCTGAGATGATGAGTCACCTCCTGAGCCTTAGAGTTACTCCTGCTCTCCCTACTGAACGTTCACTAAATCATCTCGGTGTCTTGGGAGAAGTAACCCGAGCCTTATGTGATGGCTCGACAATTACTAGGAACAAAAGAAACTTCCTTTCCTCCATATATTTAGACTCAACCTTTAAAGTTCTACGCAATATCTTGAGTAGCAATGTTTATCCCTGTGAAGTTTCTAGAGATATGCTCTCTCCATATGTTCTTAATATTTTTTATGATATCCGTCAAGGAATTGATAATTTACTACCCACTCTCATCTTACGATAATTGATCCTTGTTATCAAAGGCATACATCGTTCAAGTCTCCCATTTCCAAGTCTCATTTGCAAACTATCCAAACTCATAGGATTACTGCCTACCCATGATGTCATGTGTCCTACTATTTGCTTCAATCAGGAAACTCTAATCAATATAAAAGTGTTTGCAAATGTTTATCAAGCCAAACATGATGACAGGAGTGGAGATGATGCCCATAACACTCCTATGGCAACTGTTCGAGACTCAAGTTGCACTCCAGTGCCTGCACTAATTCCAGTCTCAGTGAGCACTAGCCAGTTCCTTCGCCAGCATGATCTTACATGTCATCTTCTAAAAGGTCAATCAAATGTAGAAGCTCGCATCTGGTAATGTGAATATCATCTCTCTGGAATAGAACTATGTGTCGATGCTCTTCAACACAGTGGAGAACATATCATAAAGTTGCTTCTTAATCGACATTGACATATTCCTTCTTATGAGAGTGGTCCGTTAAGATGACGTCTAGTTGATCTATGTTAATGTTGGATGATACATTCTGATATTTTTATTTATGCCCTTAAGGGCTTGTTTTGTCTTTTTAGATGACACACTACCCAAGCTTGGGGTAGTTATTTTGATAACTGAATGAATGATTGTAAGTGCTAAATTGTATGAGCACACTTTAGTTATGAATTTCGTATAGCCAAAACAACGTGACAATAGATCTTCAGGATCAAGAGAAGATCAAACTCAATTAAGAGAAGATCAAGCTTAAGTTCAAGCTCAAAAGTTAAGATGATGAACTTCGAGACTTAGTTCAAGTCAAAGAAGTACAGATATTTGATATATCTCACGTGGTATAAAACCCTAAAAAGACCTTAGGACTAGGTGCTTTAAAAAATGTTTAAAATTGGGTTTTAATACTTATTTTGGTTGGAATTCAGCCAGCCTAACTTTCAGTTCAACTAGCTTAAGCTTTCTCGGCCAACCCAAGTTCAAGCCCGAAGCAAAACTGATTTTTAATTGCAAATTCGGTTAGCCAGAGCTTGAAATTCGGCTAGCACGAGAAATTTTGGGTGAAATTCCAGCAACTACATCTTTTAGAATTTAGACAAATTCGGCCAGCCGAAGTTGACCTCGAGCCAGTCGAATTTTGGATAAATCTTATCCCGTGAGATCCCAAGTCCGTCGAACTGAATCCTGTCTGCTCGAGCTAGTTGAAGACTTTGCCTATAAATTGAGCTCCTCTCTCATTCCGAATTACACAGGTTAATTATCAAAATCTTTCTACAAAAGAGAGAGAAGCTCAAGTTATTTACAAGCTATTGAATGGTATTTATAATTTAATTTATAGTTTTTCTTTCAATTCCCTTAATCTCAAATCTTTTAAGTTTGATTATAAGGAGAGTAAACAATACTCTTCTTTTGAGATTTAAGAGAATTGATTCAAATAAGTTTTTGGGTTTAACTTAAGTAAAATTAATAGAACCCTAGACTCTTTCTATCTGACTGAAGAAGGAACAATCTACATTCAAGAAAGAGGTTCTACTGCTACAAGCTTCTTCTATGGTGAAGATAAGTATACCTTCTAAAATCTTTTTAGATTTTCTGAGATAGCCAATTAAAATCTCAGTTTAGGTTTTGTCTGAGATAGACTAAAAATCTTAGTGTGGGTTTGATTGTGATAACACGTGAAAATCACATGAATTGTATAAGGTTGTTAAGGTGAACCTGGGAAAACTTTTTCATAGTGAAAGCCAAAATTACGAGGAATGTAATTTTAGGAGTGGAGTAGGCGTAACTGTTTTTAAAGCACTGAACCACTATAATCCTTTGTGTTATGTGGTGAATGCCTTTATTTTATTTGTGGTGAATGATTGTATTTATTTTTAGTTGAGTGGTGAATGTCGTAAACTTTTGGTGAAGGTTGTCCTATGAATTATTTAGAATCAACGTTTCAATACTTAAGTAATTGAGATCTTTCCTTCATTTACTTTTTCAATACTTAATTCGATTAGTTTGCATTGTCCTATTGACCCTCCATCCCCCCCCCCCCCCCCCCCCCAGGACATCTTATGCTCTCCTTTTCAAGTGGTATCAGAGAGGGTTGCTTTATTTTTTGGATTTACCTCCTTGAGCTAGATCCAGAGCATTGTTATGTCAAATTTCGACGGCTTGTCCATTACCAAGCCACCTCCCTTTGATATCTCTAACTATTCATATTGGAAAGCCAGGATGATGATTTCCTCAAATCCTTAGATGAAAATGTGTGGCAAGCCACTTTGACTAAATGGATCCCTCCTATAATAGAAGTAATTGCTGATGATGGAACCAAATCAATGAATGAAACGACATTTATTTTTTGGACGATGGTTGAGAAAAATGAAAGTAGCATTAATGCAAAAGCCTTAAATGCTATAACTTGTGCTCTATCACCTAATGAATTCAAAAGAATTATTTCTTGCGATACAGCTAAACAAGCATGTGATATTCTCGAATTGATACATGAAGGAAATACTATTGTAAAAATATCTAAAATTCAAATCCTTACAACCAAATTTGAAGAGATTCATATGGAAGAAAATGAGTCTTTTATGGACATCTATACAAAATTAAATGACAAAGTAAATTCCATGTGGGGTCTTGGAGATGGAATCCCTGAAAGCAAGGTTTGTGCAAAAATACTGCGATCACTTCTTAATTAGTTCAATTCAATAGTTACTGCTATACAGGAGTTAAGGGATACATATGTTATGAAGGTTGAGGAGTTAGTAGGATCTCTTCAAACTTATGACCTGAATTTCAAAGCTCCTAAAGTCAAGTCTATAGCTCTTAAGTCTTCTAAATCTAATTCAAAAGAAACTAAATCTAATTCTGATTTTGAAGATAATGAAGATGATATAACTTTGTTAGCTAACAAATTTTATAGAATTTTCAAAAATAAGAAAATAACAGATTTTAAAAAACACTTTGATAAAAGAAAAGGAACTTCAAATTTTTGGAAATCTAAAACAAAAGACAGTCAATGTTTTAGCTGCTATGAATATGGGCACTTAGCTACTAAATGTCCTAAAAAGTATAAGACTAAAAGAAAAGGCATGATAGCTACTTGGGATGAATCATTAGCGTCGGAAACTAATTCTGAATCTGATGAATCAGACTAAGAAAATGCAAACGATTTAAAAGCCTTTATGACGATTGTAAGAGTCACTTCTTCAGACAACTGTGATATGTTTGATTATGAAACTTTAAGAAGTGACCCTGAAAATGAAGACGATCTTCAAGATGCTTATAATACCCTATACAGAGAGAGTCGTAAATTGTTGTCAAATTAAAAATTCAAAAAGAAAATTATGATAAACTGTTTCGACAAGGAAACAAAGGTATTTGATTTTGGGACAATTATCTTATTCAAACATAATAATGGAACATTATAAGGACAATCATCACACTTTATTGATTTTGAATTCATTTACATCCTCTCTATATCCCTTGATTCTAAGATAGATCACTCAAGATTGAAAATTTATTCTAAGTGCGATTGTTATGATTCAATATAAATTTCAGCAGCACTTCGGCGCTATTTCGGTCATCTCCCAATACTTAGGAGGAATTACTGATTTGATCAGTTAATTTTCTTGGATATAGAAATTCTGGCAGCACTCCGTTAGCTTCTTCAGTCATCTCCCAATACTTAGGAGGAATGTTGAATTAATCAAGTGATCTCTCCTTTTAAAGAAGATTTGAAGACTCAGCAAAACTCCTGCACCAAGCAAGTTGATTGATTTTTGCGCGACCCGCGCAACTAATAATGTGGTTGCCTGGTTCGCGCAAGAGATATTCTGGTTGCGTGGTCCGCGCAACCTATATCGCACTTTGCGCGGTCCGCGCAACTGATTGTTGTATCTCTCTCTTCTACCTTCAGTTGCTCTGCTTCAGTTTTCGAATTCTTTTTCATCATCAAATGAGAGGGGGAAGCGGGGTATTTATAGGCCCCACACATGCGCCAATCCTCAATTCTTGTGTCTTGATTGCGCGATCCGAACAACTAACTTCTTGGTTGCGCGTCCCGCGCAACAGAACTTCTTGACTTTGCAACCCGCGCAACGGAGAACTTCATTCCACGACCGCGCCACAGGGAACGTTGTTCTGCGTCCAGACGTGTCAGTTGTCTTTGTTGATTGCGCGACGCGCGCAACTGCCTTCTTGATTGCGCGATCCGCGCAACTCTCATTCGTATTTCGCGACCCGCCAACTGTTGTCTCAGCTATGAGACTTTCGCAATTGAATCAGTTGGTTGCACGATCCGCGCAAGTGACTTCCCAGTTACGCGATCCGCGCAAGTAACTTCTCAGTTACGCGATCCGCGCAACTGTCTTCCTCCAGTATTTTCGCTGAATGTCAATCTTTCCTTTTCATGATGATCATTTTTATGTCCCAGCATAAACTAAAAGTAGAACTTGAAAAAGTTTTTTCATCAACATCTCGTTTTTCTAATTGTTTTGAAAAAACAAAATTAGATTTAAGTTTTAAATCTTTTGAATTCCAAAAAGTTTAAAACAGAAAATGAGAAACTAGAACTTGAAGTTTCTTCCCTTCTGAGTTCAAGCAATACTTGGAAATATACCCTTGGTGACCAAAAACTTGAAAAATTGTTAACCTCATCAAGGAGATGTGATGACAAATCAGGTCTGGGTTATATTAAAAATAACTTTTTGAAAACCAAGGATTCGAATCCAATCTTTGTAAGAGTAAAATCCTCGAACTCTAAAGGAAAGACTCTCAGAGATTCAAATTGTAATGATTTCAAAAATTCAAAAACTTTTCATGTCTCTAAAATAAATAATAATGCGATCAGCTATAAACATCAAAGATATAATAAACCTCTCTTAGCTAAAAAAAATTTTGTGGACTTGCTTAAAGAGCTATTGAAATCTAACTCAAATAAGATAGGAGTATATAGAAAAAGAAGAAATCCTAACTCCCAAATACACCAAAAAATAAGAGATCCTCCTAAACCGATAACCGTAATGAAATAGGTTCCAAAGGTTAAGTGTCTTATTGCACACACAACTTTCAAAGCTATTAGCCATTCAAGATGGTACCTGGATAGTGGATGTTCGATACACATGACAGGTGATAAGGTGATATTCTCAAACATCGATGTAACACCCCGGATTTTTTCCAACCTGGGATTAGACGTCCTTAGGAAATGGGTCGATCCTAACAACTTATTAACTTGTCAAAACTCAGTCCCAAAGGCTAAAATCGCTTGTGAACCCATTTCTTTCACAAATCCCACCCTTCACCACCTTGTTCTTTCATTTTTTCTAAGCACTTTCATCCTAGACACTATTTTAAACTAGCTAAGTAGTATAACTTGGATTACTTTATATACAAACTACAAAGGACTAAGTACCACCTCAGACCGAAATCACCCAGGACTAAATCCTTTAGAAATTAGGCGAGAATTAGTTAGTGTTAAACTAGAATACCTGTGAAATTAGCACCAATCACTTTAAATACAATCCGCAAGATCCAAAACTTGTAGAATCATTGACGCTACATTACCCTAAAATTTAGAATCAATCTCATTACCCGGCTGCTCTCGGGAGCATCTTGAAACTCCGTATCAGATCTGGACCGCACGTCGGAAGTCCGACTAACACGAAGTTAAACAATTAGGACCGCCTTGCTGGGCTTGACAACCATCTCGGAAATCAAATCCAGATAGTGTCCCTGCGCTATTCGCTTGAGCTCGGAGTGAAGAGTGTGAGAAATGTGAAATTAATTCAAAATAAAATATCTCAAATAGTAATCTGGCACCTCTCGCTTGCGGATCAGTTTTAAGTAACCAGACCGTCAAAATCAGACCAAATTACACCCTCGGATCAGGAGAAATTTCATACACATATCCATGTACTCGGAATCTCCGATCGAGATCCGTTGACCGTTGAACTGAAACTGGTCCGCCACGCGTGATCTGGAATCCCGACTGAAATGAAAACTTAACTCCACCTAGATCCAAGGTTAGTGAGCTTAAGTCTGACCTTTGGCTCAAGGAGGCCCGCCAGAAGTCCTCTGTTGAGCTGAAACTGACTCGCTTTGGTTATAACCTAAGTATACTTTGACCCGGAGTCTATTTCGGTTTAGGCTATATAATGACCTTAAACCCTCTCTCATTGCAGTCATACGAATTTGAGAAAAACCCTAGACAGAGAAGAGAGAAAAGAGAGAGAAAGTGTGGGAGCAGTGGGAGAATCTCCCTACCACTCTTCCCTGCTGCTATACGTGTTTAACCGCCTCGTTCTAATCGCTTTCCCGGCGTTTCCTTCTCCGTTTCTAGGTAAGAAACCCTAACCCTAAACTGATTTGGGGTTTTGATAGTTGTAGGTTATGAAATAGCTAACCTATTTAATTCCATAGGTTGCCAAACTGCCGTATACAAAAGCTTAGCAGTTCTATCGACTCTGTTACGATTCTACGACAAAAGGTGCGGACTTTAGGTGTATAAGTTATGGTTTTCAACGCTTTCAATGTCAGATAATGATAGATTCATGATCTGCATGCAATTGCACATGTATAAAGTACTGTCCGTTTTTCGTTTTGATTAAAGATGAAAAATATGGAATTTTACATACTCTAGGTATTTGTAGAAAGTACCGTATACGTATAAATTTTGGAAATGTTTTTGCCATGATTATTTGATGTATGAATATATTATATATGGATAAAATACTTGCTTGGCGAAAGGGCTCGCCCTAATACATGTTTTGCTAATATACACTATGTATGTTGAAATAGTGTATTCTAAGTGTTTGTGAAAATGGCTGAATGAGTGTAGAATTCTCATTCGTGCTCGCCATGACTAATTGTCACGAATATATGATTGTTGTATTGGCGATATCCTTTTGACAAAAGGATTTACCCCGAATCACGCCACGGCCACTATACACTATATATGTTGAAATATGTAGCCCAAGTGTTTGTGAAAGTGTTCAAATGAATATGGAGCTTAGATTCCTACTTTCCATGACTATCCGTCGTGGGTGTACACGTGTTATGATTGGGGCAACTCCCTAGTGAAAGGATTTGGCCTAATGCTTATGTGATCAACATATGTCATATATGTTGATGTATGTATTTTTAAAGTATTTGTTGAAATGTCTGAATGAGTAGTAGTTAGTAAATTGTAATGTTTAAGGGTGTTGAGATATGATTCTCAACTCCTTTAACTATGTGTATGATTTTCTTGGATAGTTGTGTGATTAGGAATTTAATATGTACAAACTCATGCTTGTGTTGTGCTTCATAACATGCTCAAATGATTGTATGATTTTATCTATGTGATGCATATGTTTAAATTCAGGTTTACGTTGTTATGATCCGTCATGGGTGATGGGGGAGTGGAGCAACGAGTGCGTGCAACAGCCCTGGTAGCCCTAAACGGATAATATCAGGCCTTCATTGTATGATTTGAATCTTGATCCATTACTGCTTTAACTATCTGAAATTGATTGTGTTTGGGGCTATGATTATAGTCTAGGTAATCGGAAACGAAAATGAATGCGTGGCTGAGATTCATTTGCCACGTGAGATGTGTTCGACGAACCCGAGTCGTACTTCAGTTGGCGATAGTGGTTGGCCACACGAAGTGCTTATGCGCTTCATATCGTTCAACTTGTTGTGCGCTCGAGCTAGCCAAGCTCGTCTAGTAACCCGATCTGTCTAATGTATGTTCACCATGTTTGGACGCTACTGCTTGAACCTAGGGTACCAAACTTACCAGTGAAATCCCTTTTAACCATGGTACCTCCATCCGCTAAGACTCATGAGTCGGGCATGGTGGTATGGGACACTGTGGTCGAGCCGTCGGCCTACGTTGGGGCTACGTGCCTCCCCGTAGTGACCAGTGAACAACCAGACTCGTGAGCCGATTATGGTGCTATGGGACACTATATTCAAGCTGTCGACACCTACAGGGAGAGCCGAATACGGTGAGACCTGTATTCGTGCTGACAGGCGACGAGTCCTCCGTAGTGTCTTCGAGTATACTCTAAGGTCTGTGATTGGTGACCAGCCCTTCACAGCAACTAGAGCATGAGTTAAGCCGAGTACAGTGAGATTTGTAATCGAGCTGACGGCCAGCGATTGAGCCAAGTACGTTGAGACCTGTATTCTAGCTGACGGTCAGCAATTGAGCCGTATACGGTGAGATTTGTATCCGTGCTGACGGGTGACGAGCCCATTGTGATTCCTTCATTATGCCTCTCAAACCATAATATCGTATGAGATTAACTAAGACTGACAACCCTATAATGGATCATGTTTGGGAATTATACAAGGGAGGTACCTTAGTTTCTCAATACTGCTATTTGAAATGGACTAATAATTACTCGGTAATCATGTTCATCATCGCACTGCATGTGCCTGGTAGATGTGGAGCACTGAGGGATGAACGCATTCGCGAACGTAAGATGGTGTCGCATGAGGGTGGTTTGGCAAGGGCATATGTAACGCCCTGAAAATCGGGGGTCGAGCATAAACTCAACTCCCGAGTTCCAGAACATCACTTATGCAACAAAATGAATGATGATTGAATGTTGACTGTATTCGTGCATTGAACATGAATGAGATTAAGCCAAAACAACATATCATACTCCAGAGACAGTTAAATTTGCAAGCGGAAGACTGTGATAGACAGATAAAATATATAAACTATGATGAGTCTCCAGAGTGTGATAACATTACCAGGTTAAATAATTACAAGTACAGTTCTAAAATATACCAAATGTGAGGAAGTGTAATGTCTCCTATCCCAAGTACCGTAGCCTCTTCAATACAATACCAGGTCTTCATAGACCTGTCAGAGATTACATGTAGGAGAACTCCTCCTCAACATCAAGGTAGTAGTTCGGCTCTGCTTCATAAGCATCGCCAACACCTGAAACTCAACAAATCTGGTTGTTGTTGCAAACACCGTTCCGTAACGTGGGAGTGAGTGATCAACTCAGTGGAATAGTAAAGCATAGGTTAACATGTTATCAACTCAGTCAAGCAGTAATGATAAAGCAGTACAATCAAACAATTCTAACTACTCTTATTTAATGCAAGTATGAAATGACATGATGTATGCCCTTGTCAAACCACCCTCATGCGATATCATCTTACGTTCGCGAATGCATCCATCCCTCAGTGTACCAGGCACATGCAGTGCGATGATGAGCATGATTACCGAGTAATTATTAGTTCATTTCAAACAGCAGTATTGGGAAACTAAGGTACCTCCCTTGTATCATTCCCAAACATGATCCATTCTAGGGTCGTCAATCCTAGTTAATCTCATACGGTATTATGGTTCGAGAGGCATCGCGAAGGCATCGCAAAGGGCTCGTCACCCGTCAGCACGGATACAGATCTCATCGTATGCGGCTCAATTGCTGACCGTTAGCTCTAGTACAGGTCTCACCGTACTCGGCTCAATCGCTGGCCGTCAGCTCGAATACAGGTCTCACCGTACTCGGCTCAACTCATACTCTAGTTGCTGTGAAGGGCTCGTCGCCAATCATAGACCTTGGAGTATACTCGAAGACACTACAGAGGACTCGTCGCCCGTCAGCACGAGTACAGGTCTCACCGTACTCAGCTCTCGCCGTAAGTGTCGACAGCTCGAATACAGTGTCCCATACCACCATATTCGGCTCACGAGTTTGGTTGCTCAATGGTCACTACGGGGAGGCACGTGGCCCCAGCATAGGCCGACAGCTTGACCACGGTGTCCCATGCCACCATGCCCGGCTCATGAGTCTTAGCGGAACGAGGTACCATGGTTAAAAGGGATTTCACTGGTAAGTTTGGTACCCTAGGTTCAAGTAGTAGCGTCCAAACATGGTGAACATACATAAGACAGATCGGGTTACTTGACGAGCTCGGCTAGCTCGAGCGCACAACAAGTTGAACGACATGAAGTGCATAAGCACTTCTCGTGGCCAACCACTATCGTCAACCGAAGTACGACTCGGGTTCGTCGAACACATCTCACGTGGCAAATGAATCACAGCCACAGATGCAATTCTGGTACCGATTGTCTGGACTATAATCATAGCCCCAAACACAATCAAGTGCAGATAGATAAAGCAGTAGTGGATCAAGATTCAACTCATACAATCAAGGTCTGGTATTATCCGTTTAGGGCTGCCAGGGCTGTTGCACGCACTCGTTGCTCCACTCCCCCATCACCCATGACGGATCATACAACGTAAATATAAATTTAAACATATGCATTACATAGTTAAAATCATAAAGCAGTTGAGCATGTTATGAATCACAACACAAGCATGAGTTTGTACATGTTCAATTCCTAATCACACAACTATCCAAGGAGATCATACACATAGTTAAAAGAGGTTGAGAATCATATCTCAACACCCTTATACATTACAATTTGTTAACTACTACTCATTCAGACATTTCAAGAAACACTTAAACAAACATACATCAACATACATGACATATGTCGATCACATAGGCATTAGGCCAAATCCTTTCACTAGGGAGTTGCCCCAATCATAACACGCGTACACCCACGACGGATAGTCATGGCAAGCAGGAATCCAAGTTCCATATTCATTCAGCCATTTCCACAAACACTTGGGCCACACATTTTAGCATATATAGTGTATATTGGCCGTGGCGTGATTTAGGGCAAATCCTTTCGTCGAAGGGGTATCGCCAATACAACAATCATGAATCCATGACAATTAGTCATGGCGAGCACGACTGAGAATTCTATACTCATTCAGTCATTTTCACAAACACTTAGAATACACTATTACAACATACATGGTGTATGTTAGCAAAACATGTATTAGGGATATCCTTTAGCCAAACGAGTATTTTATCCATGTATAATATATTACTACAACAAATAATCATGATAAATACATCTCCAAAATTTATACGTATATAGTATTTTCTAGAATACGCAATTTCAACATACATAGTGTATATAAGTAAAACATGTGTTTAGGCGAATCCTTTTGCCAAATAAGTATTTTATCCATATATCGTATATCCATATAACAAATAAACATGTCAAACATATTTCCAAAAAATATACGTATACCGTACTTTCTACAAATACCTAGAGTATGTAGAATTCCATATTTTTCATCTTTAATCGAAACAGAAAACAGACAGCACTTTGTACATGTGCAATTGCATGCAGATCCTGAATCTATCATTATCTGACATTGAAAGCGTTGAAAACCATAACCTATACACCTAAAGTCCGCACCTTTTGTCGTAGAATCGTAACAGAGTCGATGGGTTTGCTAAGCTTCCGTATTCGGCAGTTTGGCAACCTATAGAACGAAATAGGTTAGCTATTTCACAACCTACAACTGTCTAAACTCCAAAATAGATTAGGGTTAGGGTTCCTTACCTAGAAATGACGCCGGAAACGCCGGAAAAGCGATGAGAATCAGGCGGTGGAGCCCGAATAGCGGCAGGGAAGAGTGGCAGGGAGATTCTCCCACTGCTCCCACACTTTCTCTCTTTTCTCTCTCTTTTCTCTCTCTCAATCTCAAATTCGTATGGCTGCCATGAGAGAGGGTTTAAGGTCCTTATATAGCCTAAAAATTCACCGAAATAGACTTATGTTCAAAGTATACTTACATTATAACCAAATCGGCATTGTTTCAGCTCAAAAGAGGGTTTCTGGCGGGCCTCCTTGAGCCAAAGGTCGGACTTAAGCTCACTAACGCTGGATCTACATTCTATTAAGTTTTCATTTCAGTGGGATTTCCAGATCACGCGTGGCGGACCAGCAGTTCAACGGTTAGCGGATCTCGATCGGAGATTCCGAGTACATGTAAATGTGTATGAAATTTCTCCTGATCCGAGGGTGTAATTTGGTCTGATTCTGACGGTCTGGTTGCTTAATACTGATCCGCAAGCGAGAGGTGCCAGATTACTATTCAAGATATTTTATTTTGAAATTATTTCACATTTCTCACACTCTTCACTCTGAGCTTAAGCGAATAGCGCTGGGACACTATCTGGATTTGATTTCCGAAATGGTTGTCAAGCCCAGCGAGGCGGTCCTAGATCCTTAACTTCGTGTTAATCGGACTTCCGACGTACGGTCCAGATCCGATACGGAGTTTCGAGATGCTCCCGTGAGCAGCCGGGTAATGAGATTGATCCTAAGTTTTAGGGTAACCTAGCGTCAATGATTCTACAAGTTTTGGGTCTTGCAGATCATATTTAAAGTGATTGGTGCTAATTTCACAGGCACTCTAGTTTAACATTAGCTAAATCTCGCCTAATTTCTAAAGGATTTAATCCTGTAAGATTTCTGTCTGAGATGGTACTTAGGCCTTTGTAGTTTGTATATAAAGTGATCCAAGTTTTACTACTTAGCTAGTTTAAGTTAGTGTCTAGGGCGAAAGTGTTTTGAAAAATTGAAAGCACAAGGTAGTGAAGGGTGGGATTTGTTAAGAAAATGGTTTAAAAAGGGATTTGAGGCTTTAATTGAGCGTTTGGGAAGTTAAACCTGTGTTAGGATTGACCCATCGCCTAAGGACGTCTAATTCCAGGTTGGCAAAAATCCGGGATGTTACAATCTACCCCCCTTAAAAAAAAATTTCGTCCCCGAAATTGCCTAAGGGTAATAAGGAAAGATTTAATTATTTCTTTTGCCGAAGTTTTATTAATTTGGAGTTTCTACGCTTGGTAGGGTATATACCAGCTGGTTCATTTTAGTTTACCCCCCTTAAAACTTAATTCTTTATCCATTTCTCATACCCTGATGGTTTGCTATAATTTATTTCTTTACCTATTTGGAGTCTTGACGATAATTCCCACAATTTAGAGTAAGATAGTTGTTTTCATTGTTTGACCAACACGGAGAGACGATAATAGTGGGCTCGATCCCGATACATCGATCATCTACCTGACCAGGGTAGAAGGCTCATCGTATCCCTTCCCAGTCCTAGTAGATCCTGGTCTTCTGCTCGGTCAAGCAGAGAGTCCATTGGTAGTCACCCAGGATTGAGAATTGGGTCAAGCCGCGAATGCTTCGCAGTTTATATTTCAGTACTCCGTAGTCCGATCACTCTAAAAACTTAGGGAATGCCCACCACAGGAAGGTTCAAATTGTCTATTTCTAAGGTTGCCCTTTTTAGGTCTTAGTCTAAGAGAGTCATCGTTATTATCTATGTCAAAGGAAATGGTGAATCAAATCTTACTAGATCATCCTAAAACGGTTCCTTATAGTAGAACTTGCTAGGGCTTCTATAATGTTCGTACTCAATGAGCACCGTTTCGATCCTGGGCCAGTGGGGTAGGGTCCACCATGTTTCCGTTACGCCACCCAGATCAAAGAGGTGTAATTTAAGACCTATCCTTGACATGAAATGGGAAATACATTGGTCTGACTTTCATCGACGATGTGTACTATGGCATTGATACCTATGGTTACAGAAGGGAGCTAAAGATGATGGGTATTGTGGTTGATTGCAGGGACAGGTGTGAGTTTGAGGCAAGATGCCTAATTCTACTAAAGGACTTTTATTACGATCTCAACTTACCCTCTCTAGTCATGTCTAGTTTATTACTGTAAGATAATTTTATGCATTATTAGTACAAAGGTATTTAGAAAGAATAGGTCAACAGGCAGACTATTTTTCTAAGTTCATATGTACAATATGTATGCTATAATGATATGAGATTCGAGACCTAATTCCTAATTGTCTGTTGCCCATTTGGGTAATTCCTTAGGCCTAAAAGACAAAGTCGCTATCGGCTATATACTTCTAATACTTTTCAAAGACGAAGTTATAAACTTTTAGTTGCAAGTGGTTCGGCCAACATGGAAGAAAGTTGCGTAGTGGGTCTGAGTCGGTTAAGCCGAATAACTAAGTCTATTATTCAATTGGCTTAGCATAATTAATTAGTAGCAACGTATGCGTAGCGGTAATCCACTAGTTGTGATCCAAAGTCTATGCCTCTACGCTAGATGATTTCACTTCATTTCTAATACAAGGAAGAGTTTTGTCACTTAGGGTCAAAGTTGTCTAATTGGAACTGAGTTGTCTGTAGTTGAATTTAACTACGCCCGAGCATTTCAAATATGCTCATACCAGCTAAGAGGATCCTAAGGTTCACATTATTAATTTGTTGGATTTCCTCTACGGTCAGGTCTGTCGAAATCTAGGAGCACTGCTCTAGGTCCAAAACTCCAAGGGTCTATTTGCCAAACAACCATTTACTCCAAAAGCTTAAGCTATCAGAGTGCGGTGGGTTAATGTATATCAAGGGACTTTATCACTTCAACACTATTTGGCCAGTGGTCTTAAGTTGTATTAAATGGGACTGCATTACTAATTCTACTTTGGGATTGGGAATGACATGTTTGGTAGGAGGGTGGGTGGGATAAAAATTAATTTTATAGGCTTTGGAAAGTGAGCCTCGTGTGGGAACGCGCGAGATGGGAGTTCCAAATCCCAGGATAATGAATTTCTAAGTGTTATTTGAAAGGAAATCTCGGAATTTACTTTTAATTGCGTACATTCTAAACATGGTGTTGGAAAACATGGGATACACCGAATCTAGGGACCATATCTACACATACATTTATTATTACTTATACAATTCTATTCAACTAACTCACCTAATGCAGTTTGACCGAACGGGCCCTAAAGGGAGAAAAGGGGATGGAGTTTTGGTTCTCCATAGATTTGGTTCTCATCAGGGGTTGTAGAGGCCCAACTGACAAGAAAGAAAGAAAGGAAAATGAAGAAAATGGATGGGTTAGAGGGCTTGCCCGATTTTGAGCTCCAAGTGGGCGTGTGGGAGTCCAAATGAGGGAAACGGAGAGGGTAGGGAGGAAGGAACTGCTGTGGATGATGGGAATGGATGGGTTGTGGTCGAAATCAACAGATAGGACGATCGGAAGGGTGGTTTTGAAGAGAAACAGCCAGTTGGAGAGAGAAAACGGCTTGGAGGGGAGGTTTGTGAAGGAAGTGGTGCTTGGGAGGGTTTTCGATGGAGGGGACATCATCAGGGGGGTCCCACAACCCCCAAACTTGGTCGGCCCGAGCCGCCGGCCCGGCCCATCAAAAAAAGCGGCGAGGCCTCGCCGACCTGGCGGGGACCTCTCCAAAATTTTTTGAAAATTTTGAAATGGGGCCCCACGGTTGTGATCCTCCAGTCCCCTGGGCCCCAAAAATCACTGGGTCCCACCTTGGATCCCTCCGGAAGTGCTCCGTTTGGCCCCCTGATCCCGATTCGTTCCATTTCGGGTAGTTTCGGGATAATCGGGCGTAACTTGCAATCCGGAATGAGTTATCTGACATAAAATATATGAATTAACCCCGCTACGCCAGGTTGCGCAGCCCAGAATTTCTCCGATTGATGGTCATTTCCCCGTTTCAATTTCGTTTTGCTAAAAATGGTAGTTTTAGTTTAATTACTCTTCATCGGTCGAGCTTTAGGAGTTACGCCCATCATGCAAAGGACTTAGAATAATTAGGAGGACGGTTTGGTGAAGCCAAATAGGACACTTACAATTTTTGGCTGAGAACCTTGCGCACTAGTAGACATCAAGACCTTATAGTAAGTCGCGAATTCTAGGAGTTTTAATTGTAGTTTGTTTCTGATTTCATTCTCATTACTTGGTGTCCTTATTTAAAGGGTTGTAAACTCATTTTTATGCATTCATTAATCAATTTTGAATGTATTAGAATTTATTTATATTGTCTGCTTTCTTTCCTCATGGATTCGGGAAGTCTTTGTGAGGAGTCCAGAGAAGCTCCGAGGATTCGGAGTAGTTATGATCATCACTCTTATCCCGTATTCTACCAATTTTCAACAGTTGGGGTGAGGTGGATTGTAATCTAGAAGCATCTATAGACGGTCTAGGAATGTTTTAAGGTCGACCCGTGCGACCATGGTCTATGTTTCGTCGCTCCCTCCTAAGTCAGAGTGCATCAGTGTGCGTCGTGTGACCATAACCCAGGTCCGGTTTAATCCAAATTATGCTCTGATACCATCTTGTAACGCCCTGAAAATCGGGGGTCGAGCATAAACTTAACTCCCGAGTTCCAGAACATCACATATGCAACAAAATTAATGATGATTGAATGTTGACTGTATTCGTGCATTGAACATGAGTGAGATTAAGCCAAAACAACATATCATACTCCAGAGACAGTTAAATTTGCAAGCGGAAGACTGTGATAGATAGATAAAATATATAAACTATGATGAGTCTCCAGAGTGTGATAACATTACCAGGTTAAATAATTACAAGTACAGTTCTAAAATATACCAAATGTGAGGAAGTGTAATGTCTCCTATCCCAAGTACCGTAGCCCCGTCAATACAATACCAGGTCTTCATAGACCTGTCAGAGATTACATGTAGGAGAACTCCTCCTCAACATCAAGGTAGTAGTTCGGCTCTGCTTCATAAGCATCGCCAACACCTGAAACTCAACAAATCTGGTTGGTGTTGCAAACACCGTCCCGTAACGTGGGAGTGAGTGATCAACTCAGTGGAACAGTAAAGCATAGGTTAACATGTTATCAACTTAGTCAAGCAGTAATGATAAAGCAGTACAATCAAACAATTCTAACTACTCTTATTTAATGCAAGTATGAAATGACATGATGTATGCCCTTGCCAAACCACCCTCATGCGACATCATCTTACGTTCGCGAATGCATCCATCCCTCAGTGTTCCACATCTACCAGGCACATGTAGTGCGATGATGAGCATGATTACCGAGTAATTATTAGTTCATTTCAAACAGCAATATTGGGAAACTAAGGTACCTCCCTTGTATCATTCCCAAACATGATCCATTCTAGGGTCGTCAATCCTAGTTAATCTCATACGGTATTATGGTTCGAGAGGCATCACGAAAGCATCGCAAAGGGCTCGTCACCTGTCAGTACGGATACAGATCTCACCGTATGCGGCTCAATTGCTGACCGTTAGCTCGAGTACAGGTCTCATCGTACTCGGCTCAATCGCTGGCCGTCAGCTCGAATACAGGTCTCACCGTACTCGGCTCAACTCATACTCTAGTTGCTGTGAAGGGCTCGTCGCCAATCACAGACCTTGGAGTATACTCGAAGACACTACAGAGGACTCGTCGCCCGTCAGCACGAGTACAGGTCTCACCGTACTCAGCTCTCGCCGTAAGTGTCGACAGCTCGAATACAGTGTCCCATACCACCGTATTCGTCTCACGAGTTTGGTTGCTCAATGGTCACTACGGGGAGGCACGTGGCCCCAGCATAGGCCGACAGCTCGACCACGGTGTCCCATACCACCATGCCCGACTCATGAGTCTTAGCGGATCGAGGTACAATGGTTAAAAGGGATTTCACTGATAAGTTTGGTACCCTAGGTTCGAGCATTAGCGTCCAAACATGGTGAACATACATAAGACAGATCGGGTTACTTGACGAGCTCGCCTAGCTCGAGCGCACAACAAGTTGAACGACATGAAGTGCATAAGCACTTCGCGTGGCCAACCACTATCGTCAACCGAAGTACGACTCGGGTTCGTCGAACACATCTCACGTGGCAAATGAATCACAGCCACGGATGCAATTCTGGTACCGATTGTCTGGACTATAATCATAGCCCCAAACATAATCAAGTGCAGATAGATAAAGCAGTAGTGGATCAAGATTCAACTCATACAATCAAGGTCTGGTATTATCCGTTTAGGGCTGCCAGGGCTGTTGCACGCACTCGTTGCTCCACTCCCCCATCACCCATGACGGATCATACAACGTAAATATAAATTTAAACATATGCATTACATAGTTAAAATCATAAAGCAGTTGAGCATGTTACGAATCACAACACAAGCATGAGTTTGTACATGTTCAATTCCTAATCACACAACTATCCAAGGAGATCATACACATAGTTAAAAGAGGTTGAGAATCATATCTCAACACCCTTATACATTACAATTTGCTAACTACTAGTCATTCAGACATTTCAAGAAACACTTAAACAAACATACATCAACATACATGACATACGTCGATCACATAGGCATTAGGCCAAATCCTTTCACTAGGGAGTTGCCCCAATCATAACACGCATACACGGATAGTCATGGCAAGCAGGAATCCAAGTTCCATATTCATTCAGCCATTTCCACAAACACTTGGGCCACACATTTTAGCATATATAGTGTATATTGGCCGTGGCGTGATTTAGGGCAAATCCTTTCGTCAAAGGGGTATCGCCAATACAACAATCATGAATCCATGACAATTTGTCATGGCGAGCACGACTGAGAATTCTATACTCATTCAGTCATTTTCACAAACACTTAGAATACACTATTACAACATACATGGTGTATGTTAGCAAAACATGTATTAGGGCTATCCTTTAGCCAAACGAGTATTTTATCAATGTATAATATATTACTACAACAAATAATCATGATAAATACATCTCCAAAATTTATACGTATACAGTATTTTCTAGAATACGCAATTTCAACATACAGTGTATATAAGTAAAACATGTCTTTAGGCGAATCCTTTTGCCAAATAAGTATTTTATCCATATATCGTATATCCATATAACAAATAAACATGTCAAACATATTTCCAAAAAATATACGTATACCGTACTTTCTACAAATACCTAGAGTATGTAGAATTCCATATTTTTCATCTTTAATCGAAACGGAAAACAGACAGCACTTTGTACATGTGCAATTGCATGCAGATCATGAATCTATCATTATCTGACATTGAAAGCGTTGAAAACCATAACCTATACACCTAAAGTCCGCACCTTTTGTCGTAGAATCGTAACAGAGTCGATGGGTTTGCTAAGCTTCCGTATTCGGCAGTTTGGCAACCTATAGAACGAAATAGGTTAGCTATTTCACAACCTACAACTGTCTAAACTCCAAAATAGATTAGGGTTAGGGTTCCTTACCTAGAAATGACGCCGGAAACGCCGGAAAAGCGATGAGAATCAGGCGGTGGAGCCCGAATAGCGGCAGGGAAGAGTGGCAGGGAGATTCTCCCACTGCTCCCACACTTTCTCTCTCTTTTCTCTCTTTTCTCTCTCTCAATCTCAAATTCGTATGGCTGCCATGAGAGAGGGTTTAAGGTCCTTATATAGCATAAAAATTCACCGAAATAGACTTATGTTCAAAGTATACTTACATTATAACCAAATCGGCATTGTTTCAGCTCAAAAGAGGGTTTCCGGCGGGCCTCCTTGAGCTAAAGGTCGGACTTAAGCTCACTAACGCTGGATCTACATTCTATTAAGTTTTCATTTCAGTGGAATTTCCAGATCACGCGTGGCGGACCAGTTTCAGTTCAACGGTTAGCGGATCTCGATCGGAGATTCCGAGTACATGTAAATGTGTATGAAATTTCTCCTGATCCGAGGGTGTAATTTGGTCTGATTCTGACGGTCTGGTTGCTTAATACTGATCCGCAAGCGAGAGGTGCCAGATTACTATTCAAGATATTTTATTTTGAAATTATTTCACATTTCTCACACTCTTCACTCTGAGCTCAAGCGAAAAGCGCTGGGACACTATCTGGATTTGATTTCCGAGATGGTTGTCAAGCCCAGCGAGGCGGTCCTAGATCCTTAACTTCGTGTTAATCGGACTTCCGACGTGCGGTCCAGATCCGATACGGAGTTTCGAGATGCTCCCATGAGCAGCCGGGTAATGAGATTGATCCTAAGTTTTAGGGTAACCTAGCGTCAATGATTCTACAAGTTTTGGGTCTTGCAGATCATATTTAAAGTGATTGGTGCTAATTTCACAGGCACTCTAGTTTAACACTAGCTAAATCTCGCCTAATTTCTAAAGGATTTAGTCCTGTAAGATTTCTGTCTGACATGGTACTTAAGCCTTTGTAGTTTGTATATAAAGTGATCCAAGTTTTACTACTTAGCTAGTTTAAGTTAGTGTCTAGGGCGAAAGTGTTTTGAAAAATTGAAAGCACAAGGTAGTGAAGGGTGGGATTTGTGAAGAAAATGGTTTAAAAAGGGATTTGAGGCTTTAATTGAGCATTTAGGAAGTAAACCTGTGTTAGGATTGACCCATCGCCTAAGGACGTCTAATTCCAGGTTGGCAAAAATCCGGGATGTTACAGCATACATCATGTCATTTCGTACTTGCATTAAATAAGAGTAGTTAGAATTATTTGATTGTACTGTTTTATCATTACTGGTTGACTGAATTGATAACATGTTAACTTGTGCTTTATTGTTCCACTGAGTTGATCACTCACTCCCACGTTACGGGACGGTGTTCCGAACACCCACTAGACTTTGTCTGATTGCAGATGGCGACGCTACTCCTGAGGCGGAGCCGGACTTTTGTGACGACGATGATGCTTTCTCGTATTTGCAGTTTTCGGGCGGCTTCATGTGAGTCGTGCCTTGATCGACGGGGTTACAGGGATGTTGACTAGATGACACTACACATTTGGTATCATTTGAATTGTACTTGTAATTCTTTAACCTGGTAACCTTATCACACTCTGGAGACTTACCATAGTTTTTATATTTATATATCTATCACAGTCTTCCGCTTGCAATTTAACTGTCTCTGGAGTATGATATGTTGTTTTGGCTTAATCTCACTCATGTTCAATGCACTAAACAGACAACATTCAATCATCATTCATTTTGTTGTATAAGTGATGCGTTGGAACTCGGGAGTTGAGTTTATGCTCGACCCCCGATTTTCAGGGTGTTACAATCGACGAAATAAATAGCGGCTCAGTTACATTTGAAGATGAAAGCAATTATAAGATAATTGGCAAAGGTAATGTACAACTTCCTAACTTGCCCCTCTTCAAAAATGTGTTTTATATTGAAGTATTAAAATATAGTCTTTTGAGCATATCTCAGATCTGTGATAATAAGCATAGTATAAAATTTTCAGATCACAGATGTGAGATTATAAATGAGAAAAGTAGTGTAATATTAAATGGTTGCAAAACATCTGAAATTGATAACTCTTGCTCAACAAACCATTCATGTTACATGGTCCAAACAGACGAGACTGAACTATGGCATAAACATCTCGGACATGTAAACTATAGAGATCTATATAAATTGAGCGAAAGAGATCACTTATGTGGCCTACCCAAACTGAAAAAGACAGAAGAGGTGTATGGCGCATGTCAAATTGGCAACCAAATTAGGAGTAGTCACAAGAAAGTGAACTCTTTAGCCATGGATAAACTTCTTGAAGTTCTCCATATGGACTTAATCGGACCAACTAGAACGGAGAGTAGAGGTGGAAAGCAATATTTTCTGGTTGTAGTTGATGATGACTACATTAGATATACATGGGTAGTCTTTCTAAGAAAAAAATCAGATACTCTTGATGAAGTCAGAAAAAATTTAAAACGTATTAAGACTGAAAAAGAGTTATTTGTGGTCAAAATAAGAATTGATCATGGTACCGAATTTGAAAATAATAATTTTGAGAAGTACTGCAATGATCATGGTATATCGCATGATTTCTCTTATCCAAAAACACCTCAACAAAATGGAATTATTGAAAGAAAAAATTGAATTCTTCAAGAGATGGCTAGTGTATTGCTAAATAGGATTAATCTACCAAAAAATTCATAGGCTGAAGCTGTTAGTACTACTTGCTATATAATAAATCATGTTTACATTAAAAAACCTAAAAACGAAACAACTTATGAATTATGGTTTAATAAAAAGCCCACAGTTAAATATTTTCAAACTTTTGGAAGCAGATGTTTTATATTACGTGATTGAGAAAATTTGAGAAAATTTAAAGCTAAGAGTGTGAGGGAATATTTCTTGGTTATGCTCTAAATAGTCGAGCATACCGTGTTCTTAACAAAAGAACTGGGGTGGTACAAGAATCTATAAATGTTGTAATAGATGACCAACATATCATAACCAGTCCTAAACAAGATGATGATGATGATGTCAATTTGATTAATATACATGACTCTTCATCTAAATTAGACAATACTGAGTTAAGGTTAGTTAAAGGCCATTCGACTCATCAAATACTTAGTAACCCTCACACTAGCGTTCAGACAAGAATACAACTAGAAAATATATGTAATCCCAAAGTGAACTAGGCAATGTAAATGAAGCATATGCTGATAAAAATTGGATTAATGTCATGTAAGAAGAATTAAATCAATTCATTAGAAATGATGAACATGTGATTGGAACCAAGTGGATTTTAAAAAATAAAACTGTTGAAATGGAAAATATTATTAGAAATAAGTCATGACTGATTGTATAAGGGTATTCTTAAATAGAAGGTATTGATTATGATGAACCTTTGCACCAGTTGTGCACCTTTAATCAATCAAACTATTTATTTCCATTACATGCTATAAAAAATTTAAAATTTATCAAATGGATGTCAAAAGTACATTTAACCAAAGGGTTTTGAAGATCCCAAACTTCCAAATCATGTTTACCATCTTAAAAAGGCTCTTTACGATTTGAAACAAGCTCCAGAGCATGGTATGAAAAATTGACTAAATATTTACTTAGTCATAATTTTCTTATGGGTAGTGTTGAAAAAACTCTATTCGTCAAGAAACATAATGATCATATCTTGATAGTTCAGATCGATGTTGACGATATCATTTATGGATTTACATGGGCTAACTTATCTATTGAGTTTGCAGATCTAATGAAAACCAAGTTTGAAATGAGTATGGTCGGGGAACTAACCTATTTCCTTGGATTATAAGTAAAACAACTTAAAGATGAAATCTTCATCTCACAAACCAAATATGCATTGAGTCTTGTAAAAAGGTTTGGTTTTGAGAACGGTAAAAAATTCGATACTCTAATGAGTACGACACTTAAACTCTCAAAAGATAAATCAGGTAAAAGTGTAGACTCTCGTCTATATCAAATTATGATCGGTAGTCTTCTGTGCTTAATTGCTAGTAAACTTGATATTGCATTTAGTGTTGGAATATGTGCTAGATATGAATCTAATCTTAAAGAATCACATTTTACTGTTGTTAAATGGATTATCAGATATGTCGCAAGTTCTGTGAACTTAAGACTATGGTATCCACATGATACATCTGTATAAATTACTGGATATACAGATTCAGATTGGGCAGGAAATGTTGATGATAGAAAATCTAAACTGCTTAGTATCTTGGCTGTGTAAGAAACAAAATTTCGTCTCTCTCTCTACGACTAAAGCTGATATATTGCAGCAGGAAATGCTTGCACTCAGCTAATTTCGATGAAAAGAATGCTAGCTAATTATGGAATTACGCAAGATACAATGACTTCGTATTGCGATAATTCAAGCGCAATTAATACCTCTAAAAATCCAATCCAACATTCTCGTATAAAACATATTGACATACGATACCATTATATCTGAGAATTGGTTGAAGACAAGTCTATCATTCTGGAATACATTCAAACTGAGAAGTAGCTTGCAGACATACTAACTAAGTCACTTGATAAAGTCAAAATTTTCAACTTGAAGCATGATATTGGTTTGTGTATTGTTAAATAATTATTTTATTTCTTTTTATGCATTTATGTTTATGTTTATATTCAATAATGAAATGCATGTAATGATAATAAAATTTAAAAAATCAAGAAACTACAAAATTTTGAGGTTTTTCTACTAGCCGAGTGCATGCTCGGGCTAGCTGAAAATCGCATGGATTCCACCTAAAAATAAAAAAATCTCAAACCCTTTTCATTTCATATCTTCATCCTCAGCTAGCCGGTGCCCCATTCGACTAAACCATCTTCCAAACTTGCTAGCAAGTGATTTTCGTTCAAATTTCTTCTAGTATTTAGTGGTTTTTTGCTAGTCAATCACATTTGACTAGTTTTTCCATCATTTGAAACCCTATTTGTGGTGGGTTTTATTCAAAATCTGATCTACTCATTTTCCTATCATTTTCTATGATATTTTTCTTATGCAAACTAGTATGGAGTATAAATCTAAGAAAATGACATGCAAAAATCGTGTTAATTCCTCTTCTAAATCAACTCCTATTGGTGTGAGAACCGGACTATGTTCGGGATTTCCACACAAGAGATATCTTCATTGAAAAAATGGTTAGTCTAGACCACATTGCCCATTTCAGTCTTGTTCCCATTCTATCTGAAGTTAGTTGGGAACACATTTTAGGATGGGGTGGATCGGCTTACCGCTCCATTGTGCAATAGATGTATCCATCAATTTGTGATGTCTCTCTTGAGAATTTGACATTCTCAATTAAATTTGTTGAAGGAAAATTCCAAATTACGCTAAAAATTATTTCAGCGTTAATGGATATAGTTTGTGCGGATGATGGCATACCTATTACCACATTATCAGAGAAAATGTCCAACTATTAAAACCAACCAATCAACCGCAAATTATGTCGCTTTAATGCAGAATGGCGGTCAGGTAATGCCCTCCCCGTAAACTAAATGCTCCTCAAATATCGAGTATTACATCAAATTTTCACATCCAATGTTTATCCTCGAGCCGAGAATAAGACTGATCTTACTCCCTTCATGGTTAGAGTCTTTCATTCTGTTGTGTCTAGTATGCATGTCTGTTTGCTATCTTTGATTTACTATATCATTATTCAGTTTCTCTTGCACCCCAAGAATGGTTCAATTCCTTTTGCCCATCTTATGATGTGTCTTACATTTCATTATAATGTTTAAATTCCGTCGTTTGAGGCACCAGAATCCAAACTCTCGTTTAATAATTCCAATCTGAATATGATGAACCTTAAACCTCTTACTGGACAAGAAGAAGAAGAGGAGGGAGCACAACTAGTTGTAGACACCACTATAAACGACATCTTTAACCAGTTAAACGAGTAAGATGATCCAACTGATTCCGACTACCAGCCCTCTCAGGTTGACGAGCGACTTAAATCAATGGAGGAGAAACCTTGCATGTGTCGTAGGATTCGTTGGCCCAAACTCAAAAGTATACAATGAAGTACATGAAAAAGTACTTCCATTGCATTACCCGGTGTTTGAGACAGAATGATCCATCGATGCCTACTCCTTCCTCTCGGTCTGATTGAGCCATATTTTCTTTCTGTTTTAAGATTTATTATGGGATTATAACTTAACTTTACTTTCTGTCGTGGTATTTGGATGGTTTCACTAACACTTGCTACCCCTAAAACCTTAAACAAATTCATATGCTTTCCTTTATAATTTCATATGCTTAATATTATTCTCCTTTTACATGCTCTTTGGTATTGATTATTTCATATGCTTACTGATATTTATCTCATTCTTCGTTTGTCAACTTGTGACGAAAAAGGGAGAGAGTAGTTATCATCAAATTATCAATGTTATGTCATATTGCTTCTATTGCTATATTATATGGAAAGAATGTAGTGTGTATGAATGGAATGAATGGCAGGAATGAATCACATGAATGCTATGGAATCCTATGTATTCTATATGTGTTATGGAATGCTATGTATGTTATATGTGTATTCCACAGGGGGAGTACTAGTTGAACTTCATCGGTTAGTAAGCTGAAGATTTCAAGAAGATACTTTACAAGACTTCAGTGATTACATCTTTGTTATGTTAATTGTTTTGTCACGAAATTGACAAAAGACGAGATTGTAAGTACTGAATTGTTTGAGCACACTTTAGTTGTCAAATGTCGTATAGCCAAAACAACATGACAATAGATCTTCAAGATCAAGAGAAATGAAACTCAATCAAGAGTAAATGAAGCAAATCAAGAGAAGATCAGGCTCAAAATCAAGAGAAGATTAAGCTTAAGTTCAAGAAAAGATCAAGCTCAAAAGTCAATATGAACACAAAGACTTAGTTCAAGTCAAAGAAGAACAAATATTTGATATATCTCAGGTGATATAAAACCCTAAAAAGACCTTAAGGCTATGTGCTTTCAAAAATGTTTTAAATCGGTATTTTATACTTATTTTGCTTGATATTTGGCCAGCCCAACTTTTAGTTCGGCTAGCCTAAGTTTGATCAGCCAGCCCAAGTTCAAGCCCAAAGAAAAACTGATTTTTTGGTGCAAATTCGGCTAGCCCGAGAAATTTCAGGTCAAATTCCAACAACTACATCTTTTATAATTCGGACGAATTTGGCCAGTCGAAGGGCAAATTCGGTCAGCTGAAGTTGACATCGGGCCAGCCAAAATTTGGATAAATGTTCACAACCCCAAGTGTAGGGTCGCGATGTAGTTATAACTCGGTAAGACCAAGGTCGAATCCACAGGGACTAAACTTGTACGTGTTCTGAAAATAACTAGAACTAGAAAAATGTCTAAATTGAAATATGAATAATTGAGAGTAATGGTGATTAATGTTGATTAAAACTTATGAATTTAAAGGTGGGAACTAGGGTGCCAACGATCCACTTGTAGTTATTAAGATGCTACCTTGCTTGATTTAATAAACACAATTGGAATTGGAGTCCTATCCTATCCTATTGGAAGATAAAACAATTAAATCAAATCTGAACTTTCATTAACCTAATCTCAATGGAAGAGAATTGTGAATATTGGAAGGGATTCCATCACCCTACCATGCCTCGGAGACGATGGTGAACAACAGGATTTACCAATCTCACTATCTCAAAATAGGAAAAGAAGATATCCAAAACTATCACAACATCTATTGTAATTCGAGTCATAATAAATCATTGAAAACTGAAAATATCTCCTTAATATGAAACTAGAAATAAATGATGTTTAATAAGAACAAGAATCAAAGCAAAATAAGCATCCCAATACGCTACAAGCTTCACCTCTTAGCATTAACTAAGAGGTTTAGCCAATTATAAACATGATTGAAACCAAATCTCTTAAACAAAGCATGAAAAATAAACTAGGGAAGAAGAAAAACTCTTTGGTGACAGCTCCACCCTCGTTTATGCTCCTTGAGACCTTTCTAAACCCTAGAAGATGCTTTGGAACATCTTAGGGAGTCCTATTTATAGTTGTGGAACTCCAACTTTTGCACTGAGTTAGAAAAATGTAGAAACCACCTCAAATTTACGCATTTTGCACAGTTTTTCAAAATAAATTTTACTCTACGCAGTTTTCCAAAATAGACTTCACTATGCACAGTTTCCCAACATGGACTTGGAGTTTCAGAATATGTTTTTTCAAGACAATTTCAGGAATATGTTTGTTTTCAAGGACAATTTCAGGATTCCTTTTCTTTACTTCAAATTTTTGATTCTCTTCATTTCTCACTTGGTTTTCTTGGATCTTTGTCAGGCGAATTCTTCATTAATGACTTTCAAATCTCCAAATCTTCATTTAGTAATCTTTTGAGCATAAATCTTCCTTTTAACATCAATTTCACATTAAGCTCTTGAAATCACCTTGCACATGAAAACATGAATAATTAAATTGATTAAGCACCGTCAATATGCTTTGTACAAGAATGTTGAATTAAATTTTTTGAGATATTTATTACACTAGAATTATCGTAATATAATGTCATTGTATCTTGCATAATTTCATAATCAACTAGCATTCTTTTCATCCATATTAGTTGACCGCAAGCATTTCCTACAACAATATATTAAGCCTCTACAGTGGATAGAGATACGGAGTTTTGTTTCTTGCTAAGCCATGACACTAAGAAGTTTATAACATAGAAACATCCACCGTTGGTAGATTTTCTATCATCAACATTTCATGCACAATCTACATCTGTATAACCTATGATTTGTACAGTATCATGTGGATACCATAAGCTTAAGTTCGCAGAACTTATGACATATTTGATTATCTGTTTGACGGCAAATAAGTGAGATTATTTAGGATCAGATTGATATCTAGCACAGATTTTAACATTGAATGCAATATCTGGTCTACTAGCAGTTAAATATAAAAGACTACTAATCATAATGCGATATAATAGAGAGTCTACACTTTTACCTGATCCATCTTTTGAGTGTTTAAGAATCATACACATCGGAGTATTGAAATTCTTACAATTTTGAACGCCAAACCTTTTTACATGGTTCATAGCATATTTGGTCTGTAAGATAAACATACAATCTTCAAATTGTTTGACTTGTAATCCAAGGAAATAGTTTATTTCGGCGACCATACTCATTTCAAGCTTGGATTTCATGAGATCTGCAAACTCAATAAATTGATTAGTGCTCGTAGATCCATAATAATATCATCAACATAGATTTGAACAATCAGGATATCATTATTATATTTCTTAACAAAAAAGGGTTTTGTCAACACTATCCATACAAAATTATGACTAAGTAAGAATTTAGTCAACTTTTCATTCTACCCTCTAGGAGATTGTTTTAAACCATAAAGTTCCTTTTTAAGATGGTAAAGATGATCTGGAAGTTTGGGATCTTTAAAACCATTTGGTTGTTCAACATAAACGTCCTCATTTAGATCACCGTTTAGAAAAGCATTTTTTATATCCATTTAATATATTTTGAATTTTTTATGACATGCAATGGAAATAAATAATCTGGTTGATTTAAGATGCGCAACTGGTGTAAAGGTTTCATCGTAATCAATACCTTCAATATGAGTATTACCTTGTACAACTAATTGAGCCTTATTTCTGATAATGTTCTCCATTTAATCAGTTTTATTTCTGAAAATCCACTTGTTTTCAATCACATGTTTGCCACTAGGTCTGGAAACCAAATACCATACATCATTTCTAATAATTGATTTAATTCATCTTGCATGGCATTTCTCTAACTTTCATCAGTGAGCACTTTATTTACATTACCCAGTTCAATTTGGGAAGTAAAGCAGACATGATTACATATATTTTCAAGTTGTCTTCTTGTCTGAACGTCAGTGTGAGGATTACCAAGTATTTAATTAGTCGGATGGTCTTTAACTAACCTTAACTCAGTATTGTCATATTTAGATGAAGATTCAGGTATATTAACCAAATTGATATCATCATCATCTTGATTAGGACTATGTGTGATCCGTCGATCATCTATCACAACATTTATCAATTCTTGTATAACTCCAGTTCTTTTGTTAAGTACTCTATATGCCCGATTATTTATAGCATAATTCCCTCATCGCTTTTAGCTTAAAAAATTTTCAAGTTTTCATGGTCATGTAAAATAAAGCATTTGCTTTCAAAAGTTTAAAAATATTTAACAGTGGGCTTTTTGTTAAACCATAGTTCATAAGTTGTTTTGTTTTTAACTCTTCTAATATAAACCTGATTAATTTTATAACATGTAGTACTAACAACTTCAGCACATAAATATTTAGACTAGCCATTTTTTGCAGAATTCTTTTTTTTTCTTTTAGCAACCCCATCTTACTGAGGCATTTTTGGAGCATAAAATTCATGCATTATTCCATGATCATTATAGTATTTCTCAAAATTGATATTTTCGAATTCAGTTTCGTGATCACTTCTAATTCTGACCACAGATAACTCTTTTTCAATCTAGATGTGTTTTATAAGTTTTCTGACTTCGTTAAGAGCATCTGACTTTTTTCTATGAAAGGCTACCCAAGAATATCTAGTGTAGTCATCAACTACAACCAAAATATATTTCTTTCTGCCTCTACTCACTGTTCTAATTAGTTTGACTAAGTCCATAAGGAGAAGTTCAAGAGTCTTACCGTAGCTAAGTAGTTCACTTTCTTGTGACTACTTCTAATTTATTTGCATATTTGACAGGCACCGCATATTTTTTATATCTTTTTTGGTTTACGTAGCCCATGTAAGTGATCTCTTTTGCTCAATTTATATCAATCTCTATGATTTACATGTCCAAGATGTTGATGTCATAGCTCACTTTCGTCTGTTTGGACCATGTAACTGTTCAGGGTCAAATATTACATATTCTCCCCTATTTGTATCGTAGTTTTATGAACATGATACCACTTAATGGTATATTCTATACATGTTTGTGTTACAAGGTGAATCTAAGAGCTTGGATTGAAAAGAATGCTAAAAGCGTAGATTTAATACTCAAGAATCACCAATCAAAAGATGGATCTAAGGAGACCAAGAAGGAAGAGTTCACATGCCAGAGATCTAAGGAAACTAAGTACAAAAGTTGAACAAAGGACTTGAAAGATCGCGGAATCTGTAGTAGAAAACAGACAGGTTCAGTTCGATCGCACTTACACAAAACAGTCTAACAACAAGCAATAGAATTCAAAGCTAATTCAGTTCGACCGAAATCCAGTTTAGTCCGACTAAAAAGATGAGTCAGCATGACCGAAAGTGCACAAAAAGCTCCAGCACTGAAAGGAGTTAATTCGGTTCAATCGAAGATTAATTCGGTTCGACCGACAATTTAAGTTCGGTCCAACTGAACCTAGCTTGATCCGACCGAAATCGGGTGACTGCTGAAACAGAATCCTTTCTAAATTTGGACTTGACTTCCGATTCAACTTTGGTCTGACCAAAGGTGACTTCGGTCCAACCAAAGTATAATGCAGAAAAGCTACGCTGCCTAAATGGAGGCTGTTTCACGATTGAATTACAGTAATTCCAAGTCGATGCGTAAGGTTGAGCTTCACAACTATAAATAGTAGTCCCTAGGGCATTCCTAAAGATCATATAGGGTTTAAGGAGTGGAGAAAAAGAGTAGAGAGCTATCGCCAAGAGTCTTTCTTATTCTTCAATTGTTTTTATGTTTTATTTAAGAGTTATTAGTTCAATCATGTCTATGGTTGGCTAAATCTCTTAGCTATAGGGCTAAGAGGTGAAGCTTGTAGCGTGATTGGGATGTTTACTTTGCTTTGATTCATGTTTATCTTGAACTTCATTGATTTCTAGTTGATTTTAAGGAATATTTTCATTTTTCAATGATTTGTTGTGACTCAAATTACAGTAGAATCTGCGATAACTTTGAATATCTTCTTTTTCTAATTAAGATTGTGGGATTGGTAAATCCCATTGTTCACCATCGTCTCCTGGGCATGGTTGGGTGATAGAATCCCTTCTAATCTCCACAATCCTCTTCTATTGAGGCTAGATCAATGAGAGGTTCAGAGATTTGATCATCTCTCTTTCCAATTGGGTAAGATAGGACTCTGATTCCAATTGGATCTCTTGAATCAAGGAAGGTAACATCCCAAGAGCTACAAGTGGATCCTTAGCACCCTAGTTGTACGACCCGTATCCTATCCCATACCATTTCATTGGCTTTTACGGTCCTCCCGGTCAAATTCCTGTGACCCGCGATCTATAATCAGCATTTGCTCACGAACTTGAGTCGCATTCCGTATTCTAGAGTCGGCTCTACCCCGAGACTTGTACCTTAGCGACCGCGCCATCGTCGTCGTTCTGACGTCGTGTCTCGCGCGCTGAGGTAATACCCAGGCCAGGAGATGTTGGCCCACATTCAATTTGAGGAAAATGCTGCGCATTGCGAATACCGAGAAAATCTCCACAACACATCCATCAGTCCATCAATCAATGTTTAATACTACATCCCATCCTCAAGTACAAGCAACCCTTACCTCTCTCTTACACAAGTACCCTAAATTTAACTCTCCCCATCACCCATCACTCACTCACCCATTCCTCTCTCTCTTACATTGTAACATCCCGAAAAATCGAGGGTCGAGTAGTAACTCAACTCTCGAGTTCCAGAACATCAATTATGCAACATAGATAATGATGATTAAATGTTGTCGGTGTTAGTACAATAAACATGAGTGAGATTCTACCAAAACAGTAATTCATACTCCAGATCCATGCATAAAACATAAGCGGAAGACTGAAAGGTGTATATAGATATATATAAAACAAAACATTCTCGATCTCCAGAGTATGAACACTAACTGAGTCACTGCATATATACATGTTGGTTCTGAATCAAAATGTCAAAATAGTACAACTAGAATTATCAACCCTGTAGCCCCGTAGCACTGGACAGCCTATGCGAAGCCTCCATCGAACTACAAGTAGGAGAACTCCTGATCGTCATAGAAGTCGGGCTCAGTCTCCTGTGCTCCAGTGATACCTGCATCTGATACAGGGTCTGGTGGGTGTTTTAAAACACCGTCCCATAGCGTGGGAATGAGTGGCCAACTTAGTGGAACAATAAAGCATAGGTTAACATGTTATCAATTCAGTCAAGCAGTAATGATAAAGCAGTACAATCAAACAATTCTAACTACTCTTATTTAATGCAAGTATGAAATGACATGATGTATGCCCTTGCCAAACCACCCTCATGCGACACCATCTTACGTTCGTGAATGCGTTCATCCCTAAGTGCTCCACGTCTACCAGGCACATGCAGTGCGATGATGAGCATGATTACTGAGTAATTATTATTCCATTTCAAACAACAGTATTGAGAAACTAAGGTACCTCCCTTTATCATTCCCAAATATGATCCATTTTAGGGTCGTCAATCCTAGTTAATCTCATACGATGGTGTGTTTCTAGGTCGCTACAAAGGCTACAAGGGCTGTTACGCACAAAGGTTACACCACTCCCCCATCACCTTTTTAACAGTTCATCACTATACAGATAGAAGCCTAGTTCATACTCTATACACTGCGGCAACACTCGTCGCCTCACCGCAAATTCAAAGTATGCTCGAGGTCACTACAAAGGGCTGCGAGGGCTGTTACGCACAAAGGTTACACCGCTCCCCCATCACCTTATCAATGTAGGCCGACAGCATGAATATAGTGTCCCATACCACCATAATCGACTCACGAGTTTGGTTGCTCACTGGTCACTACGGGGAGGCACGTGGCCCCAGCGTAGGGCGACAGCTCGACCACGGTGTCCCATACAACCATGTCAGGCTCATGAGTCTTAGCAGATCAAGGTACCATGGTTAGAGGGGATTTCACTAGTAAGTTTAGTACCCTAGGTTCAAGCAGAGGCGTCCAAACATGGTGAACATACATAAGACAGATCGGGTTACGTGATGAGCTCGGCTAGCTCGAGCGCACCACAAGTTGAACGATATGCATAAGCACTTCGTGTGGCCAACCACTATCGCCAACCGAAGTACGACTCGGGTTCGTCGAACACATCTCACGTGGCAGAAGAATCTCAGCCACGAATTCAATCCCGTTACCGATTGCCTGGACTATAATCATAGCCCCGATCACATTTAATTGCAGATAGTTAAAGCAGTAATGGATCAAGGTTCAAATCATACAATCAAAGTCTGATATTATCCGTTTAGGGCCTCCAGGGCTGTTGCACGCACTCGTTGCTCCACTCCCCCATCACCCATGACGGATCATACAACATAAACTTGAATTTAAACATATGCATTACATAGATAAAATCATACAATCAGTTGAGCATGTTATGAAGCACAGCACAAGCATGAGTTTGTACATATTCAATTCCTAATCACACAGCTATCCAAGGAAATCATACACATAATTAAAGGAGTTTAGAATCATATCTCAACACCCTTATACATTACAATTTACTAACTACTACTCATTCAAACGTTTTAACAAACACTTAGACAACATACACCAACATACATGACATATATTGATCACATAGGTATAAGGTCAAATCCTTTCACTAGGGAGTTACCCCAATCATAACACGCATACACCCACGACGGATAGTCATGGCAAGTAGGAATCCAAGTTCCATATTCATTCAGTCATTTCCACAAACACTTGGGCCACACATTTTAACACATATAGTGTATATTGGTCGTGGCGTGATTTAGGGCAAATCCTTTCGTCAAAGGGGTATCGCCAATACAACAATCATATATCCATGACAATTAGTCATGGCGAGCACGAATGAGAATTCTATACTCATTCAGTCATTTTCACAAATACTTAGAATACACTATTTTAACATACACAGTGTATATTAGCAAAAACATGAATTAGGGCGAGTCCTTTCGTCAAACAAGTATTTTATCCATATATAATATATTCATACAACAAATAATCATGGCAAACACATTTCCAAAATTTATACGTATATGGTACTTTCTACAAATACCTAGAGTATGTAAAATTCCATATTCTTCATCTTTAATCGAAACGGAAAACAGACAGCACTTTGTACATGTGCAATTGCATGCAGATCATGAATCTATCATTATCTGACATTGAAAGCGTTGAAAACCATAACCTATATACCTAAAGTCTGCACCTTTTATCGAGAATCGTAACGAATCCAATAGGTTTGCTAAGCTTTCGTATACGGTAATTTGGTAACCTATAGAACGAAATAGGTTAGCTATTTCATAACCTACAACTATCAAAACTCCAAAACAGGTTAGGGTTAGGGTTTCTTACCTAGAAATGATGCCAGAATCGTCGGGAAAGCGAGAAGAATAGTGCGGTTGAGCATGGATAGCAGCAGGGAAGAGTGGCAAGGAGATTCTCCCACATCTCCCACACTTTCTCTCTTTTTTCTCTCTTCTCTCTCTAGGGTTTCTCTCAAATTTGTATGGCTGCAATGAGAGAGGGTTTAAGGTCCTTATATAGCCTAAAAACTCACCGAAATAGACTCCAGGTCAAAGTATACTTAGGTTATAACCAAAGCGGACCTGTTCCAGCTTAACAGAGCACTTCTAGCGGGCCTCCTTGAGCCAAAGGTCAGACTTAAGCTCACCGACATTGGATTTAGCTTTAGTTAAGTTTTCGTTTCAGTCGAGATTCCATATCGCAAATGGCGGACCAGTTTTAGTTCAACGGTTAGTGGATCTCGATCGGAGATTCCGAGTACATGGATATGTGTATAAAATTTTCCTAATCCGAGGGTTTAATTTGGTCTGATTCTGACGGTCTGGTTGCTTAATACTGATCCGCAAGCAAGAGGTGGCAGATTACTATTTGATATATTTTATTTTGAATTAATTTCACATTTCTCACACTCTTCACTCCGAGCTCAAGCGAATAACGTTGGGACACTATCTGGAGTTGATTTCCGAGATGGTTGTCAAGCTCAGCAAGGCGGTCCTAATCCCTTAACTTCGTGTTCATCGGACTTCCGACGTACGGTCCAGATCTGATATGGAGTTTCGTGATGCTCCCGAGAGCAGACGGTTAATGAGATTGATCCTAGATTTTAGGTTACCCTACCGTCAATGATTCTACAAGTTTTGGGTCTTGCAGATCGTATTTAAAGTGATTGGTGCTAATTTCACAGGTACTCTAGTTTTACACTGGCTAATCCTCACCTAATTTCTAAAGGATTTAGTCCTGAGTAATTTCTATCTGAGGTGGTACCTGGGCCTTTATAGTTTGTATATAAAGTGATCCAAGTTATACTACTTAGCTAGTTTAAGATAGTGTCTAGGGTGAAAGTACTTAGAAAAATTTAAAGAACAAGGTGGTGAAGGGTGGGATTTGTGAAAGAAATGGGTTCACAAGCGATTTTAACCTTTGAGACTGAGTTTTGACAAGTAAATAAGGTGTTAGGATCGACCCATTGCCTAAGGTCATCTAATCCCAGGTTGGCAAAAAATCTGGGATGTTACATACATCCCATCCTCTCTCCCTCTCTCATTTCAAAACTCATTCTCCCAAGCAACCATGGGAGGTGGACGTCTAAGCCCTTCATGAGAAAGAGCTAGGTGTGGCCCACCTTCCTACCATTTAATCCCACCCTCCATGATCGATCTCAACCATTAAAAATGCACCCTTTGGAGCTTTAGATCGCATCGGTGGAAGGAAGAGTCCAGGATTTAATGGTGGGTGTTCATTTCGTTTGATTTTGATGTAGGGTTCACATGATTTGGGACCCACTTGATGTATGCATCGTATAGGGAGGGCCCATAGTGGTGGAGTCCCTCCCTCTATCTCACCGATCTCTCCATCTCTCTCTCTCTCTCTCTCTCTCTCTCTCTCTCTCTCTCTTTTTCCTTGTGTGATGGTCCACCTTGATGGACGGTGATGATTTACATGGCCAATGTTTGGATGGTGCGGGACGTGGGATGTGGACCCACTTTGACTTTATGTGTTTCATCCAAACCGTCTAGATGGCCCGCCTGACTGATTGTTTGGACAGATCTGGCATGTGCCGGATGCACCGTGGGACCCACATTGATGTACGTGTTGTGTCCTCACCACTGTCCAACAAGTGGGACAGTGGGGCACACCTTGATGTATGTGTTTTGCCTGCACCATTTGTCTGTACTGGCTTTACTAGACGGTGTTATGGACTCCACTAAGATAAGTGTTTTGATCCACCATCCAGTCCAGATGGACGTGGATCCCATCCATAAGGCCCACCATCATGCACGTGTGCAGAATCCACGCCATCCATATGTGAGGGACACACCGTGATGTAGGTGTTTTATCACCATGGTGTACGCCACACATGTGTGGGACCTACATGAGGATATGTTATATCCCTACCGTCCACCTAGTGCACGTGGGCCCCACCTTGCTGTATGTGATCAATATCCACCGTCCATTTGGACAGGTCATTTCCTTGCGTGGGATCAGAACTGGGCAGATCCAACGGACGGCCTAGGAGTAGGAATTGCTTGCCACTGGCCACCGTGATGTGTCTGTCCATCCATCAGGCCATTGTAATGTTATTTGCCCTCCACCTGAGGATCATGGGGCCCACCTTGTGGCACGTTGTAACGCCCTTGATTTCGAGGGTCGAGCAAAGCTCTACTCCTGAGATCCAGCACATCACTTATGCAACATGGATGATGATGTTCAGATTTTGTTCATATTAATAAGTTAAACATGAGTGGGATTATAATAAAACAACATATTATACTCCAAGGATAATTTAATTTAAGTAAGCGGAAGATTGAAACATATATATTTAAGTATGTAAGTGTTTCACAACCTTCAGAGTATGAGCATGTTACCGGGCTAAATATATACATGTAATGTTTCAAAATTGACAAAATATCAAAATGTAAAGTGTCCAACTAATCCATATGTCCCTGTAATCCCGTCGAATCAGCACGAGGTCTACATAGACCTACTTGAGAGCTGAACGTAGGAGAATTCTTCCTCCTTATCTATGAAGTCCAACTCCGCTGCATAGGCTTCCTCATCACCTGCATCTAAACTAGAGCCTGATTGGTGTTTTAAAACACCGTCTCAGGGTGGGAGTGAGTGATCAACTCAGTGGTACTATAAGGCAAAGGTTAACATGTTATCAAGTCAATCAAGCAGTAATGATAAAGTAATACAACAATCACTTCCTAGCTTCTCTTGTTAATGCATGAATGGAGTGCAAGTAATAATGTATCCCCTTGCACAAAGCTCCCTCACAAGCGACTCTAACAACCAATTTCGCATATGACAACCTCCCTAAAGTGCACTTTCCTCACCAAAAGTACATCCTAGCTAATGCAATGCGATGCATGGCTGTGTTAGCTGAGTACTTAATTAAGCTTATTCATACAACAGGTTCGGGAAGCTAAGGTACCTCCCTTTATACCATTAATCCAGATAAAGGATCCATCTAGGGTCGTCAATCCTAGTTAACCACATACAATAGGCAAGTTGTAGGGCATCACCCCTAATGAAAAGCAATCGATAGACAAATTCAAAAGTTTATACTCGCATTCACTATGGGAAAGCTCGTCACCTCATAGTAGGCCGATAGCTCGAACATGGTGTCCCATACCACCATGCTCGACTCATGAGTCTGGGTTGCTCACTGGTCACTATGGGGAGGCTCGTCACCTCAGCGTAGGCTGACAGCTCGACCACGGAGTCCCATACCACCATGCTCGGCTCATGAGTCTTAGCAGATCGTGGTACCGTGGTTAAAACGGGCTTTTACAATGGTAAGTGGTACCTTAGATTCAAGCAGTGATGTCCATACATGGTAAACACACAATAGGTACGAGCACACGTTGACTAAATCGACATGGAGCGCATAAGCACCCCGTGTGGCCTAACCACTGTCGACAATCGATGTGCGACCCGGATTTGTTGAGTTACCTAATGTGGCGAGATTAATTCAGCCACCTGAACATGGACTATTACCGATTGCCTGGGCTATGTTGTAGCCCCAATCTTACTCAAATGCAATAGGTAGACACATGTGATAATGTAACGCCCTGAAAATCAGGGGTCGAGCATAAACTCAACTCCCGAGTTTCATAACATCACTTATGCAACAAAATGAATGATGATTGAATGTTGACCGTATTCGTGCATTGAACATGAGTGAGATTAAGCCAAAACAACATATCATACTCCAGAGACAGTTAAATTTGCAAGCGGAAGACTGTGATAGATAGATAAAATATATAAACTATGATGAGTCTCCAGAGTGTGATAACATTACCAGGTTAAATAATTACAAGTACAGTTCTAAAATATACCAAATGTGAGGAAGTGTAATGTCTCCTATCCCAAGTACCGTAGCCCCGTCAATACAATACCAGGTCTTCATAGACCTGTCAGAGATTACGTGTAGGAGAACTCCTCCTCAACATCATAGTAGTAGTTCGGCTTTGCTTCATAAGCATCGCTATCACCTGAAACTCAACAAATCTAGTTGGTGTTGCAAACACCGTCCCGTAACGTGGGAGTGAGTGATCAACTCAGTGGAACAATAAAGCATAGGTTAACATGTTATCAATTCAGTCAAGCAGTAATGATAAAGCAGTACAGCCAAACAATTTTTCACTACTCTTATTTAATGCAAGTATGAAATGACATGATGTATGCCCTTGCCAAACCACCCTTATGCGACATCATCTTACGTTCGCGAATGCATACCTCCCTCAGTGCTCCACATCTACTAGGCACATGCGGTGTGATGATGAGCATGATTACCGAGTTATTATTAGTCCATTTTAAACAGTAGTATTGGGAAACTAAGGTACCTCCCTTGTATCATTCCCAAACATGATCCATTCTAGGGTCATCAGTCCTAGTTTATCTCATACGATATTATGGTTTGAGAGGCATAGCGAAGGCATCACAAAAGGCTCGTCACCCGTCAGCACGGATACAGATCTCACCGTATGCGGCTCAATTGCTGGCCGTTAGCTCGAATACAGGTCTCACCATACTCGGCTCAATCGCTGGTCGTCAGCTCGAATACAGGTTTCACCGTACTCGACTCAACTCATACTCTAGTTGCTGTGAAGGTCTCGTCGCCAATCACAGACCTTGGAGTATACTCGAAGACACTACAGAGGACTCGTCGCCCGTCAGCACGATTACAGGTCTCACCGTACTCGGCTCTCGCCGTAAGTGTCGACAGCTCGAATACAGTGTCCCATACCACCGTATTCGGCTCACGAGTTTGGTTGCTCAATGGTCACTAAGAGGAGGCACATGGCCCCAGCATAGGACGACAGCTCGACCATGGTGTCCCATACTACCATGTCCGGCTCATGAGTCTTAGCGGATCGAGGTACCATGGTTAAAAGGGACTTCACTGGTAAGTTTGGTACCCTAGGTTCAAGCAGTAGCGTCCAAACATGGTGAACATACATAAGACAGATCGGGTTACTTGACAAGCTCGGCTAGCTCGAGCTCACAACAAGTTGAACGACATGAAGTGCATAAGCACTTCGCGTAGCCAACCACTATCGTCAACCGAAGTACGACTCGGGTTCGTCGAACACATCTCACATGGCAAATGAATCACAGCCACGAATGCAATTCTGCTACCGATTGTCTGGACTATAGTCATAGCCCCAAACACAATCAATTGCAGATAGATAAAGCAGTAATGGATCAAGATTCAACTCATACAATCAAGGTTTGGTATTATCCGTTTAGGGCTGCCAGGGCTGTTGCACGCACTCGTTGCTCCACTCCCCCATCACCCATGACGGATCATACAACGTAAATATAAATTTAAACAAATGCATTACATAGTTAAAATCATAAAGCAGTTGAGCATGTTATGAATCACAACACAAGCATGAGTTTGTACATGTTCAATTCCTAATCACACAACTATCCAAGGAGATCATACACATAGTTAAAAGAGGTTGAGAATCATATCTCAACACCCTTATACATTACAATTTGCTAACTACTACTCATTCAGACATTTCAAGAAACACTTAAATAAATATACATCAACATACATGACATATGTCGATCACATAGGCATTAGGCCAAATCCTTTCACTAGGGAGTTGCCCCAATCATAACACGCGTACACCCACGACGGATAGTCATGGCAAGCAGGAATCCAAGTTCCATATTCATTCAGTCATTTCCACAACCACTTGGGCCACACATTTTAGCATATTTAGTGTATATTGGCCGTGGCGTGACTTAGGGCAAATCCTTTCGTCAAAGGGGTATCGCCAATACATCAATCATGAATCCATGACAATTAGTCATGGCGAGCACGAATGAGAATTCTATACTCATTCAGTCATTTTCACAAACACTTAGAATACACTATTACAACATACATGGTGTATGTTAGCAGAACATGTATTAGGGCTATCCTTTAGCCCAGCGAGTATTTTATCCATGTATAATATATTACTACAACAAATAATCATGATAAATACATCTCCAAAATTTATACGTATACAGTATTTTCTAGAATACGCAATTTCAACATACATAGTGTATATAAGTAAAACATGTATTTAGGCGAATCCTTTTGCCAAATAAGTATTTTATCCATATATCGTATATCCATATAACAAATAAACATGTCAAACACATTTCCAAAAAATATACGTATACCGTACTTTCTACAAATACCTAGAGTATGTAGAATTCCATATTTTTCATTTTTAATCGAAACGGAAAACAGACAGCACTTTGTACATGTGCAATTGCATGCAGATCATGAATATATCATTATCTGACATTAAAAGCGTTGAAAACTATAACCTATACACCTAAAGTCCGCACCTTTTGTCGTAGAATCGTAACGGAGTCGATAGGTTTGCTAAGCTTCCGTATTCGGCAGTTTGACAACCTATAGAACGAAATAGGTTAGCTATTTCACAACCTACAACTGTCTAAACCCCAAAACAGATTAGGGTTAGGGTTTCATACCTAGAAATGACGCCAGAAATGCCGGGAAAACGATGAGAATCAGGCGGTGGAGCCCAAATAGCGGCAGGGGAGAGTGGCAAGGAGATTCTCCCACTGCTCCCACACTTTCTCTCTCTTTTCTCTCTTTTCTCTCTCTCAATTTCAAATTCGTATGGCTGCCATGAGAGAGGGTTTAAGGTCCTTATATAGCATAAAAATTCACCGAAATAGACTTATGTTCAAGGTATACTTACATTATAATCAAATTGGCATTGTTTCAGCTCAAAAGAGGGTTTCTGGCAGCCCTCCTTGAGCCAAAGGTCGGACTTAAGCTCACTAACGCTGGATCTACGTTCTATTAAGTTTTCGTTTCAGTGAAATTTCCAGATCACGCGTGGCGGACCAGTTTCAGTTCAACGGTCAGCGGATCTCGATCGGAGATTCCGAGTACATGTAAATGTGTATGAAATTTCTCCTGATCCGAGGGTGTAATTTGGTCTGATTCTGACGGTCTGGTTGCTTAATACTGATCCGCAAGCGAGTGGTGCCAGATTACTATTTGAGATATTTTATTTTGAATTAATTTCACATTTCTCACACTCTTCACTCCGAGCTCAAGCGAATAGCGCTGGGACACTATCTGGATTTGATTTCCGAGATGGTTGTCAAGCCCAGCGAGGTGGTCCTAGTTCCTTAACTTCGTGTTAATCGGACTTCCGACGTGCGGTCCAGATCCGATACAGAGTTTCGAGATGCTCCCGAGAGCAGCCGGGTAATGAGATTGATCCTATATTTTAGGGTAACCTAGCGTCAATGATTCTACAAGTTTTTGGTCTTGCAGATCGTATTTAAAGTGATTGGTGCTAATTTCACAGGCACTCTAGTTTAACACTAGCTAAATCTCACTTAATTTCTAAAGGGTTTAGTCCTGTAAGATTTCTGTCTGAGGTGGTACTTAGTCCTTTGTAGTTTGTATATAAAGTGATCCAAGTTAAACTACTTAGCTAGTTTAAGATAGTGTCTATGGTGAAAGTACTTTGAAAATTTTAAAGAAAAAGGTTGTGAAGGGTGGAATTTGTGAAGAAAATGGGTTAAGGAGCGATTTTAGACTGTGGGATTCAGTTCTGACAAGTTAATAAGGTGTTAGGATCGACCCATCGCCTAAGGACGTCTAATTCCAGGTTGGCAAAAATCCGGGATGTTACAATCTACCCCCCTTAAAACAAAATTTCGTCCCTGAAATTGGCTAGGGGTAGTAAGGGAAGATTTAATTATTTCTTTTGCCGAAGTTTTATTGATTTCGAGTTTCTACGCGTGGTAGGGTATATACAAGTCTGGTTTATTTTAGTCTACCCCCCTTAAAACTTATTTCTTTATCCATTTCTCATACCCTGATGGTTCGCTACAATTTATTTCTTTACCTATTTGGAGTCTCGACGACAAATCCCAATTATCTAGAGTAAGATAGCTGTTTTCATTGTTTGACCAACACGGAGAGACGTTTATGGTGGGCTTAATCCCGATACATCGATCATCTACCTGACTAGGGTAGAAGGCTTATCGTATCCCTTCCGAGTCCTGGTAGATCCTGGTCTTTTGCTCGGTCAAGCAGGGAGTCCGTTGGTAGTCACCCAGGATTGAGAATTGGGTCAAGCCGCGAATGCTTCACAGTTTATATTTCAGTACTCCGTAGTCCGATCACTGTCTTAGAGTAGGGAATGTCCATCATTGAAAGGCTCAAATTATTTATTCTAAGGTTGCCCTTTAGGTCTTAGTCTAAGAGAGTCCTCGATATTATCTATGTCCAAGGAAAGGGTGAATCAAATCTTACTAAATCATCCTAAAACGGTTTCTCATAGTAGAACTTGCTAGGGCTTCTCTAATGTTCATATTCATCGAGCACCGTTTCGATCCTGGGCCAGTGGGGTAGGGTCTACCACGTTTTCGCTCCGCCACCCAGATCAAAGAGGTGTATTAGGTGACCTAACTAGATTGGGCTCATAATGTTCTACCCCCCTTAAAATTTTATTTTCACCCTCAAGGCTCAAGAGCTATGTCCTGATCCGTATGTTGGAACAAGGTGTAATTTATAACCTATCCTTGACATGAAATGGGAAATACATTGGTCTGCCTTTCATCGACGATGTGTACTATGGCATTGATACCTATGGGTATCGAGAGGAGCTAAAAATGATGGGTAATGTGGTTGATGTCAGGGGTAGGTGTGAGTTTGAGGCAAGATGCCTAATTCTACCAAGGGATTTTGTCACGGTCCAGACTTATCCTATTTAATGAGGTCTGGCTTAATAGGCAGGCTATCTTTCTATGTTTATAAGCACAATATGTATGCCGACATGGCATGCGATTTGAGACCTAATTCCTAACTAATTGTTGCCCATTTGGGTAATTCCTTGGGGCCTAAAAGAAAATCTCTATTGGCTATATGTTCTTAACACTTCTCGAAGACGAAGTTATAAACTTTTAGTTGTAAGTGGTCGGGCCAACACGGAAGGAATGTGTGTAGTGGGTTTGAGTCAGATACATGGACCTCCTGCCTAGCTAGAACAGAAAGTTGCCATATCATTTCTTAATCCTAGTCGATCCCGACCTTCTACTTGATCAGAGCATAGGGTTCATTGGTCACTACCAGGATTGAGAATTCGATTCAAACCGCGAATACCTCGCTTATATGTAGTTTCTCTACTCCGTGTTCCCGATTGTACTAAGTCCTCGAGAAGGAAATTCTAAGGGATGTATTGATTGGACCTAACATTGAATCCAAGGGATATATAGGTTTTCTCTAGTCGTGAATAGTTTCTACGTCAAACAAGCTCCCTAAGAGTTACTAAGGAAGCCTAAAGTATTAAGGGGATTCAACAACGGAACGGGGTCTCGCTCCAACCTATTCAAGCCAACTAACTACGTCTATCACTCAATTATCTTAGCATTATTAGTCGTTTACATTTCTTAGTCTAATCAGCAGCCTAGGCTCAACTTATGAGCCCACTAGTTGTAATCTAAAGTCTATGCTTATACACCAGATGATTTTATACCCTTTCTAAATAAAAAAATTGTTTTATCGCCTAGGGTCAAAGTTGTCTCATTGGAATTGGGTTGCCGGAACTCGAATTTAACTACGCACGAGCATTTCACACCTGTTCATACTAGCTAAGAAGATCCTGGGGTTTACATTATTAATTTGTTGGATTTCCTATATGGTCAGGTCTGTCGAAAACTAGGAGTACCGCCCTAGGTCCAAAACTCTAAGGGTCATATTTGTCAAACAACCATTTACTCTAAAAGCTTAAGCTATCAGAGTGTGGTGGGTTAATGTATATCAAGGGACTTTATCACTTCAACACTATTTGGCCAGTGGTCTTAAGTTGTATTAAATGGGACTGCATCACTAATCCTACCTCGGGATTGGGAGTGGCTTATTTGGTAGGAGGGTGGGAGGGGATTAAAATTAATGGTATAGGCTTTGGAAAATGAGCCTTGTATCGGAAAGTGTGAGATGGGATTTCCAAATCCCAGGAATCGGAATTTCTAAGTGTTAGTTGAAAGGAAATCTCGGAATTTACTTTTAATTGCACACACTCCAAACATGGTATTGGAAAACATGGGATACATCAACCTAGGAACCATATCCTACACGTACATTTATTATTACTTATACAATTCTATCCACCTGAAGCTCACCTAATGCAGTTGGTCGAACGGGCCCTAAACGTCCTCACACATCTAGAACATCGTACCAGCTACCACACCCATTAATCATGAAAGCATGAACATCCAAAGATGGTAACCCATGCAAACTTCAAACAATAGTGTGGATAGCTAGACATCCGCGAAGGTGGCCGAACTAAGCTCGGATAGAGCCATGGAAAAGTGAATGAAAAGTGATGGAGAGAGAGAGAAAGGGCTGGAGGTTTGGTTCTCCACAGATGTGAGCCTCAACAAATGTTGTAAAGGCCCCAAAGATAGCGAATGAAGAAGGAAAATGGAAAAGTAGGATGGCTTAGGGAGCTTGCATGATTTTAGAGCTTCAAGGGGGCGTGTAGGCGTCCAAATGAGAGAAACGAAGAGGGTAGAAGGTAGGTGTGGCTGTAAACGATGGAAGGGAGTGGGTGATGACCAAAAATGGGAAATGAGACGATTGGAGTGGCGATTTGAAGAGAAAACAGCAAGAATAGGAGGAAAAGAGAGATTGGAGGGGCGTTTGAGAGAGGGGGGGGGGGGGGGGGAAACGACATGAAATAGGGGTCCCCCACAATTTCGCACGCACCACATGTGTGTAGAGGTCGGGCCGACCATGACCAGGCCCGGCCCAACTTGAATAGGCCCACCTGACCGCGGTGACCGCGGTTCCGCCGCGGTCTGCTTTGACCGATGCCGCGCCGCCGTAGTGGGGTGGTGTTCACCACCCTCCCAAGGTGCCAAATGCACCCTAGGTCTACTTGGTTCACCCCCGGATTGACGCGTGTGGCCCCCCGACTCCGTTTCGAGTCGTTCCGGGTCAAATCGGACGTATCTTGCAATCCGGAATGAGTTATCTGACGTAAAATATATGAATTTGGGGTAGAACGAGCTAATGAAGCCAACCAACCCTGCTATGCTGCGTTGCACAGCCCGAAATTGCCAGAAAACCATCCGATTGACGGTCATTTCCCCGTTTCAATTTTGTTTTGCTAAAAATGGTAGTTTTAGTTTAATTACTCTTCATCAGTCGAGCTTTAGGAGTTACATCCATTGTGAAAAGGGCTTGGAATAATTAGGAGAATGGTTTGGTGAAGCCAAATAGGACACTTATTATTTTCGGCCGAAAACCTTGCGCACTAGTAAACATAACGACCTTATAGTAAGCCGCAAATTCTAGGAGTTTTAGTTGTAGTTTGTTTCTGATTTCATTCTCATTACTTGGTATCCCTATTTAAAGGGCTGTGAACTCATTCTTAAGCATTCATTAACCAATTTCGAATGTATTAGAATTTATTTATATTGTCTGCTTTCTTTCCTCATGGATTCGAGAAGTCTTTGTGAGGAGTCCAGAGAAGCTCCGAGGATTCGGAGTAGTTATCATCATCACTCTTATCCCGTATTCTACCAATTTTCAACGGTTGGGGTGAGGTGGATTGTAATCTAGAAGCATCTATAGACGGTCTAGGAATGTTTTAAGGTCGACCCGTGCGACCATGGTTGAATACGGACTCGATTTCGGCGTTCGACTTTAGTGAACTTCGCCGATTAGCGAAATCGGAATACCTATGACTGTTTTAGGTTTCCTCGCTCCCTCCTAAGTCAGAGTGCGTCAGTGTGCGTCGTGTGACCATAACCCAGGTCCGATTTAATCCAAATCATGCTCTGATACCAACTTGTAACACCCTGAAAATCGGGGGTCGAGCATAAACTCAACTCCCGAGTTCCAGAACATCACTTATGCAACAAAATGAATGATGATTGAATGTTGACCGTATTCGTGCATTGAACATGAGTGAGATTAAGCCAAAACAGCATATCATACTCCAGAGACAGTTAAATTTGCAAGCGGAAGACTGTGATAGATAGATAAAATATATAAACTATGATGAGTCTCCAGAGTTTGATAACATTACCAGGTTAAAAAATTACAAGTACAGTTCTAAAATATACCAAATGTGAGGAAGTGTAATGTCTCCTATCCCAAGTACCGTAGCCCCGTCAATACAATACCAGGTCTTCATAGACCTGTCAGAGATTACGTATAGGAGAACTCCTCCTCAACATTATAGTAGTAGTTCGGCTCTGCTTCATAAGCATCGCCATCACCTGAAACTCAACAAATCTGGTTGGTGTTGCAAACACCGTCCCATAACGTGGGAGTGAGTGATCAACTCAATGAAACAATAAAGCATAGGTTAACATGTTATCAATTCAGTCAAGCAGTAATGATAAAGCAGTACAGCCAAACAATTTTTAACTACTCTTATTTAATGCAAGTATGAAATGACATGATGTATGCCCTTGCCAAACCACCCTCATGCGACATCATCTTACGTTCGCGAATGCATACCTCCCTCAGTGCTCCACATCTACTAGGCACATGCGGTGTGATGATGAGCATGATTACCGAGTTATTATTAGTCCATTTCAAACAGTAGTATTGGGAAACTAAGGTACCTCCCTTGTATCATTCCCAAACATGATCCATTCTAGGGTCGTCAGTCCTAGTTTATCTCATACGATATTATGGTTTGAGAGGCATAGCGAAGGCATCACAAAAGGCTCGTCACCCGTCAGCACGGATACAGATCTCACCGTATGCGGCTCAATTGCTGGCCGTCAGCTCGAATACAGGTCTCACCGTACTCGGCTCAATCGCTGGTCATCAGCTCGAATACAGGTCTCACCGTACTCGGCTCAACTCATACTCTAGTTGCTGTGAAGGGCTCCTCGCCAATCACAGACCTTGGAGTATACTCGAAGACGCTACAGAGGACTCGTCGCCCGTCAGCACGAGTACTGGTCTCACCGTACTCGGCTCTCGCCGTAAGTGTCGACAGCTCGAATACAGTGTCCCATACCACCGTATTTGGCTCACGAGTTTGGTTGCTCAATGGTCACTACGGGGAGGCACGTGGCCCCAGCATAGGCCGACAGCTCGACCACGGTGTCCCATACCACCATGCCCGGCTCATGAGTCTTAGCGGATCGAGGTACCATGGTTAAAAGGGATTTCACTGGTAAGTTTGGTACCCTAGGTTCAAGCAGTAGCGTCCAAACATGGTGAACATACATAAGACAGATCGGGTTACTTGACGAGCTCGGCTAGCTCGAGCGCACAACAAGTTGAACGACATGAAGTGCATAAGCACTTCGCGTGACCAACCACTATCGTCAACCGAAGTACGACTCGGGTTCGTCAAACACTTCTCACGTGGCAAATGAATCACAGCCACAAATGCAATTCTGGTACCGATTGTCTGGACTATAGTCATAGCCCCAAACACAATCAATTGCAGATAGATAAAGCAGTAATGGATCAAGATTCAACTCATACAATCAAGGTTTGGTATTATCCGTTTAGGGCTGCCAAGGCTATTGCATGCACTCATTGCTCCACTCCCCCATCACCTATGACGGAACATACAACGTAAATATAAATTTAAACAAATACATTACATAGTTAAAATCATAAAGCAGTTGAGCATGTTATGAATCACAACACAAGCATAAGTTTGTACATGTTCAATTCCTAATCACACAACTATCCAAGGAGATCATACACATTGTTAAAAGAGGTTGAGAATCATATCTCAACACCCTTATACATTACAATTTGCTAACTACTACTCATTCAGACATTTCAAGAAACACTTAAACAAACATACATCAACATACGTGACATATGTCGATCACATAGGCATTAGGCCAAATCCTTTCACTAGGGAGTTGCCCCAATCATAACACGCGTACACCCACGACGGATAGTCATGGCAAGCAGGAATCCAAGTTCCATATTCATTCAGTCATTTCCACAACCACTTGGGCCACACATTTTAGCATATATAGTGTATATTGGCCATGGCGTGACTTAGGGCAAATCCTTTTGTCAAAGGGGTATCGCCAATACATCAATCATGAATCCATGACAATTAGTCATGGCGAGCACAAATGTGAATTCTATAATCATTCAGTCATTTTCACAAACACTTAGAATACACTATTACAACATATATGGTGTATGTTAGCAGAACATGTATTAGGGCTATCCTTTAGCCAAGCGAGTATTTTATCCATGTATAATATATTACTACAACAAATAATCATGATAAATACATCTCCAAAATTTATACATATACAGTATTTTCTAGAATACGCAATTTCAACATACATAGTGTATATAAGTAAAACATGTATTTAGGCGAATCCTTTTGCCAAATAAGTATTTTATCCATATATCGTATATCCATATAACAAATAAACATGTCAAACACATTTCCAAAAAATATACGTATACCGTACTTTCTACAAATACCTAGAGTATGTAGAATTCCATATTTTTCATCTTTAATCGAAACGGAAAAGAGAGCACTTTGTACATGTGCAATTGCATGCAGATCATGAATCTATCATTATCTGACATTGAAAGCGTTGAAAACCATAACCGATACACCTAAAGTCCGCACCTTTTGTGGTAGAATCGTAACGGAGTCGATAGGTTTGCTAAGCTTCCGTATTCGGCAGTTTGGCAACCTATAGAACGAAGTAGGTTAGCTATTTCACAACCTACAACTGTCTAAACCCCAAAACAGATTAGGGTTAGGGTTTCATACCTAGAAATGACGCCGGAAACGCCAGGAAAGCGATGAGAATCAGGCGGTGGAGCCCGAACAGCGGCAGGGAGATTCTCCCACTGCTCCCACAATTTCTCTCTCTTTTCTCTCTCTTTTCTCTCTCTCAATCTCAAATTCGTATGGCTGCCATGAGAGAGGATTTAAAGTCCTTATATAGCCTTAAAATTCACTGAAATAGACTTATGTTCAAGGTATACTTACATTATAATCAAATCGGCATTGTTTCAGCTCAGAAGAGAGTTTTTGGCGGCCCTCCTTGAGCCAAAGGTCGGACTTAAGCTCACTAACGCTGGATCTACGTTCTATTAAGTTTTCGTTTCAGTGAGATTTCCAGATCACGCGTGGCGGACCAGTTTCAGTTCAACGGTCAGCGGATCTCGATCGGAGATTCCGAGTACATGTAAATGTGTATGAAATTTCTCCTGATCCGAGGGTGTAATTTGGTCTGATTCTGACGGTCTGGTTGCTTAATACTGATCCGCAAGCGAGTGGTGCCAGATTACTATTTGAGATATTTTATTTTGAATTAATTTCACATTTCTCACACTCTTCACTCCGAGCTCAAGCGAATAGCGCTGGGACACTATCTGGATTTGATTTCCGAGATGGTTGTCAAGCCCAGCGAGGTGGTCCTAGTTACTTAACTTCGTGTTAATCGGACTTCCGACGTGCGGTCCAGATCCGATACGGAGTTTCGAGATGCTCCCGAGAGCAGCCGGGTAATGAGATTGATCCTAGATTTTAGGGTAACCTAGCGTCAATGATTCTACAAGTTTTGGGTCTTGCAGATCGTATTTAAAGTGATTGGTGCTAATTTCACAGGCACTCTAGTTTAACACTAGCTAAATCTCACTTAATTTCTAAAGGGTTTAGTCCTGTAAGATTTCTGTCTGAGGTGGTACTTAGTCCTTTGTAGTTTGTATATAAAGTGATCCAAGTTATACTACTTAGCTAGTTTAAAATAGTGTCTATGGTGAAAGTACTTTGAAAATTTTAAAGAAAAAGGTTGTGAAGGGTGGAATTTGTGAAGAAAATGGGTTAAGGAGCGATTTTAGACTGTGGGATTCAGATCTGACAAGTTAATAAGGTGTTAGGATCGACCCATCGCCTAAGGACGTCTAATTCCAGGTTGGCAAAAATCCGGGTTGTTACAGATAATCACATTAGCATTTAACAAACAATCCAAATAAATCCCTCATTTGAGCATTTCATCATACACATTGATCATGTTACCAAATACTTACATTTTATTCATAAATTGAGTAGAAGCAATTAAGATTACATGAAGGAAACTATACATGTGAATAAGGTAACTAAGAATCCAATCTTAGTACTCTTAATAAATACAAATCATCAACAATTTCTCATTCAGACAATTTACCAAACACGTAGACTACATGTAACGCCCTGAAATTCGGGGGTCGAGTATGAACTCAACTCCCGAGTTCCAACGCATCACTTATGCAACATACACAATGCTGGTTAAATGTTGTCTGAGTTAGCGCATAAAATGAATGAGATTATACCAAAACAGTAATTCATACTCTAGTTCAATTGTATAAAGGCAAGCGGAAGACTGAAATTTTATATTCAAAGTAGGTAAAGTAACAAAATTTTCTGAACTCCAGAGTATGAGTACTAACTGAGTACCAATATACATGTATCGTTTCTAAGTCAAAAATCAAAATACAATCCTCAAGAGAGGCCCTGAAAATACTGCATAAAGGAGAACTCCTCCTGATCCGCGTCAAAGTCGGGCTCCGGCTCCTGAACCAAGGCGCCATCTACACCTGCGACAGAGTCTGGTGGGTGTTGCAAACACCGTCCCGTAACGTGGGAGTGAGTAGCTAACTCAGTGGAACAATAAAGCATAAGTTAACATGTTATCAAATCAATCAAGCAGTAATAATAAAGCAGTACAAATCAAACATTTCTAACTACTCTTGTTAAGTGCAAAAATGATATGACATGATGCTTTATGCCCTTGCCAAACCACCCTCAAGCGACATCATCTTACGTTCGCGAATGCTTACTCCCTCAGTGCGCCACATCTACAAAGCACATGCGGTGCGATGATGCTCATGATTACCAAGTTTTTATTAGTCCATTTCAAACAGCAGTATTGGGAAACTAAGGTACCTCCCTTGTATCATTCCCAACATGATCCATTCTAGGGTCGTCAATCCTAGTTATTCTCATACGATATTATGGTTTGAGAAGCGTAGTGAAGGCATCGCAAAGGGCTCGTCACCCGTCAGCGCGGATACAGATCTCACCGTATGCGGCTCAATTGCTGGCCGTCAGCTCGAGTACAGGTCTCACCGTACTCGGCTCAATCACTAGCTGTCAGCTCGAGTACAGGTCTCACCGTACTCGGCTCAACTCACACTCTAGTTGCTGTGAAAGACTCGTCGTCAATCACAGACCCTTGGAGTGTACTCGATGATACTACGGAGGACTCGTCACCCGTCAGCACGAGCACAGGTCTCACCGTACTCGGCTCTCGCCGTAAGTATCGACAGCTCGAATACAGTGTCCCATACCACCATATTCGGCTCACGAGTTTAGTTGCGCAATGGTCACTACGGGGAGGCACAAGGCCCCAGCGTAGGCCGACAGCTCGACCACGGTGTCCCATACCACCATGCCCGGCTCATGCGACTTAGCGGATCGAGGTACCATGGTTAAACGGGATCGCCACTGGTAAGTTTGGTACCCTAGGTTCAAGCAGTAGCGACCACACAAGGTGAACACACATACACATGTCGGTTTACTTGACGAGCCTGACTAGCTCGAGCGCACCACAAGTTGAGCGATATGGAGCGCAAAAGCACTCTGTGTGGCCAACCACTATCGCCAACCGAAGTACGACTCGGGTTTGCCAGACACGTCCTTTGTGGCGATATGAATCTCAGCCACAACCGCAAGTCTGGTACCGAATGTTTGGACTATAGACATAGTCCCAAACTTAAACAGTTCTCATCAATAGCATGTGGAGTAAAGCATGATAAACAAGCAGTACAAGCATGTTAGCAGGCATGTTATGAAGCATGAAGTAAAATATGGAGTAAAGCATGTTGTAAAGCATGTTCTAAAGCATGTAGTAAAGCACTATCCACATAGGAATACAATTACGTACACATTACAAGTGAGTGGTTCTAGCGAACCACCGCATGGAGGGAAACTTACATGTCTCTAAGGGAGTCGGGAATCCCATATCAGCACCTCTCTAAGGCACTAGTACATGACCATTTACACACACGAGCATTTACACAAATACTTAAAATACACTATTTCAACATACATGACGTATGTTAACAAAATACGTGTTAGGGCTGTCCCAACGCCGCGTGAGTATTTTACCCATGTATCTCATAATCATACAGCAAATAATCATTACAATTGCATTTCCAAAATCCACACATATGCGGTATTTCTAGAATACACAATTTCAACATACTAGGCATTTACACACGAACATGTATTTCGGCGATTCCTTTCGCCAAACTAGTATTTTATCCATATGTTATATAATCATACATTAAATAAACATGTCAACCATTTTCCCAAAAAAAAAACGTATACGGTATTTCTACGTATATCTAGAGTATGTAAAATTCCATATTCTACAACGTTAATCGAAACAGGAAACGGAAAGCACTTTGTACATGTGCATTTACACGCAGATCATGAATCTATCATTATCTGACATTGAAAGCGTTGAAAAACGTAACTTATACACTTAAAGTCCTCACCTTGGCCCTTGGAATTCCAACAAATCAGCAAGGGTAGTAGAGCTTCCGTATACGGGAGTTTCCTAGCCTAAAGAGCGGAATCAATTAGCTTTTTCATAACCTACAACGATCCTACCTTAAATCAGACCTAGGGTTAGGGTTTCTTACCTTCAAATGGGATGGATACCGCCGGGAAAACATCTAGAACGGAGTGGTGTAGGCCGTGCGATGAATAGAAGCAGCAGGAGGAAGATCGGCAACAAACTCCAAGCTTTTCTCTCTCTTTTCTCTCTCTCTCTCTAGGGTTTTTCTCCCAAATTCGTATGGCTGTGAAAGGGGCTGTTCTAAGCCCCTTTTATAGCCAAAAAATCTCAAAAATAGACTCAGGTTCAAGGGTGGGTGCATATATAGGCATTTCGCCACTTTTTCAGCTCAAAAGGGAGGTTCTGGTGGCCCTCCTTGAGCCAAACGTCAGACTTAAGCTCACCATCTATGGATCTACGTGGGATTACGTTTTCGACTCGATCGGATTTCCAGATCGCACGTGGCGGACCACTTTCAGTTCAACGGTCAGTGGGCCACGATCATAAATTCCAAGTACAAGTAAATGTTCCTGAAATTTTCTTAATCCGAGGGTGTAATTTGGTCTGATTCTGACGGCCAGGTTGCTTAATACTGACACGCAACCGAATGATGCCAGATCACTATTCCTGATATTTTTATTAGGATGGGAATAGTGTTTTTCACACTCCTTCGCTCCGGATCGAAACGAATGGCCGTGGGACATCGGTCGGAGCTGATTTTTGAGATGATTGTCAAGCCCAGTGGGGCGGTCCTAGTTCCTTAGCTTCGTATTAATCGGACTCCCGATGTGCGATTTAGACCTAATACGAAGTTTCGTTTCATTCCCGAGAGCAGACGGGTAATGAGTTTGGCTCTAGACTTTAGCGTAACCTAGAGTCACTAATTCTGCAAGTTTTGGGTCTTGCAGATCGTATTTAAAGCGATCTCAACGGATTTCATGGCCAACCGAGTTTAGTACTTAGTTAACTTTGTTAAATTTCTAAAGGATTTAATCCTACGTGATTTCTGGTCGAGGTGGTACTCGACCCAATGTACGGAAATTTACAGGTCGTTACAATCTACCCCCCTTAAACAAAAAATTTCGTCCTCGAAATTTATACCTTTTCGTAGTCCTCGAGAATCTGAGGGTAGTTCTTTCTGACCTCAGCCTCAGTCTCCCAGGTAGCTTCCTCCTCGGAATGATGTGTCCAAAGCACCTTCACAAGTGGGATGACCTTGCTACGTAGTACCTGCTCCTTCCTATCGAGGATACGCGTCGGGCGCAGCTCGTACGTAGCATCCTCACTCAACTGTACCTGCTCCCATTTGATGATATCCGTAGGATCAGGAACGTACTTCTTCAGCATAGATACATGAAATACGTTGTGTACAGAAGCAAGTGGTGTAGGCAAGGCGAGACGATACGCCACATCACCCACTCGATCCAGTATCTGAAATGGACCGATAAACCTCGGTGTGAGCTTCCCCTTCTTCCCGAACCGAAGGACTCCCTTCATAGGGGAAACTCGAAGGAACACATGATCCCCGACCTCGAACTCCAGCGGTCGCCGCCTCGTATCGGCGTAACTCTTCTGTCTGCTCTGCGCTGTGAGTAATCGACGCCTGATAATATCTATCTTCTCTATAGTCGTCTGGACCAACTCCGGGCCAATCAGGCTATGCTCGCCAACCTCTGCCCAACAGTGCGGTGCCCTACAAGGTCGGCCATATAGAGCCTCATATGGCGCCATGCCAATAGTCGCCTGGAAGCTGTTGTTGTAGGCGAACTCTGCGTACGGAAGACAGTCATCCCAGCTGTCCTTGAAGTCCAACACACATGCTCGCAACTTCAGCTTCACACCCATCGCCTCCTGGATACGAGTCCAGAAGATGGATGTGAACCGCGTGTCTCTGTCCGACACGATCTCTAAGGGAACTCCATGCAGACGGACGATCTCCCTGATGTACAATCTAGCCAGCTCGTCTGCAGAGTTCGTAACTCTGATAGGGAGGAAATGGGCTGATTTGGTCAACCGGTTCACAATCACCCAAATAGAATCGTGTCCTTTCCTCGTCTTCGGCAGCCCTGATATGAAGTCCATGGAGATGAAGTCCCACTTCCACTCCGCTATAGGCATGGGCTGAAGTAGTCCAGGAGGTCGGCGATGTTCTGCCTTGACCTGCTGGCATGTCAGACATCGAGATACATACTCAGCAATGTGGGCCTTCATGTTATCCCACCAATAAGTCCGTCTCATATCCTGGTACATCTTCGTGTTACCAGGATGCATCACAAGCTTCGAGTTATGGGCAGACTTGAGAAGCTCGCGTCTCAAGTCAGCCACATCAGGAACACATAGGCGGCCACGGAATCGTAAACCCCCATCAGAACCAACTCTCCACTCGGAGTCCATGGCGTCGCTAGCCTGCTCTTGAAGCTCAGACAGCCGTATATCGTCCTTTTGGGCCTCAACAATCCTGTCGTCAATAAGTGGCCGCACCCGAACGTGCGCAAAAACACTCAAAAGTCTCCTCGACAGTGAGTCTCTGCTCGAAGTCCCGCACAAACTCCATCATGTCCCACTCGGCTATCATCAGCGGTGCCGCAAATGCAATCGCCTTCTTGCGGCTCAACGCGTCTGCCACAAGGTTCGCCTTGCCAGGATGGTAGGAAACCTCGAACTTGAAGTCCTTCAAGGTCTCCATCCATCGGCGCTGTCTCATATTCAAATCCCGCTGTGTGAATATGTACTTAAGGCTCTTGTGGTCGCAGAAAAGCTCGAACTCCTCACCGTAGAGGTAATGTCTCCAGAGCTTCAATGCAAAGATGACAGCTGCCAACTCCAGGTCATGTGTAGGGTAATTCTCCTCGTGCTTCCTTAATTGTCTCGAGGCATACGAAATCACCCTATCCTTCTGCATCAGAACACAACCCAAACCAACGCGAGACGCGTCAGTATATACCGTGTACTTCACCCCTTGCTCTAGCAATACTAGCACAGGGGCGGTCGTCAACTTGTCCTTCAGCTCCTTAAAAGCTGCCTCTGCCTTCTCATTCCAGGCGAACTTAAAGTCCTTCCGAGTCAACTGAGACAATGGCCTGGCAATCTTCGAGAAGTCCTGAATGAAACGTCTGTAATACCCAGCCAGACCAAGGAAACTCCTCACCTCAGTAACCGATTCAGGCTGCTGCCAATCCTGAACCGCGGCTACCTTAGCAAGGTCCACTGCTATCCCATCCTTGGACACTAAATGTCCCAGGAACTTGACTTCCTCCTGCCAGAAGTCGCACTTCTTGTATTGCGCAAACAACTGGTTCTTCTCCAACGTACCCAATACTGCTCGCAAGTGCTCCTCGTGCTCCTCCCGACTCGTGGAGTATATCAAGATGTCATCGATAAAGACGATGACGAATCGGTAAAGGAAGGGCCGAAATACCCGGTTCATCAGATCCATGAACACGGCTGGTGCATTCGTCAGACCGAACGACATCACCAAGAACTCATAGTGCCCGAAGCACGTCCTGAAGTGTAACGACCTGAAAATTTCTGTACATTGGGCCGAGTACCACCTCGACCAGAAATCACATAGGGTTAAATCCTTTAGAAATTTAACAAAGTTAACTAAGTACTAAACTCGGTAAATCATGAAATCCGTTGGGATCGCTTTAAATATGATCTGCAAGACCCAAAACTTGCAGAATTGGTGACTCTAGGTTACCCTAAAGTCTAGAACCAAACTCATTACCCGTCTGCTCTCGGGACTGAAACGAAACTTCGTATGAGGTCTAGATCGCACATCGGGAGTCCGATTAACACGAAGCTAAGGAACCAGGACCGCCCCACTGGGCTTGACAATCATCTCAAAAATCAGATGATTCCGATGTCCCACGGCCATTGTTTTCACTCCGGAGCGAGGGAGTGTGAAAAACACTATTTCCATCCAAATGAAAATATCTGGAATAGTGATCTGGCACCTTTCGGTTGCGCGTCAGTATTAAGCAACCTGACCGTCGGAATCAGACCAAATTACACCCTCGGATTAAGAAAAATTTCACGAACATTTACATGTACTAAGAAATTCTGATCGTGGCCCACGGACCGTTGAACTGAAAGTGGTCCGCCACATGCGATCTGGGAATCCGATCGAGCTGAAAACGTAATCCCACGTAGATCCTCAGAGGGTGAGCTTAAGTCTGACGTTTGGCTCAAAGAGGGCTACCAGAACACCCCTTTTGAGCTTGGAAAGTGGCGAACTGCCTATATATGCAGCCACCCTTGAACCTAAGTCTATTTTGGTTATGTTCTAGGCTATAAAAGGGGCTTAGAACAGCCCCTCTCACAGCCATACGAATTTGGGTCCAAACCCTAAGAGAGAAAGAGAGAAAAGAGAGAGAAACTTGTGGAGATCGAGGTCGATCTTCCTCCTGCTGCTTCCACTTCTCCCACGGCCTACACCGCTCTATTCCAGGGGATTTCGATTAGCGATAAAGAATATGGAATTTTACATACTCTTGATATACGTAGAAATACCGTATACGTATTTTTGTTGAGAAAATGTTTAACATGTTTATTTAATGTTTGATTATATCATGTGTGGATAAAATGCTAGTTTGGCGAAAGGGATCGCAAAAATACATGTTCATGTGTAAATGTCATATATGTGGAAATTGTGTATTCCAGAAATTCCGCATACGTGCGGATTTTGGAAATATAATTGTGATGATTATTTGCCGTATGATTATGATATACACGGGAAAAATACTCTCGAGGCTTAGGACAGCCCAATCACGAACTTGCCTAACATACGTCATGTATGTTGGAAAAGTGTATTCTAAGTGTTTGTATAAGTGCATGTATGTGTACATGTGTATGTACTAGTGCCTTAGATAGGCGCTGATATAGGTTTTCCAACACCCTTAGAGACATGTAGGATCCCCTCCATGCGGTGGTTCACCGCAACCACTTAATTGTATTGCACACACAATTGTATCCCTATGGGGATAGTGCTTTATTACATGCATTACAACATGCTTTGCAACATGCTTGACTTCATGTTTTACTTCATGCTTTATAACATGCCTACTAACATGCTTGTATTGCTTGTTTATCATGCTTTACTTCACATGCTAATGATGAAACTGTTTGAGTTTGGGACTATGTATATAGTCCAAACACTCGGTACCAGACTTGTGATTGTGGCTGAGATTCAAGTCGCCACAAAGGACGGGTCCGGCGAACCCGAGTCGTACTTCGGTTGGCGATAGTGGTTGGCCACGCGGGGTGCTTTTGCGCTCCATATCGCTCAACTTGTGGTGCGCTCGAGCTAGTCAGGCTCGCTAATCAAACCGAAGTGTAGTTGTGTGTTCACCCTGTTTGGTCGCTACTACTTGAACCTAGGGTACCAAAACTTACCAGTGGCGATTCCCGTTTAACCATGGTACCTAGATCCGCTAAGTCGCATGAGCCGGGCATGGTGGTATGGGACACCGTGGTCGAGCTGTCGGCCTACGCTGGGGCCATGTGCCTCCCCGTAGTGACCATTGCGCAACTATCTCGTGAGCCGAATACGGTGGTATGGGACACTGTATTCGAGCTGTCGATACTTCGGCGAGAGCCGAGTACGGTGAGATCTGTGCTCGTGCTGACGGGCGACGAGTCCTCCGTGGTATCATCGAGTACACTCCAAGGGTCTGTGATTGGCCACGAGCCTTTCACAGCAACTAGAGTGTGAGTTGAGCCGAGTATGGTGAGACCTGTACTTGAGCTGACGGCTAGTGATTGAGCCGAGTACGGTGAGACCTGTACTCGAGCTGACGGCCAGCAATTGAGCCGCATACGGTGAGATCTGTATCCGCGCTGACGGGTGACGAGCCCTTTGCGATGCCATCACTAAGCTTCTCAAACCATAACATCGTATGAGAATACCTAGGATTGACGACCCTAGAATGGATCATGTTGGGAATGATACAAGGGAGGTACCTTAGTTTTCCAATACTGCTGATTGAAATGGACTAATAATAACTTGGAAAACATGAGCATCATCGCACCGCATGTGCTTTGTAGATGTGGCGCACTGAGGGAGTAAGCATTCGCGAACGTAAGATGATGTCGCTTGAGGGTGGTTTGGCAAGGGCATACAGCATCATGTCATATCATTTTTGCATTTAACAAGAGTAGTTAGAAATGTTTGATTTGTACTGCTTTATCATTACTGCTTGGTTGATTTGATAACATGTTAACTTATGCATTATTGTTCCACTGAGTTAGCTACTCACTCCCACGTTACGGGACGGTGTTGTACACACCAACCAGACTCTGTCGCAGGTTTAGAGGGCGCCTTGGTTCAGGAGCCAGAGCCCGACGTTGATGAGGACCAGGAGGAGTTCTCTTTCATGCAGTACTCTGAAGGCTACGCTTAGGCCGGCTGCATCGCGGGATTCTCGGGGCCTCTTTTGAGGATGTATTTTGGGTTTTTGACTTACAAACATTACATGTATATTAGTGCTCAGCTAGTACTCATACTCTGGAGTTCAGAAAATTTTTTTACTTTACATACTTGAATATAAAATTTCAGTCTTCCGCTGTTTATAAATGCAATTGAACTGGAGTATGAATTACTGTTTTGGTTTAATCTCATTCATATTTATTGCGCTAACTCAGACAACATTTAACCGGCATTGTGTATGTTGCATAAGTGATGCGTTGAAACTCGGGAGTTGGGTTCATACTCGACCCCCGAATTTCAGGGCGTTACATGAAGGCTGTCTTCTGTACATCCTCCTCTCTCACGCGCAACTGGTGGTACCCTGACTGAAGGTCAATCTTCGAGAAATACTTCGCCCCCCTCAACTGATCAAACAGATCATCTATCCTGGGCAAAGGATACTTGTTCTTCACCGTGACCTGGTTCAACCTACGGTAATCAATACACAACCGTAGCGACCCGTCCTTCTTCTTCACGAACAACACAGGTGCTCCCCAAGGAGACACACTAGGTCGAATAAAACCTTTCTCTACAAGTTCGTCAATCTGTTTCCGCAGCTCCTCCATCTCACATGGAGGCATACGATAAGTCGGCAACGAGATGGGCGTCGCACCAGGCGTAAGGTCAATCGTAAAATCAATCTCTCGCTGAGGAGGTAAACCAGGGATAGTCTTAAAGACTCCAACAAACTCCCGAACCACTAGCGTACCCTCCAGTGTCGGACCATCAATCGGCACAAGTAAAGCAGCATAACAATCAACTCGACAGGGCCAACTGACCTGCACTGGGAACGTGAAAGCTGTGCCGTCAGGTCCATAGGCAGTCACGATCCGAGCATCGCAATCTATCTCCGCCCTCATCTTGGCGAGCCAATCCATGCCAAGTATAACGTCGTAGTGTCATAGCGGAGCAACAATAAGGTCGACGAGCACTGTGCTGCTACCCAAAACTATCGAGCAACCCTCGCAGAACCGTGTGACATCCGAATAGGTCCCGGTGGCCGTAGTGAGTCTCATTCCCTTAGTGGGAATCGTATGCAAAGATAGACGTTTCACCACCCCACAAGAAATAATAGAAGTAGTGGACCCAGTGTCCACCAATAAGGAAACAGGAGTATCATGAATATAAGTCGTACCCTCAAAAGCCGTCGGTGTCGATATCGACGTCTCTGGTGCCTCAGCAACAAGTATATGTACACGAGACTGCTGCTGGCGGTTCGGCTGAGGAGCCAGGGGTCGCTGTGGCGGCCTGAAGGGCGGCACAGGAGATCGGAATGAAGGATGTGTAGGAACAGTCTGTAGCGGTGGAGCTGATATGGCCTGTGGATAAGGGCGACCCAATCTCTGCGGTGGCGCAAATCCGCTAGCCCTCATGCGCGAGAAGCAGCTCTCAGCAGGGTGTCCTGGTTTCCCGCAAAACGTGCAGGTCACCAACGGGCGTCTCAAAGGAATAACTGGCGCTGCGGCCCTGGGGGGAGAATCAGCCCGAGGCCTCTTGCCTAAGATAGGCCTGCTCTGTACATCCTGTCGTGGTCTCGCAACCATAGTACCACGTGATCGGGCCAAACAGTCCACATCCTGCTCGGCCGTCATAGACATGTGGACCAACGCCGCATATGTAGGAATACTGTGGCAGCATAGCTTCGACCGTATGTCAGGTCGCAAGCCCCCAGTAAATCGCCGCATCCTCATCTGCTCATTGACGAGGATGGTCGAGACAAAGCGGCCCAACTCAGTAAATCGGTGCTCATACTCCGTCACGGTCATGCCTCCCTGCCTGAGGCGCAGAAACTCGTCCTCCCGCTCATGTCGATACGTCTGCGGGTAATACTTCTAGTGGAACCGAGACTCGAAAGCCTCCCAGGTCCACACGAAGTCTACTGCGACCGTGCGCAGCACTCTGTCCCACCATAAGCTGGCCTCCCTCTCAAACATGAAGGTAGCCAACTCAACCTGCTCTGCCTCGGAGCAATGTAACATCCGTAGCATCTTTGAGATGCGGTCTAGCCAGAACTCCGCCACCTCGGGTCTGTGAGAACCCACAAATGAGGGAGGCCTCAAGCGCTGAAATCGCTCTAGTAGACCACGAGTACCGACATCTCCAGTAGGAGGTGCGACGGGTGTAGGCAGAGGCGCATCCTCAAACCGAGCAGGAGGCTTAGAATCCTCCTCAGGATGCGCAGATGTCGTAGGTGGAGTCGCACTACCACAGTGGGACAAGGCCTCAGCAATAGTGGCCATGAGCTCCTGGTGCTGCTGCTGCTGTATCTGCTGCTGCTGCTGCTGCATCTGCTGCTGATGCATCATCATCATCAGCTGCTCAAATCTATCAGGCGGTGGAGCAGCCTGAGAATCATGCTGCGCAGCAGATGACGGTTGATACTGCTCACGGACCGGGTGTCCACCGGTGGGACCAGCAGAAGGCTGATCAAATCCCAACCCTCGGTCCACAGGACCGCCATTACCAGAAGGAGTCTTGTCTATAGAGCCGGTCAGACGAAGATGTACCGTGCTCCGTGTATACTGCCGCGGCATGCCCTATACAACATAGGGTAGATCATTTGTGAGATAAAGCACAACACACATCATAAAGCACTTAAGCATTCCACACATCATCAATACAAAGAGGCTACATGCTTTTCATTTACCCAAAATTGTCATAATACATGGACTACAGAGTTACATGAATCACGACAGAAAATCACATAATAGCCAATACATCTACTACAACAAACACCTAAAACATGCTACTACCTAATACAACATCTGCATGAAAACACAAACCGCCTATCGCGGTAACCAAAGTAAACACAACATACAACAACATGGATGACTAAGCATTCGAAGTAGGCGGTGGAGGAGGAGCATTCTTGTCCTGCGCACAGCACAGAATGGCCTTCAATGTACGGGACATCTTCTTAAAACTCTTCTTCATATAGGCTTCATTCTCTTCAAGTTTGGCACGTACTTGACCAATCTCTTGCTGCAAGGCGGCTTGACCCTCCTCGAGACGGGCCAAACATGCATCCAGAGCATCTCTATCCATACCCTGCTCCTGAGCCGCAGGGGGTGAACTTTCCTCGGTGTCCTGAGCCTCAGGTTCTTCTTCCTGTATGTCATCACCACACTCTTCATCACTCTCCTCGCCGGCGCTATCCGACTCATCTCCAGACTCGTCGAGTCGGGCTTGCCGCTGTTGAGGGCCGGTCTTCATATTCTTGAGTGTCGCCTCACTTATGACTCGGACCGGTGCAAGATCCTCCATATTCAATCTGTAGCCTACATCACGAACCATCCTGCAGATCAGACGGCCAAATGGGAGCGAAAGATCGTTCCTGGCAGAACGAACAACCTGAACTATCTGGGATAGGATGAATGTGGGCAGGCATATGTTGTCCCCATGTCCCATCTTATACAAAAAGTCCACCATCAACCGAGTACATTCCGTACGGTTACCCGACCGTGGGTACACATTGTAGGTGAAAATGTGATGGAGTAAACGGAAGTCCTCGGCCATCTTTGTCGCCGCAATGCAATTTCCTCTCTTCCAAGTAACCCGGCGACCACAGAGATATCGCGTGCGGCGATCCCTTTCCGGCGCACTTCTGGAGAAGTTGTCACTAGGGTGTACCTGACCACGCGGTAGCTTCGTGATCCGAGCCACTTCATCCACTGTAATCATGCGTCTAATCCCCTCACAGAAACAGTAAACTGAAGAGGCTCAACTGATGCGTCCACGATGTGAGCATAGAGAGTGCGAACCGTATTCTCACATGCAGGGGACTCGCCATCAAACATAGAGTTCCATCCGATGTCCACCAGGCGATCCATCAGTGGGTGTAGCCCGAACACCCTTTCATCCACATGAGCTTCAAACACAACCTTGCGACCCACGAAGCACCCATATTCCATGCCTATCGGGTAAGCATTTTCGACGGGATGGTCAGGATCCAGGTCTCGCTTCGACCTAAACTCTCGCACGGTGCTTGTGCCGGCCCCAACATCGGATCTCCTTCGGGAATGGGTTGGCCTACTTGGGCCGGCATCATCGGCCGCAGTTTTCCTCTTTCCCATGAGAGATAGGATGGAGGAAAAGGAGAAAATGGTAGCCACCACACCAAGGAGGGCCATGGAAAATTGCCAAAATGGGAGAACAAGGGGCTGATCTCTTTGCTCCACCACAAACAACAATCCAATGGGTGTGGAAGGAGCACTAGAGGTAGGAAATGAAGAAGAAACAAGAAGAAAGTGGAATGGGTTAGTAGATTACCCGATTTTGAGCTCCAATGAGGGGTATGAGAGCTCCAACTTGAGAAAATGGGGAAAGGAGGAGGCTAGGGCTGTTGTGGAAGGTTGGGGTGTGTGAGTTGTGGAAGAAAAATGGAAGATTTGAAGGTTTGGAGGGATGGGTTTTGAGAAAAATCGAAAATGGGGGTGGAAGTGCTTGAAAAGGGGGTGAAATGAGGAGAAGGGTGCTCCAGCCCCTTAAAACCTAAACCATTGCAAAAATGGCACGTGCCAGGGTGTGTAGGGGGTTGGGCCGACCAACCCCATGCTTGAAACTCGCTGAAAAACCGGCCGGACCGCGGTCCGCCGCCCGAGCCGCGGCGCCGCCGCGGCCGGACTTGGCCGGAACCGCGCCGCCGCGGTGGGGCTTTGTTTCCCACATGCCCAGGGTGCTAAATGCACCCTGGTTCGATCGGTACCCTTGATGGTTAAACGTGGGGGGCCCCCGACCTCAGTTCGGCTCCAAAACGGTCAGTTCCGGGGAATTTCTGAACCAATCTGATTTTTTGTGATTTTTAACGACTGATTATGGGTGGTCAATGACCTGGACACGTCAATAGACGGTCTAGGAGTGATTTAGAGTCCATGTGTGCGGTCGGGATCGAGTACAGACTCGATCAACGCGTCCGTTTTTAGTGAATTTCACCGAACGGTGAAATCGGGAGACCCTAGGACTGTTTCTATAATTTTGCGCTCCCTCCTAAGTATAATGCGTCAGCGTACGTAGTGGAGACATAACTCAGGTCCGGTTTTAATCAAAATCATGCTCTGATACCAACTTGTAACGCCCTGAAATTCGGGGGTCGAGTATGAACTCAACTCCCGAGTTCCAACGCATCACTTATGCAACATACACAATGCTGGTTAAATGTTGTCTGAGTTAGTGCAATAAACATGAATGAGATTATACCAAAACAGTAATTCATACTCCAGTTCAATTGTATAAAGGCAAGCGGAAGACTGAAATTTTATATTCAAAGTAGGTAAATTAACAAAATTTTCTGAACTCCAGAGTATGAGTACTAACTGAGTACCAATATACATGTATCGTTTCTAAGTCAAAAATCAAAATACAATCCTCAAGAGAGGCCCTGAAAATCCCGCGATGCAGCCGGCCTAAGCAAAGCCGTCAGAATACTGCATAAAGGAGAACTCCTCCTGATCCGCATCAAAGTCGGGCTCTGGCTCCTGAACCAAGGCGCCATCTACACCTGTGACAGAGTCTGGTGGGTGTTGCAAACACCGTCCCGTAACGTGGGAGTGAGTAGCTAACTCAGTGGAACAATAAAGCATAAGTTAACATGTTATCAAATCAATCAAGCAGTAATGATAAAGCAGTACAAATTAAACATTTCTTACTACTCTTGTTAAGTGCAAAAATGATATGACATGATGCTGTATGCCCTTGCCAAACCACCCTCAAGCGACATCATCTTACGTTCGCGAATGCTTACTCCCTCAATGCGCCACATCTACAAAGCACATGCGGTGCGATGATGCTCATGATTACCAAGTTTTTATTAGTCCATTTCAAACAGCAGTATTGGGAAACTAAGGTACCTCCCTTGTATCATTCCCAACATGATCCATTCTAGGGTCGTCAATCCTAGTTATTCTCATACGATATTATGGTTTGAGAAGCGTAGTGAAGGCATCGCAAAGGGCTCGTCACCCGTCAGCGCGGATACAGATCTCACAGTATGCGGCTCAATTGCTGGCCGTCAGCTCGAGTACAGGTCTCACCGTACTCGGCTCAATCACTAGCCGTCAGCTCGAGTACAGGTCTCACCGTACTCGGCTCAACTCACACTCTAGTTGCTGTGAAAGACTCGTCGCCAATCACAGACCCTTGGAGTGTACTCGATGATACTACGGAGGACTCGTCGCCCGTCAGCACGAGCACAGGTCTCACCGTACTCGGCTCTCGCCGTAAGTATCGACAGCTCGAATACAGTGTCCCATACCACCATATTCGGCTCACGAGTTTGGTTGCGCAATGGTCACTACGGGGAGGCACAAGGCCCCAGCGTAGGCCGACAGCTCGACCACGGTGTCCCATACCACCATGCCCGGCTCATGCGACTTAGCGGATCGAGGTACCATGGTTAAACGGGATCGCCACTGGTAAGTTTGGTACCCTAGGTTCAAACAGTAGCGACCACACAAGGTGAACACACATACACATGTCGGTTTACTTGACGAGCCTGACTAGCTCGAGCGCACCACAAGTTGAGCGATATGGAGCGCAAAAGCACTCCGTGTGGCCAACCACTATCGCCAACCGAAGTATGACTCGGGTTTGCCAGACACGTCCTTTGTGGCGATATGAATCTCAGCCACAACCGCAAGTCTGGTACCGAATGTTTGGACTATAGACATAGTCCCAAACTCAAACAGTTCTCATCAATAGCATGTGGAGTAAAGCATGATAAACAAGCAGTACAAGCATGTTAGCAGGCATGTTATGAAGCATGAAGTAAAACATGGAGTAAAGCATGTTGTAAAGCATGTTCTAAAGCATGTAGTAAAGCACTATCCACATAGGGATACAATTACGTACACATTACAAGTGAGTGGTTCTAGCGAACCACCGCATGGAGGGAAACTTACATGTCTCTAAGGGAGTCGGGAATCCCATATCAGCACCTCTCTAAGGCACTAGTACATGACCATTTACACACACGAGCATTTACACAAATACTTAAAATACACTATTTCAACATACATGACATATGTTAACAAAATACGTGTTAGGGCTGTCCCTACGCCGCGTGAGTATTTTACCCATGTATCTCATATTCATACAGCAAATAATCATTACAATTGCATTTCCAAAATCCACACATATGCGGTATTTCTAGAATACACAATTTCAACATACTAGGCATTTACACACGAACATGTATTTCGGCGATTCCTTTCGCCAAACTAGTATTTTATCCATATGTTATATAATCATACATTAAATAAACATGTCAACCATTTTCCCAAAAAAAATACGTATACGGTATTTCTACGTATATCTAGAGTATGTGAAATTCCATATTCTACAACGTTAATCGAAACAGGAAACGGAAAGCACTTTGTACATGTGCATTTACACGCAGATCATGAATCTATCATTATCTGACATTGAAAGCGTTGAAAAACGTAACTTATACACTTAAAGTCCTCACCTTGGCCCTTGAAATTCCAACAAATCAGCAAGGGTAGTAGAGCTTCCGTATACGGGAGTTTCCTAGCCTAAAGAGCGGAATCGATTAGCTTTTTCATAACCTACAACGATCCTACCTTAAATCAGACCTAGGGTTAGGGTTTCTTACCTTCAAATGGGATGGATACCGCCGGGAAAAACACCTAGAACGGAGCGGTGTAGGCCGTGCGATGAATAGAAGCAGCAGGAGGAAGATCGGCAACAAACTCCAAGCTTTTCTCTCTCTCTCTCTCTAGGTTTTTCTCCCAAATTCGTATGGCTGTGAGAGGGGCTGTTCTAAGCCCCTTTTATAGCCAAAAACATCTCTAAAATAGACTCAGGTTCAAGGGTGGCTGCATATATAGGCATTTCGCCACTTTTTCAGCTCAAAAAGGAGGTTCTGGTGGCCCTCCTTGAGCCAAACGTCAGACTTAAGCTCACCATCTATGGATCTACGTGGGATTACGTTTTCGACTCGATCGGATTCCCAGATCGCACGTGGCGGACCACTTTCAGTTCAACGGTCAGTGGGCCACGATCAGAAATTCCAAGTACATGTAAATGTTCCTGAAAATTTTCTTAATCCGAGGGTGTAATTTGGTCTGATTCTGACGGTCAGGTTGCTTAATACTGACACGCAACCGAATGATGCCAGATCACTATTCCTGATATTTTTATTAGGATGGGAATAGTGTTTTTCACTCCTTCGCTCCGGATCGAAATGAATGGCCGTGGGACATCGGTCGGAGCTGAGTTTTGAGATGATTGTCAAGCCCAGTGGGGCGGTCCTAGTTCCTTAGCTTCGCGTTACTCGGACTCCCGATGTGCGATCTAGACCTAATACGAAGTTTCGTTTCATTCCCGAGAGCAGACGGGTAATGAATTTGGCTCTAGACTTTAGGGTAACCTAGAGTCACTAATTCTGCAAGTTTTGGGTCTTGCAGATCGTATTTAAAGCGATCCCAACGGATTTCATGGCCAACCGAGTTTAGTACTTAGTTAACTTTGTTAAATTTCTAAAGGATTTAATCCTACGTGATTTCTGGTCGAGGTGGTACTCGACCCAATGAACGGAAATTTACAGGTCGTTACACTACACATTACCAAATACATAGACTAGATTAGTTACGACGTATATTATGGCAATTCCTTGCACAAGGAGGTCATCATACATACGACAAACATGAATCCTAAATTAGTAGTCATGACAAGGACAAATCATATTTACATGTTCATTCAAACATTTCGACAAACACATAGGATGCATATTTTGTCCAACATAGTTCATACATGTAAAACATATCGAAATCGGCGTGTCTAAGACAATATGGTAGCAATCAAGTTAGACATAAATCATTAGCTGACATTGAAAGCATTAAAAACCATAACCTAAATGTTTATAGTCTGCACCTTTCATCGGAATACTCGATTCGGACTCGGTTCAAATTCTACGTCCCCAAAAATGAAACGTTAGGCACCTAAATAACGAAATAGGTTAGCTAGTTTGTCGATTACTCTATCTGTATTTCTAAATCAAGATTAGGGTTAGGTTTTCTTACCCAAATCATAGCCGAATCAGATCGTGTAACGAAATGGGGGGATGATTCAGTGCGTGGAGTTGTGGGAGAGAAACACTGCAACAATCTCCTAGGATTTCTCTTCTCTCCTTACTCTTTTCTCTTTTTTTCCCTCTTCTCTCTCCTAGGGTTTGGAGAAATTCGTATGAGAGAGAGGTGATGTGGTATAAGGGCTATATATAGGCTTAGAAGTGATGTATATGGCCTCAGGGCTGGTATACTTAGGTTATATCCAAAGGGCGGCTTTTTTTGACAAACATCACACATAGGGAGGTCCACAACACACATACGTTGTAGGGTAAGTTCCCTGACAATGGATCTATTCCAGGATGTGGTTTTGGTGCGATTGGATAGGCCGATCGACCATAGAGGACCTGCGTCAGATCAACGGTCGAACTTGCTCGATCGGGGACACAAGTATACGGATATGTGCAGGGAAATTTCCTTTTCCCATGGGTGAATTTTGGTCAGAAACCGATCGTCCGAAATCCTCAATTTCGTGCATGAGCGAATGGCCTAATTCACTTAAGTTTCATTGCATTTTCTAAAGGTATTCGCGTTTCTCACACACTTTACTTAAGGCTCAAGTTGTGCGTTTTTGGACACTATTTGGGCTCGATTCCCGTGATGGCTGTCAAGCCCAGTAAGATGGACATAATTCTATAATTTCGCGGTCATCGGACTTTCGACGTGCGGTCTAGGTCCAATACGGAGTTTCAATGTACTCCCGAGAGCGACAGGTTCTTGGGATTTTTCTTAGGTCTTCATATAATGTTGAGTCAGTGGAATTAATGGTTTTAGGTCTTCTCATTTGTGGAAATGGTGGTTCGAGCTAAATCCATCGATTAGTTAGTTTAGTACATAACTAATTTTTGCCTAAATTATGACAGGATACGATCCTTAGGTATTTATGCTTCAGGTGGTACTCAGGTCTTTGTACGGATTTTTCTGAGACATTACACACGTAGATGTATTGTATCCAGCCATCCATCAGGGACGATGGTACGCACTGTAATGTATATGTTTTATATCCACACCATCCGTCACTGGACGGTGTGCATGGGCCACACTGTGTTGTATGTTTTATATCTAAACCATCCATCAATGATGGTGGGACCCACTGATGTGGGTGTAATATCCACTGTCCATTCATCTGGATGGTGGGGCCCCTTTAATGTATGTGTAATATACACCGTCCATTCAACTGGACGATGTGGCCCCTTTAATGTATGTGTGTCGTTCATCATCCATCTAGTGGGAATCCACCTGATGCATGGGTCTTACCTGCACCGACCAGAAGGGCTGGACGGTGGATACCCACCTTGAGCTGTGTTTTAATCCAAGCTGTTCAATTGTTTTGGCAGCATGTGGGTCCCACCTTGATGTATTTACTTTATGCCCACTCCGTCCATCTATCCAGATCAGTGGGACCCACCATGATTTTTGAATTCATCAACGTCATCCACCTGTTTTACATCCATGCCGACCATCTATGAGATCCGCTGTGATGCATGTATTGTATATCTATTCCATCCATCCAGTTTTCCAGGTCATTTTAAGGACTAGCTCACCTTAATTGTATGTATTCTATAGCCACGTCGTCTGTCTGTTTTGATGGACGTATGGCTGTAACGACCTGAAAATTTCCGTACATTGGGCCGAGTACCACCTCGACCAGAAATCACATAGGATTAAATCCTTTAGAAATTTAACAAAGTTAACTAAGTACTAAACTCGGTTAATCATGAAATCCGTTGGGATCGCTTTAAATACGATCTGCAAGACCCAAAACTTGTAGAATTGGTGACTCTAGGTTACCCTAAAGTCTAGAGCCAAACTCATTACCCGTCTGCTCTCGGGACTGAAACGAAACTTCGTATGAGGTCTAGATCGCACATCGGGAGTCCGATTAACACGAAGCTAAGGAACCAGGACCGCCCCACTGGGCTTGACAATCATCTCAAAAATCAGATGATTCCGATGTCCCACGGCCATTGTTTTCACTCCGGAGCGAGGGAGTGTGAAAAACACTATTTCCATCCAAATGAAAATATCTGGAATAGTGATCTGGCACCTTTCGGTTGCGCGTCAGTATTAAGCAACCTGGCCGTCGGAATCAGACCAAATTACACCCTCGGATTAAGAAAAATTTCAGGAACATTTACATGTACTCAGAAATTCTGATCGTGGCCCACGGACCGTTGAACTGAAAGTGGTCTGCCACGTGCGATCTGGGAATCCGATCGAGTCGAAAACGTAATCCCATGTAGATCCGCAGAGGGTGAGCTTAAGTCTGACGTTTGGCTCAAAGAGGGCCACCAGAACACCCCTTTTGAGCTTGGAAAGTGGCGAACTGCCTATATATGCAGCCACCCTTGAACCTGAGTCTATTTTGGACATGTTCTAGGCTATAAAAGGGGCTTAGAACAGCCCCTCTCACAGCCATTCGAATTTGGGTCCAAACCCTTAGAGAGAAAGAGAGAAAAGAGAGAGAAAGTTTTGGAGATCGAGGCCGATCTTCCTCCTGCTGCTTCCACTCCTCCCACGGCCTACACCGCCCTATTCCAGGGGATTTTCCGGCGGTTTCCACCCCATTTGAAGGTAAGAAACCCTAACCCTAGGTCTGATTTGAGCTTGATTAGTGATAGGTTATGGAAAGACTAATCGAATGCGCTCTTTAGGCTAGGAAACTCCCGTATACGGAAGCTCCAACACCCTTGCTGATTCGTTGAAATTCCAAGGGCTGAGGTGAGGACTTTAAGCGTATAAGTTACGGTTTTCAACGCTTTCAATGTCAGATAATGATAGATTCATGATCTGCATGCAAATACACATGTACAAAGTGCTTTCCGTTTCCTGTTTCGATTAGCGATAAAGAATATGGAATTTTACATACTCTTGATATACGTAGAAATACCGTATACATATTTTTGTTGAGAAAATGTTTAACATGTTTATTTAATGTTTGATTATATCATGTGTGGATAAAATGCTAGTTTGGCGAAAGGGATCGCAAAAATACATGTTCATGTGTAAATGTCATATATGTGGAAATTGTGTATTCCAGAAATTCCGCATACGTGCGGATATTGGAAATGTAATTGTGATGATTATTTGTTGTATGATTACGATATACACGGGAAAAATACTCTCGAGGCGAAGGGACAGCCCAAACACGAACTTGCCTAACATACGTCATGTATGTTGGAAAAGTGTATTCTAAGTGTTTGTATAAGTGCATGTATGTGTACATGTGTATGTACTAGTGCCTTAGATAGGCGCTGATATGGGTTTCCGACTCCCTTAAGGACATGTAGGATCCCCTCCATGCGGTGGTTCACCGCAACCACTTAATTGTATTGCGCACACAATTGTATCCCTATGGGGATAGTGCTTTATCACATGCCTTATAACATGCTTTGCAACATGCTTGACTTCATGTTTTACTTCATGCTTTATAACATGCCTACTAACATGCTTGTGTTGCTTGTTTATCATGCTTTACCTCACATGCTAACGATGAAAACTGTTTGGGTTTGGGACTATGTATATAGTCCAAACACTCGGTACCAGACTTGTGATTGTGGCTGAGATTCATGTCGCGACAAAGGACGGGTCCGGCGAACCCGAGTCGTACTTCGGTTGGCGATAGTGGTTGGCCACGCGGAGTGCTTTTGCGCTCCATATCGCTCAACTTGTGGTGCGCTCGAGCTAGTCAGGCTCGCCAATTAAACCGAAGTGTAGTTGTGTGTTCACCCTGTTTGGTCGCTACTGCTTGAACCTAGGGTACCAAAACTTACCAGTGGCGATTCCCGTTTAACCATGGTACCTAGATCCGCTAAGTCGCATGAGTCGGGCATGGTGGTATGGGACACCGTGGTCGAGCTGTCGACCTACGCTGGGGCCATGTGCCTCCCCGTAGTGACCATTGCGCAACTATCTCGTGAGCCGAATACGGTGGTATGGGACACTGTATTCGAGCTGTTGATACTTCGGCGAGAGCCGAGTACGGTGAGATCTGTGCTCGTGCTGACGGGCGACGAGTCCTCCGTTGTATCATCGAGTACACTCCAAGGGTCTGTGATTGGCCACGAGTCTTTCACAGCAATTAGAGTGTGAGTTGACCCGAGTATGGTGAGACCTGTACTTGAGCTGACGGCTAGTGATTGAGCCGAGTACGGTGAGACCTGTACTCGAGCTGACGGCCAGCAATTGAGCCGCATACGGTGAGATCTGTATCCGCGCTGACGGGTGACGAGCCCTTTGCGATGCCATCACTAAGCTTCTCAAACCATAACATCGTATGAGAATAAATAGGATTGACGACCCTAAAATGGATCATGTTGGGAATGATACAAGAGAGGTACCTTAGTTTCCCAATACTGCTGATTGAAATGGACTAATAAAAACTTGGTAATCATGAGCATCATCGCACCGCATGTGCTTTGTAGATGTGGCGCACTGAGGGAGTTAGCATTCGCGAACGTAAGATGATGTCCCTTGAGGGTGGTTTGGCAAGGGCATACAGCATCATGTCATGTCATTTTACACTTAACAAGAGTAGTTAGAAATGCTTGATTTGTACTGCTTTATCATTACTGCTTGGTTGATTTGATAACATGTTAACTTATGCTTTATTGTTCCACTGAGTTAGCTACTCACTCCCACGTTACGGGACGGTGTTGTACACACCAACCAGACTCTGTCGCAGGTTTAGAGGGCGCCTTGGTTCAGGAGCCAGAGCCCGACGTTGATGAGGACCAGGAGGAGTTCTCCTTCATGCAGTACTCTGACGGCTACGCTTAGGCCGGCTGCATCGCGGGATTCTCGGGGCCTCTTTTGAGGAGTGTATTTTGGGTTTTGACTTAAAAACAATACATGTATATTGGTGCTCAGCTAGTACTCATACTCTGGTGTTCAGAAAATTTTGGTTATTTTACATACTTGAATATAAAAATTTCAGTCTTCCGCTTACTTTCATACAATTGAACTGGAGTATGAATTACTGTTTTGGTTTAATCTCATTCATGTTTATTTTGCTAACTCAGACAACATTTAACCAGCATTGTGTATGTTGCATAAGTGATGCGTTGGAACTCGGGTGTTGAGTTCATACTCGACCCTCGAATTTCAGGGCATTACAATGGCCCACCTTGATGCACGTATTTTAGCCACATCGTCCAGTCCAGCTAGGACATGGGCCCCAGCATGATGTATGTGTATTACACACACTGTCCATTTATTTTTGGGCCGTAGGCCTCATTACCATGAGAGGCCCACTTGATGTGTATGAGGCCCATTGATGCGGCCCATTAATGCGGACCATTGTGATGTACATGAGGCTCATGTTTGATTCCCAAAGTGACGTATACTTGGCCCATGCGATGAGGCCCATTATGATATATTTTCCAGCCCGATGTGATGTATACCTGGCCCATGGTTGTGGGCCATTATGATATATATTACGCCCATTGTCGTGTATTCATAGCCCATTGATGTGGCCCATTGTGGTGTATTCATGACCCATTTGGTGAGGCCTAATGCGATGTATTTATGGCACAATCAGATGTATTTTTAGCCCATATGATGAGGCCTGACTTGATGTATATGAGGCCCATGAGTAAGGCCCAATGTGATGAAATGTAGCCCATAGTTGTGGCCATTGTGATGTATTCGAGGTCTATGTGATGCGGCCCATCATGATGCGTATTAGGGCCATGTGATGTGGCCCATAGTGATGTAAGGCCCATTGCGATGTACATTAAGCCTTTGTGTGAGGCCATGGGGCCACGATACGTTTAGCTCTATGTGAGCCACTGCTTGGAAGTGATGATGGTTAAATGTCCACATTATGACCTTCTCTTAGGCCCTCTGTTAGGCCGATTACTGATTCCGATTGTCGAGGCCGATTCTAATTATCGAGGTCGATTCCAATTGTTGAGGGCGATTCCAATTATCGAGGCTAATTTCGATTATCGAGGCTGATTCCAATTTCAATTGTTGAGACCGATTTTGATTGTCGAGGCCAATTTCCATTATCGAGGCTGATTCGATTGTCGAGGACGATTCCGATTATCGAGGCTTATTCCGATTGTCGAGGTCGATTTTGATTGTCGAGGTCGATTCCGATTGTTGAGGTTGATTTTGATTATCAATGCCGATTCTGATTGTCGAGGCCGATTTTCGAGGCCGATTCTGATTGTCGAGGCCGATTATCGAAGTCGATTCCGATTGTCGAGGCTAATTCTGATTATTGAGGCCAATTCCAATTATTGAGGCCAATTCTGATTATCGAGGCCGATTCCGATTGTCGAGGCCTATTATTTAAGTTGATTCTGATTGTCGAGGCCGATTCTGATTATCGAGGTCGATTCCGATTGTCGAGGCCTAATCTGATGTATATGCGGTCCGTATCTGGGCCCATTGTGATGTGTATTCAACCCATGTTTAAGGCCCAATGTGATGTATATGAGGCCTATGTCATGAGGCCCATCTGGTACATTTGAGGGCCAGGTGATGGAGCCCATTGTGATGTATATTAGGCCCATTTGAGAGGCCCATCGTGATGTGTATTAAGCTCTTGAGTAAGGCCCATGGTGTTGTATATTAGGCCCTTATGTGAGGCCATGGGTCCACTATATGTTAGGCTCTATGTGGGGCCATTCCTTTGGGGCAAAGTTAGTTAAATGTCCACATTGTTGAGGCCGATTGTTGATGCCGGTTATTGATACCGATTATGAGTATGAGAAAACATGCATCATGATACAAGCCCATACGCATCATCTGCATGTTTATTATGAGATGTGATTGACCATTGCATATGCCATAGTACAGATGGTTTATGAGACTCCCTGATATGTGGAGTTATCTCACATGAACGCACAGTATGAGCATGATTGATGCATGATTGGACTACATGACTCATGCATCTTGCATTGTGCGATTGTGATTACTGTACGCCCTAGCGACATCAGGGCTGTGACCTCCACAAGCATATCGTGGATGACTAGATGGGACACCGGAAATGTTTGGGTTCAAGCATCTGGGCACTTTGGATGTCCGTGGATGAAAGTCCCCAAACCTCTGATGTTAGGAGACACCCCAACGTCTAGATCGAGTGAATACATGAGTGCCCAAGTGTCGAATACTAGTAGGCCGGGTCTCTCACTGTGTCGTGGTCGGTTGGGAAGTGGTGTGGCCTTATCCGCCCAAGTGAGAGGGCTGTAAGCTAGGATGAGTTTGACCAGCTCCCAAATGGGTCCGCTATCGACGAGTCGGGTAGGCATTGGTATACTATTGGCAGGCGGGTAGTAAGGCCTTTTCCACTCGCTGGGCTACACGGCCAGCTAGGGCGGTAGCCAGCTTGGAGTGTACTAGACCCCAGTGATGATCTTAGAGATGTACAGTACTGATATGTAGACTTATTGAACAGGAGTTGCATACTCATTCATTCATTCATTCACTATCCACTTGGGCTGGTGGTGCGTAACTATTTGTTACGTGTACCTTCGCGATGGCCAGGATTTCAGTTGGGGCACCCGACTAACCTGAGATCAAGAGTTTACCACATTGTGTATGACTATCCAAATTTAGGTATGGGACTGGTTTGGATAGAAGTTCCTTGTGGTGGACCTCGTATACTGCGATACTACATACTATCATCCCGACTTCACACTCCAGCTTGATCATTTCATTCACATCGCATATTTCATTACATCCTTAGCACATAGTATTTGACTTACTATTTCTGCATTGCATAGCTGATTTACATTGCTTCCTCAGTATAAGATATTAGTTTATTATAGCCTGGATAAGGCTGATGATATTTATGGGCTTGTTAGTATTTTCGCTTACTCTGATTACTCTGATATTACTTACTTGGCAGTTACCTTGTGCACACACTTTCACCACCCACTAAGCTTTCTATAAGCTTATGCATGATAGATGCGTGTAGGTGGCGTTAGGTTGTAACAGCAATGAGCTTGGAGCATGTAGCGGACCTCTAGAGCTTTGATTTTTAAAATATACGTTTCCCTTTCAACATTATATTCAAATGATTATATTAGTGGATATGTGATGATGATGTTGCCTTTGTGATTTGGGTAAACTTGTGGTTATGCTTCTTACGAGATAAATGTACATTGAAAAATCCTCCTTGTAGGATCCCAGGATTGAAACTTGACGTATGGGCGTTGGGAGCCAAGAATGGGGTACTACGGAGGCTGTTGGCACCGGATTCGGCGATCGAGATTCCTGTGAGTCCGATCTCCTGGTTTGGGGTTGACACTAGTTCCCACCTTTAAATTTATAAATTTTAATTACCTTATTCAAAATCATCCTCTCAAAGATTTCAGATTTAGTTTTACATCTTCTTCTAGTTCTATTTCTAGTTACTTTCAGAAACGTACGAGTTTAGTCCTCGTGGATTCGACCTCGGTCTTACCGAGATTATTACTACATTGCGACCCTACACTTGGGGTTGTGAACAAGTTTTTGGCGCCGTTGTCAGGGACTATGGTTGCAATTTTATGAATATAATTAGTTTTAAAGTTAGGTTAAGATTTGGATTAACTTTCTGTTTTGTTATTAGGTTAGGAATTTTTCTGCTTTGTTTTTATAAACTAACTTTCCTCTCTATTTTGTGGGACCCTAACCTGACATCTTTTATCTGGTAACCTCGTTCTAACTCTCTCTCTCTCTCTCTCTCTCTCTTACTTCTTAATCACTATATGTAACACCCTGAAAATAGGGGGTCGAGCATAAACTCAACTCCCGAGTTCCAGAACATCACTTATGCAACAAAATGAATGATGTTTGAATGTTGACTGTACTCGTGCATTGAACATGAGTGAGATTAAGCCAAAACAGCATATCATACTCCAGAGACAGTTAAATTTGCAAGCGGAAGACTGTGATAGATAGATAAAATATATAACCTATGATGAGTCTCCAGAGTGTGATAACATTACCAGGTTAAATAAATACAAGTGCATTTCTAAAATGTACCAAATGTGAGGAAGTGTAATGCCTCCTATCCCATGTACCATAGCCCCGTCAATACAATATCGGGTCTTCATTGACCTGCTAGAGAGATACAGATAGGAGAATTCCCCCTATCATCATAGAAGTAGTCCGGCTCTGCTTCACAAACATCGCCATCACCTGAAACTCAACAAATCTGGTTGGTGTGTACAACACCGTCCCGTAACGTGGGAGTGAGTGATCAACTCAGTGGAACAGTAAAGTATAGGTTAACATGTTATCAACTCAGTCAAGCAGTAATGATAAAGCAGTACAATCAAACAATTCTAACTACTCTTATTTAAAGTAAGTATGAAATGACATGATGTATGCCCTTGCCAAACCACCCTCATGCGACATCATCTTACGTTTGCGAATGCTTAACTCCCTCAGTGCGCCACATCTACTAAGCACATGCGGTGCGATGATGATCATGATTACCGAGTTATTATTAGTCCATTTCAAACAGCAGTATTGGGAAACTAAGGTACCTCCCCTGTATCATTCCCAAACATGATCCATTCTAGGGTCGTCAATCCTAGTTAATCTCATACGATATTATGGTTTGAGAGGCATAGTGAAGGCATCGCAAAGGGCTCGTCACCCGTCAGCGCGGATACAGATCTCACCGTATGCGGCTCAATTGCTGGCCGTCAGCTCGAGTAAAGGTCTCACCGTACTCGGCTCAATCACTAGCCGTCAGCTCGAGTACAGGTCTCACCGTACTCGGCTCCACTCATACTCTAGTTGCTGTGAAAGACTCGTCGCCAATCACAGACCTTGGAGTATACTCAAAGATACTACAGAGGACTCGTCGCCCGTCAGCACGAGTACAGGTCTCACCGTACTCGGCTCTCGCCGTAAGTATCGACAGCTCGAATACAGTGTCCCATACCACCGTATTCGGCTCACGAGTTTGGTTGCGCAATGGTCACTACGGGGAGGCACATGGCCCCAGCGTAGGCCGACATCTCGACCACGGTGTCCCATACAACCATGCCCGGCTCATGCGTCTTAGGGGATCGAGGTACCATGGTTAAAAGGGGTTTCACTGGTAAGTTTGGTACCGTAGGTTCAAGCAGTAGCGTCCAAACAGGGTGAACATGCATAAGGCAGATCGGGTTACTTGACGAGCTCGACTAGTACGATCGCCCGTTGAGCTGCACGACATGAAGTGCATAAACAACTTCGTGTGGCCTAACCACCGCCGACAGGCAACGCACGACTCGAGTTCGTCGAACACATCCCATGTGGCAATTGAATCTCAGCCACGAATTCAATCCCGTTACCGATTGCCTGGGCCATAATCATAGCCCCAAACACAATCAATTGCAGATAGATAAAGCAGTAATGAATCAAGATTCAACTCATACAATCAAGTCTGATATTATCCGTTTAGGGCTGCCAGGGCTGTTGCATGCACTCGTTGCTCCGCTCCTCCATCACCGATGACGGATCATACAACGTAAATATAAATTTAAACATATGCATTACATAGTTAAAATCATGAAGCAGTTGAGCATGTTATGAATCACAACACAAGCATGAGTTTGTACATGTTCAATTCCTAATCGCACAACTATCAAAGGAGATCATACACATAGTTAAAAGAGGTTGAGAATCATATCTCAAAACCCTTATACATTACAATTTGCTAACTACTACTCATTCAGACATTTCAAGAAACACTTGAACTACATACATCACATACATGACATATGTTGATCACATAGGTATTAGGCCAAATCCTTCTACTAGGGAGCTACCCCAATTATAACACGCGTGCACCCACGACGGATAGTCATGGCAAGCATGGGTCCAAGTTCTATATTCATTCAGTCATTTCCACAAACACTTGGACTACACACTTTAACATATGTAGTGTATTGACCGTGGCGTGATTTAGGGCAAATCCTTTCATCAAGGGGTTGACTAGTACATTTCAATCATGTTCTTACATTCAATACACATGACAAACATAAATCATAAATCCATATTTACTTAGTCATTTCAACAAACACTTAGAATACACTATTCCAACATACATAGTGTATGTTAGCAAAAATGTATTAAGGCGAACTCTTTCGCCAAACTAGTAATTTACGCATGTATAATATATTTATACAACAAATAATCATGGCAAACACATCTCCATATACATACGTATACGGTACTTTCTACAATACAGTATTTCTACATACATAGTGTATATTAGTAGAACATGTATTTAGACGAATCCTTTCGCCAAATTAGTATTTTACCCATATATCATATATTCATACAACAATTAAACATGTCAAACACATTTCCAAAAAATATACGTATACCGTACTTTCTACAAATACCTAAAGTATGTAGAATTTCATATTTTGCATCTTTAATCGAAACAAGAAACGGAAAGCACTTTGTACATGTGCAATTGCATGCAGATCATGAATCTATCATTATCTGACATTGAAAGCATTGAAAACAATAACCTGTACACCTAAAGTCCGCACCTTTTATCGTAGAATCGCAACGGAATCGATAGGTTTGTCTAGCTTCCGTATTCGGCAGTTTGGCAACCTATAGAATGAAATAGGTTAGCTATTTCACAACCTACAACAGTCTAAACCCCAAAACAGATTAGGGTTAGGGTTTCTTACCTAGAAACGACGCCGGAAACGCCGGGAAAAGCATCAAGAAAGGGATGGTGCAGCCCGTGTGGTGGCAGGGAACGATAGTAGGGAGATCCTCCCACTTCTCTCTCACTTTCTCTCTCTTTTCCCTCTCTCAAATCCTAAATTCGTATGGCTGCCATGAGAGAGGGTTTAAGGTCCTTATATAGTCTCAAAACTCACCGAAATAGACTCCTGTTCAAGGGTTACTGCTAATATAGGTATTTCGTCACTTTTCCAGCTCAAAAGAGAGGTTCTGGTGGCCCTCCTTGAGTCAAACGTCAGACTTAAGCTCACCACACATGAATCTATGTGGGATTACGTTTTCGACTCGATCGGATTCCCAGATCGCACGTGGCGGACCACTTTCAGTTCAACGGTCAGTGGGCCACGATCCAAAATTCCAAGTACATGTAAATGTTCCTGAAATTTTTCTTAATCCGAGGGTGTAATTTAGTCTGATTCTGACGGTCTGGTTGCTTAATACTGATGCGCAAGCGAATGGTGCCAGATCACTATTCCAGATATTTATTTTGTAAAGGGAATAGTGTTTTTCACATTCCCTCGCTCCGGATCCAAACGAATGGCCGTGGGACATCGGCTGGACCTGATTTTTGAGATGATTGTCAAGCCCAGTGAGGCGGTCCTAGTTCCTTAACTTCGTGTTAATCGGACTTCCGATGTGCGGTCTAGACCTAATACGAAGTTTCAAGTCATTCCCGAGAGTAGCCGGGTAATGAGTTTGATCCTAAACTTTAGGGTAACCTAGAGTCAATGTTTTTGCAAGTTTTGGGTCTTGCAGATCGTATTTAAAGCGATTGGTGCTAATTTCACAGGCACACTAGTTTAACACTAGCTAAATCTCGCCTAATTTCTAAAGGATTTAATCCTGTAAGATTTCTGTCTGAGGTGGTACTTAGTCCTTTGTAGTTTGTATATAAAGTGATCCAAGTTATACTACTTAGCTAGTTTAAGATAGTGTCTAGGGCGAAAGTGCTTTGAAAAATTGAAAGCACAAGGTAGTGAAGGGTGGGATTTGTGAAGGAAATGGTTTGAAAAGGGATTTGAGGCTTTAATTGAGCGTTTAGGAAGTTAAACCTTTGTTAGGATTGACCCATCGCCTAAGGACGTCTAATTCCAGGTTGGCAAAAATCCGGGATGTTACAATCTACCCCCCTTAAATCAAAATTTCGTCCCCGAAATTGGCTAAGGGTAATAAGGGAAGATTTCTATTATTTCATTCGCCTAAGACTTATTGATTCCAAGTTTCCACGCGTGGTAGGGTATATACCAGCTGGTTCATTTTAGTCTACCCCCCTTAAAACTTAATTCTTTATCCATTTCTCATACCCTGATGGTTTGCTACCATTTATTTCTTTACCTATTTGGAGTCTCGACGACAATTCCCAACAATTTAGAGTAAGATAGCTGTTTTCATTGTTTGACCAACACGAAGAGACGGTAATAGTGGGCTCGATCCCGATACATCGATCATCTACCGGGCCAGGGTAGGAAGCTCATCGTATCCCTTCCGAATCCTGGTGGTTCCTGGTCGTCTGCTCGTCAGCAGAGAGTCCATCAGTAGTCACCCAGGATTGGGAATTGGGTTAAGCCGCGAATGTTTCGCAATTGTATATTTCAGTAACTCCGTAGTCCGATCACTCTAGAAACATAGGGAGTGTCCACCACGGGAAGGTTCAAATTGTCTATTTCTAAGGTTGCCCTTTTAGGTCTTAGTCTAAGAGAGTCATTGTTATTATCTATGTCAAAGGAAATGGTGAATCAAATCTTACTAGATCATCCTAAAACGGTTCCTTATAGTAGAACTTGCTAGGGCTTTTATAATGTTCGTATTCAACGAGCACCGTTTCGATCCTGGGCCAGTGGGGTAGGGTCCACCATGCTTCCGTTGCGCCACCCAGATCAAAGAGGTGTATTAGGTGACCTAACTAGAGTGGGCTCATCATGTTCTACCCCCCTTAAAATTTTTATGGGAAATACATTAGTCAGACTTTCATCGACGATGTGTACTATGTCCTTGGTACCTATGGTTACAGAAGGGAGCTAAAGGTGATGGGTATTGTGGTTGATTGCAGGGACAGGTGTGAGTTTGAGGCAAGATGCCTAATTCTACCAAGGGGTTTTATCGCGGCCCAGACTTATCCTATTTAATCATGTCTAGCTTAATAGGCATGCTATCTTTCTACGTTCATAAACACAATATGTATGCCGACATGGCATGCGACTTGGGACCTAATTCCTAACTATTTGTTGCCCATTTGGGTAATTTCTTGGGCCTAAAAGACAAAGTCGCTATCAGCTATATACTCCTAATACTGGTTCAGCCAACACGGAAGAAATGTTGTGTAGTGGGTCTGAGTCAGATACATGGACCTCCTGCCTAGTTAGGACAGAAAATCGTCGTATCAGTCCTTAATCCTAGTTGATCCCGACCTTCCGCTTGATCAGAGCATAGAGTTCATTAGTCACAACCAGGATTGAGAAGTCGATTCAAACCGTGAATACCTCGCTTATAGATAGTTTCTCTACTCCGTGTCCCCGATAGTACTAAGTCCTTGAGGAGGCAATTCTAAGGGTCGTATTGATTTGACCTATCATTAAATCTAAGGGATATAAAAGTTTCCCATGAGTGTGACTAGTTACTAATAAAACAAGCCTCCTAAGAGTTGTTAAAGAAGCCTATGTGTACTAAGGGGATTTAATGAAGGAACGGGGTCTCGCTCCAACCTAATCAAGTCAACTAACTAATTTATCTACATTCCTTAGTATAACCAACCAATAGTTATAATCCAAAGACTAAGTTTATACACTAGATGATTTCAGTTCATTTCTAATACAAGAAAGGATTTTATCACTTAGGGTCAAAGTTGCCTAATTGGAATTGAGTTGTCTATACTTGACGCTCGAGCATTTCACATATGCTCATACCAACTAAGAGGGTCCTAAGGTTAACATTATATATTTGTTGGATTTCCTACACGGTCATGTCTGTCGAAATCTAGGAGCACCGCTCTAAGTCCAAAACTCAAGGGTCTATTTGGCCAGTGGTCTTACGTTGTATTAAATGGGACTGTATTGATAATCCTACTTCAGGATTGGGAATGACATGTTTGGTAGGAGGGTGGGAGGGGATTAAAAATTAATGGTATAGGCTTTGAAAAATGAGCCTTGTGTCGGAAAGTGTGAGATGGGATTTCCAAATCCCAGGAATCGGAATTTCTAAGCGTTAGTTGAAAGGAAATCTCAGAATTTACTTTTAATTGCACACACTCCAAACATGGTATTGGAAAACATGGGATACACCAATCTAGGAACCATACCCTACACGTATATTTATTATTACTTATACAATTCTATCCACCTGAAACTCACCTAACGCAGGCCGTATTCAACTCGAATAAGGCCATGGGAAGTGGAGGGAAAGGAGAAAGAGAGCTGGAGTCTCTAGCTCTCCATGGATCTGGGGCCCAACAGCTGTTGTAAAGGCCCAAATGCTAGAGGTTAAAGGAAGAAAATGAAGAAGTAGAATGGGTGGTGGAGCTCACACGATTTTGAGCTTGAAATGGGGGTATGAGGGCTCAAATGAGAAGAAATGGGAAAGGTAGGCAGCAACGGTGGAGCGTATTCAGCAAGGTGACGAGGGTGGTGAACGAAAATGGGGAAGAAGGCGATTGGAGGGGCGGGTTTGTAAAAAAACCTCAACTTTGAAAGAGAAAAGAGAGCTTGGGGGGGTGGTTTGTGAAGGAAGTAACGTTTTGAGAGGTTTTCAATGGACGGCCCACATACCAGGGGGTTTATAAAACCCCCAAACACAGTCGGCCCGGACCGCGGCCCCGGCCCAGTCCAAAAAGTGGCTAGGCCTCGCTGACCTGGCGAGGGCCTCGCTGGAAAAATGCTCAGAAAACGAGGGGAGACCCCATGGTTGGCTTCATTAGCTCGTTCTACCCCAAAATCATATATTATGCGTCAGATAACTCATTCCGGATTGCAAGATACGTCCGATTTGGCCCTCGACTCTATTTGAGGCATTTTTGGGTCCAATTTGCAAACTGAAATTATTTTATTGGATATGTAATATATTATTTTGGGGTAGGAGACGCTAATCTATCCAACTAATCCATTTATTTGGTCAGATTCAACAATTTGAATGGTCAAAAGTCCAATTCTACATATATTTACTATTTATAGTAACTTCTTGTTTAAGTATTATTCTTCATCATTTATACGTTAGAACTTATACCTAGTGTGAAAGGACTTAGGAAAAAAATTGAAGGATGAAGTGGTGCAAGGAGAGAGTTTGAAGGAATTGGATAGAAAGGGGTTTTAGGCTTTGGCGTTATGGTTGACCCACAACCTAAGGACATTCGTATCTAAGGAATGACTCAAACCCGTCGACCGACAGCCTAGAAGTGATTCGGGATTGTTTCGCGTGATCATGGGTGTGTACGGCCCAATCTCAACGGTCGATTTCGGTTGGTTTCACCGTTCGGCGAATTTGGAAAATCCTAAGTTAGTTTCTACGTTTCGTCGCTCCCTCCTAAGTCAGAGTGCGTCAGAGTGCGTCGTGTGACCATAACCCAGGTCCGGTTTAATCCAAATCATGCTCTGATACCATCTAGTAACACCCTGAAAATCGGGGGTCGAGCATAAACTCAACTCCCGAGTTCCAGAACATCACTTATGCAACAAAATGAATGATGTTTGAATGTTGACTGTACTCGTGCATTGAACATGAGTGAGATTAAGCCAAAATAGCATATCATACTCCAGAGACAGTTAAATTTGCAAGCGGAAGACTGTGATAGATAGATAAAATATATAACCTATGATGAGTCTCCAGAGTGTGATAACATTACCAGGTTAAATAAATACAAGTGCATTTCTAAAATGTACCAAATGTGAGGAAGTGTAATGCCTCCTATCTCATGTACCATAGCCACGTCAATACAATATCGGGTCTTCATTGACCTGCCAGAGAGATACAGATAGGAGAATTCCTCCTATCATCATAGAAGTAGTCCGGCTCTGCTTCACAAACATCGCCATCACCTGAAACTCAACAAATCTGGTTGGTGTGTACAACACCGTCCCGTAACGTGGGAGTGAGTGATCAACTCAGTGGAACAGTAAAGCATAGGTTAACATGTTATCAACTCAGTCAAGCAGTAATGATAAAGCAGTACAATCAAACAATTCTAACTACTCTTATTTAATGTAAGTATGAAATGACATGATGTATGCCCTTGCCAAACCACCCTCATGCGACATCATCTTACGTTCGCGAATGCTTAACTCCCTCAGTGCGCCACATCTACTAAGCACATGCGGTGCGATGATGATCATGATTACCGAGTTATTATTAGTCCATTTCAAACAGCAGTATTGGGAAACTAAGGTACCTCCCCTGTATCATTCCCAAACATGATCCATTCTAGGGTCGTCAATCCTAGTTAATCTCATACGATATTATGGTTTGAGAGGCATAGCGAAGGCATCGCAAAGGGCTCGTCACCCGTCAGCGCGGATACAGATCTCACCGTATGCGGCTCAATTGCTGGCCGTCAGCTCGAGTACAGGTCTCACCGTACTCGGCTCAATCACTAGCCGTCAGCTCGAGTACAGGTCTCACTGTACTCGGCTTCACTCATACTCTAGTTGCTGTGAAAGACTCGTCGCCAATCACAGACCTTGGAGTATACTCAAAGATACTACAGAGGACTCGTCGCCCGTCAGCACGAGTACAGGTCTCACCGTACTCGGCTCTCGCCGTAAGTATCGACAGCTCGAATACAGTGTCCCATACCACCGTATTCGGCTCACGAGTTTGGTTGCGCAATGGTCACTACGGGGAGGCACATGGCCCCAGCGTAGGCCGACAGCTTGACCACGGTGTCCCATACCACCATGCCCGGCTCATGCGTCTTAGCGGATCGAGGTACCATGGTTAAAAGGGGTTTCACTGGTAAGTTTGGTACCCTAGGTTCAAGCAGTAGCGTCCAAACAGGGTGAACATGCATAAGGCAGATCGGGTTACTTGACGAGCTCGACTAGTACGATCGCCCATTGAGCTGCACGACATGAAGTGCATAAACAACTTCGTGTGGCCTAACCACTGCCGACAGGCAACGCACGACTCGAGTTCGTCGAACACATCCCATGTGGCAATTGAATCTCAGCCACGAATTCAATCCCGTTACCGATTGCCTGGGCCATAATCATAGCCCCAAACACAATCAATTGCAGATAGATAAAGCAGTAATGGATCAAGATTCAACTCATACAATCAAGTCTGATATTATCCGTTTAGGGCTGCCAGGGCTGTTGCACGCACTCGTTGCTCCGCTCCCCCATCACCCATGACGGATCATACAACGTAAATATAAATTTAAACATATGCATTACATAGTTAAAATCATGAAGCAGTTGAGCATGTTATGAATCACAACACAAGCATGAGTTTGTACATGTTCAATTCCTAATCACACAACTATCAAAGGAGATCATACACATAGTTAAAAGAGGTTGAGAATCATATCTCAACACCCTTATACATTACAATTTGCTAACTACTACTCATTCAGACATTTCAAGAAACACTTGAACTACATACATCACATACATGACATATGTTGATCACATAGGTATTAGGCCAAATCCTTCTACTAGGGAGCTACCCTAATTATAACACGCCTACACCCACGACTGATAGTCATGGCAAGCATGGGTCCAAGTTCTATATTCATTCAGTCATTTCCACAAACACTTGGACTACACACTTTAACATATGTAGTGTATTGACCGTGGCGTGATTTAGGGCAAATCCTTTCATCAAGGGGTTGACTAGTACGTTTCAATCATGTTCTTACATTCAATACACATGACAAACATAAATCATAAATCCATATTTACTTAGTCATTTCAACAAACACTTAGAATACATTATTCCAACATACATAGTGTATGTTAGCAAAAATGTATTAGGGCGAACTCTTTCGCCAAACTAGTAATTTACGCATGTATAATATATTTATACAACAAATAATCATGGCAAACACATCTCCATATACATACGTATACGGTACTTTCTACAATACAGTATTTCTACATACATAGTGTATATTAGTAAAACATGTATTTGGACGAATTCTTTCGCCAAATTAGTATTTTACCCATATATCATATATTCATACAACAATTAAACATGTCAAACACATTTCCAAAAAATATACGTATACCGTACTTTCTACAAATACCTAAAGTATGTAGAATTCCATATTTTGCATCTTTAATCGAAACAAGAAACGGAAAGCACTTTGTACATGTGCAATTGCATGCAGATCATGAATCTATCATTATCTGACATTGAAAGCGTTGAAAACCATAACCTATACACTTAAAGTCCGCACCTTTTGTCGTAGAATCGCAACGGAATCGATAGGTTTGTCTAGCTTCCGTATTCGGCAGTTTGACAACCTATAGAATGAAATAGGTTAGCTATTTCACAACCTACAATAGTCTAAACCCCAAAACAGATTAGGGTTAGGGTTTTTTACCTAGAAATGACGCCGGAAACGCCGGGAAAAGTGTCCAGAAAGGGATGGTGTAGCCCGTGTGGTGGCAGGGAACGATAGTAGGGAGATCCTCCCACTTCTCTCTCACTTTCTCTCTCTTTTCCCTCTCTCAAATCCCAAATTCGTATGGCTGCCATGAGAGAGGGTTTAAGGTCCTTATATAGTCTCAAAACTCACCGAAATAGACTCCTGTTCAAGGGTTACTGCTAATATAGGTATTTCGTCACTTTTTCAGCTCAAAAGAGAGGTTCTGGTGGCCCTCCTTGAGTCAAACGTCAGACTTAAGCTCACCACACATGAATCTATGTGGGATTACGTTTTCGACTCGATCGGATTCCCAGATCGCACGTGGCGGACCACTTTCAGTTCAACGGTCAGTGGGCCACGATCCGAAATTCCAAGTACATGTAAATGTTCCTGAAATTTTTCTTAATCCGAGGGTGTAATTTAGTCTGATTCTGACGGTCTGGTTGTTTAATACTGATGCGCAAGCGAATGGTGTCAGATCACTATTCCAGATATTTATTTTGTAAAGGGAATAGTGTTTTTCACATTCCCTCGCTCCGGATCCAGACGAATGGCCGTGGGACATCGGCTGGACCTGATTTTTGAGATGATTGTCAAGCCTAGTGAGGCGGTCCTAGTTCCTTAACTTCGTGTTAATCGGACTTCCGATGTGCGGTCTAGACCTAATACGAAGTTTCAAGTCATTCCCGAGAGTAGCCGGGTAATGAGTTTGATCCTAAACTTTAGGGTAACCTAGAGTCAATGTTTTTGCAAGTTTTGGGTCTTGCAGATCGTATTTAAAGCGATTGGTGCTAATTTCACAGGCACACTAGTTTAACACTAGCTAAATCTCGCCTAATTTCTAAAGGATTTAATCCTATAAGATTTCTGTCTGAGGTGGTACTTAGTCCTTTGTAGTTTGTATATAAAGTGATCCAAGTTATACTACTTAGCTAGTTTAAGATAGTGTCTAGGGCGAAAGTGCTTTGAAAAATTGAAAGCACAAGATAGTGAAGGGTGGGATTTGTGAAGGAAATGGTTTGAAAAGGGATTTGAGGCTTTAATTGAGCGTTTGGGAAGTTAAACCTGTGTTAGGATTGACCCATCGCCTAAGGACGGCTAATTCCAGGTTGGCAAAAATACGGGATGTTACACTATAGTTTTCAATTATTAGATTTTAAGTTAAATTTTGTACTTAAAGGTTGAGAGTGTTTCATGCCCAAGTGGCCAAGTGGGTCCATGATAACACTGTACGTCTTTCGAGTGAAGGGGGATTAGTCGAAGGATTGCCTATTTGTCATAGGACTAGACACCACTTGAGATCCTCAGAGTCAATAGAAGTGATGGCTACAAATCAACCTCAACCTCCAGTTGAGGAGGCCTATGATGAGAATGAGGTGCATCATGCACCCCCGCCTCGTACCTTACGAGACTATTTACAACCGACAGGGGTGAGCACACCTTCCTGTGTAATTTTTCCAGAAAAATATAGGAAATATAGATATTAAGCCAGGAGTAATCCAACTCCTTGCAAAGATCTATGGACTTGAATATGAAAATCCATATCTACACTTGAAAGATTTTGACGAGATAATAGCCACTTTATATTTTCCTAATGTGTCTGTGGACACGATCAAGCTAAAACTCTTTCCTTTCTCCTTAAAAGAAAAAGTTAAGACATGGTTACATTCACTACGTCCACGATCTATTAGTAGATGGAATTCCATGACCAGGGAGTTCATAAAGAAATTCTTCCCATATCATAATATGAACACCATCAGAAAGTCGATCATGAACTTCGCCCAAAAGGAAGATGAAACATTCTTCCAATGTTGTGAGCGGTTCAAGGATCTTGTCAGTTCATGCCCACAACACAGTTTTTGAAAGTGCCCTGGTTTGTCAATCAGCGTGAGTGTTGAGTCAGTTAAACTACAAAGCCTGATAGGAAGATCATTTCAAGCGTTTGCCTCAATCAGATGTGTACAAGCTCGCCACAGGTAAATCTGAGCCTCACATCCCTTGTCCCAAATCACCAGGTATATTAAAACCCTTTAAAATGTTAGAACATCATAGGGTTTTTAGGGTAAGAAAACATTTTCAAAATAGGAAAATTATCTAAGTTTTCTTGCCTTGTTGATTTTATCGATACACTGTCGAGTCCTCGATGCTCCATCGATACCATCGAAAAGAGGACCGAATATGTCCAGCAACCTTATACATATCTGGACGGAATTATCGATGTATCGATACACCTATCGATATCATCGATATTCAAATTTTGAGTCTATCGGAAGTTATTCAATTGTATCGATAGGCAGAATTTTGGTACCCCTGTTTTCTTAAAGAATATCGTATAAGCTTCGATATATCGAAGCCTCCTCGATACCATCAAAATTCAAACCTCGATGATATCGGTAGGCCCTCGATGATATCGGTCTTGGGCGCCAAGTTCTCCAGCAACATATTTCATGGTGTTTTATCTATAATCGGGGGTCACTCGATAGAATCGATATTCAAATATCGATGATATCGATGCCGTATCGATTGCATCGAACATGGACATAAACTGTCCAACAAGCTTTACGAAAAAACCTTTTGATTTATCGATGCATCGACACAGCTATTGATATCATCGACATCTAAATTTTGATAATCTCGAAGGTCCCTCAATCACTCATGAAAACCTAAAATATTTCAAGGCAAGTCTCTCTAAATTTTCAAGTGTCGATGGATAGAACATCTCATCGATGGAATCGGAGTTCGAAATCCGATGACATCGACAATCTTTTCGATTCATTGACCAGCTGACAATAGGTTTCAAAAGCATATGACATTGAGTTCGAGTCATCGAGCGGACCATCGATGCTATCGAGATTATACACTCGATGATATCGAACTCTGTCATAAGTGTGACCATTTTATATCAGTTGGAACCTTTTGCCTATATAAAGAGGACTTGTCTATTGTTGCTGTGAGAGAAAGAAGAGAGATCTTTTGAGTGTTTAACCTTAGATCTTCTACTCAAAGCCCTTTCTCTCAAGGGAGTTCATCCTCCAATCCACCCTCACCATTGATATTCAATAGAGTGGATTGGGGAATGAACTTCCGCATTCAAGGATCCTCCAACTACTACCTTAATAGAAAATCATGAAGCTGGGATGCCTTGAATGCATAGATGATTGAAATCGCTCTATCTTCCTTTTAGGAAAATCTTTTGAGAGTAGGGTTTCATCATAACCTTGACCCAACCCTTCGTCATGCATTGGTACATCTTTTGAGTTGCAGATCAAGGAGACCGAAGATTCTTCATCAACAAAGGTGGAGATCTTCGTCAACATGCTTAATGGGACCCATCCACTTATCTGTAAGTATCTAGAGTCCAGAGGACACTTGTGATAATTCCTTTTTAGGATTGGGTCTTAGGTGTTTCTCATCCCTTCAAGCCCTTGTACGAGGCCTCCGACGGGAGTGTACGTGGTGGGTGCATTGTGTAGACCCTTACTCTGTGGAGAGTATAAACTTCTAGTTAAAGGTTAACCAGTCAAAAACTTAGGTTTGAGGTGAACCGTGTGAAACCTAGGGTTTAGGGTAAACCGCATAAAACCTCCGGTAGGGTCTTATGAAAGATCCTTAGACAGTGTACCTAAAAGTAGGTGCGTTGTGTTGACCCTTGCTCGTGAGAGCATAAACATTCAGCCTCAGTGTGGGTTGTAAAGGTCGAAGGTGAACCTGATTTAAAACTTTAGGTTTGAGGTGAACTGTCTGGACAGGTTTTTGGGTCAACTTGAGGCCATAATTTAGGATTTTGGTGGGGAGTTTTGTACCAATAAATATATGACTTTTAAAGGTGTATGTTCCACCTATAAGCATGTCAAATTTCAACCTCAACTGATCTCATTAGTGTCTCTAAAAGAGTGGGCCAATATAGGTATGTTGGTGGATTTCTTTGCTCTAAATTCCAACAACATTGTCTCACATAAAACCATAATTTAAAAATATTTTCTCTGATGGTGGGCCATATTTATGGACTTTCCTTGTTGTATACATGATGAGGGACCTTGGCCTTAAATTTTTAGTTTTTAAGAGGCCATGGACCCACTCCATTGGAGTGCCCAAAGTTGGTACAACAACATACATTGCTGGAATTTTCTGTTACCATGTTGTCCTCTTGAGTTGTAGCTGATTTTGGGGCCCAGCCCAGCTGGACTTGTGTATGTTTACTGGGGCCCACCTCTGATGTATCTGAGGTCCATGTGGACTAAGTATGTGGGGCCAACTAGTTGGACCAGCGTCCCTTACGGGACGTCCAGCATGGTGGACGTCTAACATAGTGGACTGTTAATGGGTTGGCCCACTATGATGTATGTTTTGTGTCCACGCCGTTCATCCCTCTGTGGTGGCCCACGTGGAGTGGGGGACCACCTCAGGTGGATGTCCCATGTGGGGCCACCTCAGGGATGTGTGGGGCCCATTTTGATGTGTGTATGGGCTAGGACGCCTAGGCCATGAGCTGCTCCTAGGCCTGCAACTCAGCAGTAAGCCCACTTGTTTTGTATGTACCACCATATTTCTCCATCTGTGCCCCCCCCCCCCTCCGGTAAATATTGCTTGCCCTTATGGCAATATTTTCCACATGCTTTAACAAGTATTTGGGCTTCAGCAGGCCCAAATTGTTGATGGACTGAAAATTCAGTAAGGGCCCAAATGAATATTGTTTTGGACTCAATTATATGAGATGTGGGGCCCACTTTATTGAGAAAGCTGGGGTGAATGATGCACACCTATTTCAGTAATATTTTAGGCTTGATTAGTGCCCTTTTTAGGCTTGATTAGTGCATAGTTTGGCTACCCCTTTTTATTGTCCTTGCGGACCCAAGTATGACCAGATTTTTGGGACTTCCTAGTGGGGCCACAGTGGGCTGGAACGTCCCACCTTGGCCTAACCATATGTTGGGCTGATTTTCACCATTTATGTGGACTTGTGGGCTAGATAAAAGTGGTTTTGGGCCCTTTGTTGCCCACTTAAATGTGCTAGTTTTTTTTTTGGCTGATGTAAAGGGGCCCATTCCACCCAACTTAGACTTGTTTTTGGGCCATGTATTTATGCCCATGGGCTGCCCCTTAAGTTCACCTAAATGTATGAGTCTTGTGGCCAATGGGACTTGGGCTTTGGGCCTTGGTTCCCCTCCTTGGGCCATGATTGTTAAAGGTAGTATTGGGCCTACCTCCTTATGTCTTTTGTGGGACCTATGTGCATATGGTTTGGATATGGGCCTTGGGCCCTTATGTTTATGTGATTTGTGGATTAGATGCCTTGGGGCAATGGTGGTTGAAAGTCCTCATTTGGACCCCTCTAGGTCCATTAGTTGCTAAGTGTAGTTGAATGTCTACTTTAGTCCTTTGCTAGGCCTGTTTCCATGTTATCTAGGCTCTAACTTTGTATGCTTAGTCTCGTGGGCTACCCCAAGTAAATGGGCTCCCACTAGGGGTTGTATTCCTTACAAAGAATTTGTTAAGTACCTAGACCCTTCATGGTTAGGTAGAGAGAGTACATCTTCTCATTCATCTCATTGACACCCTTATTCATCTTCATGGCCCACTCCCATACGCATCATATGCATGCTTGGTTGAGGTATGATTGGCCATGGTTGTGCCATTGTGTAGGACATGTTGGTATCTCCCCGAGAGATGGAGTTTACCCTCTTGAGCACGGTGGATGCTTGGGATTGATGCATGGTTGATTGTGTGATTCATGCATCTGGCATTGTATAACATGTGGATATTCGTCCTTACTTCATCAGGGTTGTTGCCTCGACAAAGATATCGTGGATGGCTGTGTGTGGACACCAAAAATGATTCTTGAGCATTTAGAGTTATATGATATCCCTGGGTGAGAGCCCCTAAACTTCCATGGTACCGAGGGGACATCTCAACGCCGAGACCGAGTGGAAAACATAAGTGCCTGAGTGCCTTATACCGTTAGGCCACGACTCCCACTGTTGCGAGGTCAGTTGAGATGGGGTTTGGCTATACCCGCCTGAGTGAGGGGGCATAGCTAGGCTAAGTTTAACCATCTTGTGAAATGGTCCGCTACCGTCAAGCCTCGCTGGTGATTGGCTGTCTACAGGCGGGTAGTGAGGTCTCCTACGCTCGTTTGACTGTGCGTGTCTGTATAGCGGTAGTCATCCTGTAGTGTACTTGACCCCGGTGGATCCCTTATGATGGAATTGTACTAGATGTGTGGATTGGATATGATGATTGGCATTACTTCGCATTGCATTTGCATCGGCTGTACAAAGCCTTATATTGCATTGCCATAGTAGGGCATTCAGTACTCATGTATTGCATTGCATAGCCTTGGTACAACTTACTGCATTCATAGCTTAGCCTCAGTATGGCTGGAGGTGTTGGTATTGTTCATTAGCTCCTTCTACATTCTCCTTATTCTTTTGAACACCATTGTAACACACTTACACCGCTCTCTAAGCTTTCTATAAGCTTATGCATGATTGATGCATGCAGGAGATCTTAGGTCCGCGCAGTAACGGAGGAGCTATGGATTGGATTGGCGCGAGTTGAGGACCTGTTGCAGACCTTTCCTTTCCCTTCTTTCTATATTATGTATTTCCTTTTGAGCCTTGTACCTGTAAAGTTTAAATTCTTAGTGGATTTTATAGTGTGTTCCTTGTTTATTTTTTGAGATTTACTTCCTATGATCTTGGGTATGCTCGATTGGATTGGAATTGTTATATGAGAATTCTCCTTGTAAGATCCCAGGATCGGAACCTGTGCTAGGAACTGAGAACGGGGTACTATAGAGGCTGTTGTGGTCGGAACCGGCTATCGGATTCCTTGCGA